>JAEQBH010003860.1:0-316344 GCA_016808115.1 Tetrastigma voinierianum
GCACAACATTCTTCAAGCAGAGATTGGTTCAAGACTGGCACTTGGAATCGAGATTGTAGGCCGGCCTTTTTTATGGGTTGTCCCATCGGTGCTACGAATACCCTGACGGATTCACAGAGAAGGTGTCTGGTGAGTGAAAGCATGGGCAGACCAAAGAAAAAGGCCCAGCCCATCCTTCTGTTGCATGTTTCTTTTCATTGTGGATGGAACTCTCAACCACAAGGCATATGGTGGTGCCTTTTCTGTGCTGGCAAAGCCTCACAGGAATCAGGTAGACAATAAAACGTTTTACCATTCTGCGGTATCTGGAAGTCGGTTTGGAAATGGATCCTGATCAATAGATTTGTTCAAGGCACCAGATTGAGACCAAGATTGAAATTTGCTTGGTGATGATAGTATAGCAGCCCAATGCACACTGAGGCTGAAGGAAATGGCTGGAAAAAATGTCTCCCAAGGTGGATCTTCTTTCAACAATTTCAAAACCTTTATTGAAGCACTGCAAAATTAAAGATGTTTCCTGATGTTGTTTATCCAGGCCTTGTGAACCTTTCTCTCAAAGATATCTCTGTTTGCCCATGGGGAAATAATGATGCCCAATTCATCCTATGTATGTACTTGGGATTGTACATTGGATTGATGGAATAAAAACTTGCTGCATGTCTGTCCTGTGCAACATTCTCTCCAGACAGGTAGTACAGAATAAGTGAATACAATCTTGTATGGTTTGAGTTTTCAATCATTGGCTTCTCATATTTTTTGATTCACAATTCAGATTCTGTATTAGTAAATGAAAGAACAGAGCAAATAAACAAAGCTAACAAAAGATATCAGTTGAGGGGCTCCAAATTGATGCTTTATGACGTATTAAAAAGGGGGAATTGTGCTTCAGGGTATGATGGGTCAAAACCTATGACAACAACTAATATTAACAAGGAGGATATAAAATTTTTAAAAAGTAATACAAAACTACCTTCCTACACCTTCAACCTCAGCCCACACACATTGCACCCCCTCTCCCAACCCAAACCTAGCCCTCCCCTTCTCTTACCACCACCACCCCCCCACTCACATACACTCCTCAACCACTCGAGCCTCTTTTTTTTTTTTCTTCCAGGTTTTTCTTATACTTTTTCCATATAAATTACCTTCTATTTTCATCTTTCAAATAAATTAAAATTTTAATTAATAATTGCAAAGATATCTTACTATATATGAAAATGTAGCAATTAAAAGATTTTATTATTATTAAAATTTTATTTTAAAAATTTATTTTTTGTTAAACTTTGTTTGTGTAATAAATATAGTAAAATAAATTAACTTAATATATATAAACAGTGATTTATAGTAATAAATAATTTCCATAAATATATAAATAAGTACTAATATTTCAAATAATATGATTTTAATATACCATACTATATATATATACATAATGTGTGTGTGTGTGTGTGTGTGTGTATGTGTGTGTGTGTGTGTGTGTGAATATGTGCGTCCTTTAGGCCCTAGACCCGCTCAATAGACATAGACCGCACTTTGGGCCTGGGCCACTGCTCGATGAGACCAGTGTGCAGCGGTATCATGGGCGGCGAGACGCGTCGCGGGCGTACGAGGGTATGCATATGGTGAGTCTAAACCTCATCTAAGAATCCGTCCCCGATGGTCATCACGCATGTAAAAGTTTGTTATGGATAAAAATATTAAGGAGGAAGTGCGAGTTTATCGCGAGGATGCCGATGTCAAATCTGTGCAGTGAAAACTATAATCTTAATAAAGGAATTAGTCACCGAATAAAGAATGAAGAATTTTATTACCAAAATCATGAGATTATCTTACCATAATCAGGAGAGTCGAGTATAAAGCAGAAAGACTCTGAGGGAAGGTATGCAATTCCAACAGCGTAAAATCCATTTTTCCTCTTCTCCATCATTTTGCTAACTTAATCATTGTAGGCGACAAACACATAGTCATGTTGGACCACTTTTTTTCCAGGTTTGCATCGTTCCGTTGATGTCTCGAAGCTGACCAAATCGGGTAACACAACGATGCTATATATATATGTTTCAACAAAAAATTAGTAGAATTATTTTAGTATTTGAATTTTGCGTAATAATGAGTGAAAAAATAAAAGGAACAACATTAGCATAACAAAAATATTGTTTTTTGAATAAGTAATAAAAATATTATTTACTTATAGTTACTAACATAATATCCTTTAAAAAATTAGGTTTATAAAATTTAAATTATAAAAACATAAAGATAAAATGATAATATGGCTGAGACTATCATATATCATGAAAAAATACTTTACACATACATATACCACATACATATAAATATATTCATTTTTTCCTTATTTCCATAAAATAAAAATGAAACTATCTATATATTAGTCAATAAAGAAAATTAGGGTTTGTTATAGTTGTACAAGGAAACAATCAACACTAACTATATAGATATGGTGTACTAGCGTATAAGGGCCCTTAAACTTGCATTTCTCATAGGATTTAAATAATTTTTTAACTGAAATCTCTTTCTTATGTCGTGTGTTGATACACCAATCTAAGATATTCTTTATATGCATTGATAGATGTCATATTTAGCTCACATATGATGAATAACCTAGTACATGCTTATGCCTTAAACTTTCACAATTTAAAAAATATGAAAAATATAGTTGATGTCATTTTTTATTATGTTTTCATCAAAACAATGAACATATGCATATATTACTCTTTAATAAGGAAAAATAAAGAGTTTGTTATAAGTACAAGATGATTACACTAATTGTACAGACAAAATACTACTAAATATATACAAGGGGTGTACTAAGCATCTTTTTGTTTCTCATCGATTTTGAATGTTTTTTAATGTCAAAAATCTTTTTTCCTAGATCGTATGTAATACGCAACCTAGGACATTTTTATATCCATTGATTGATGTCATACCAGCTCATACGCAATAAAATAACCTAGTAATATGTGTTAGAAATTTGGGTTCGGTCGCCCATTGTGGGTTTGACCCAAACCACATATATATATGTATTTTAAGCTGCATATGCGACGGTTACACCACTTGATTACACAAATGAGACATAAAGGATATCTCACCGCAATTTTTTTGTATGAAAGAAGTAAGGTGGTTAATAAGCAGTTGGTTTACTCTAGTGATATATTCATTGACCAAGAGCGTGATTGTTGTTGTGGAATCTGAAGAAGAAGGTAGAAATGCATCGATGCAGTATACTTATTTATTTGAAGAAAATACAGATGTTATGTCGAGCCACATTTATGATTCCATGCGAGATTTATTTAACCAATTTTTGTTATTCATAAGTATTGAAAGCAGGTTATTTTTTTGGAGTAGAATTTTGTTTCTGCATAAATGGCTTTGCTAGTTTGTTTATTTTAAGTGTCTGCTCAAAATTTTTTTTGAGCATAATTTTTGTTTCTGCACAAATGGCCTGCTGTTTTTTGACTTTTCTGGTGTTAGAACAAAATTTTCCTGACAGAAATTTCAGGCTTTCTGCTGATGGCCTACCGTTTTAATTTTCTAATTTTTGAACAAAAATTTTTTTGAGCTTAAATTTTGTTTTTGCACAAATGGCCTGCCGTTTTTAATTTTCTGGTGTCATAGCTCTAAATTTTTTTGAGCAGAATTTTGTTTCTACACAAATTGCCTGCCCTTTTTTTTTTATTTTCTGGTAACAAAAATTTTTTTAGCAGAATTTTGTTTCTGCACAAATGGCCTGCCGTTTTTTTTTAATTTTCTGGTGTCAAAACAAAAATATTTTGGAGTAGAATTTTGTTTCTGCACAAATGGCCTGCCCTTTTTTTTTTTTTTTTAATTTTCTGGTGTGGAACAAATTTTTTTAAAGCGATTTTGTTTCTGCACAAATGGCCTGCCGTTTTTTTTTAATTTTCTGGTGTCATAACAATTTTTTTTTAAGCAGAATTTTGTTTCTGCACAAATGGCCTGCCCTTTTTTTTTTTTTTTTTTTAATTTTTTGGTGTCAGAACAAATTTTTTTTTGAGCAGAATTTTGTTTTTCGCACAAATGAAACTTATATTTTTTTTTTTGCACAAATGGCCTGGATATTTTTTTTTGCACACATGACCACACGTCATTTTTACAATTTTCACAGCGGTATCTAATATTCAAATTAAATTATTACATACCATTATGTATAATTAATAAAATAATAATAGAGAAAGGGACTAAATTTAATAAATGCGACTTGGAATTTTTGAATTCATAGAGAGGAAAATGTCTTGGATACAAGGAGGATGTCAATATTAGAATTATAGTTCCATAGCAGGAAATATGCCATGAAGCGAAATCTTATAGGAGACCACAAGTCAAAAGGAATACGACTTCATTTGTACAGATCAAATCTGAGTATAGAATGCAACTGGTCACACTTTTCAGATATGTGCTTGAAAATAGATTAATAATATGATTCAAGTGATCATTTCAGGAAATATATTAAATGAGGAAAATAAGCGCCATGATGCTCACATACAATACTTTGCCTCTTAATTATAGAAGTCTCATCATTAGTGAATCGGTGAGCCAACCGATTATGAGACTTTGGTATATCTATTTTTAAACAAACATGTTGAAACCAAAATCATTATTTTAATGAGAAGTCTATTAACAACCGGTCCTACTAAGTGAAGGCAAAAGATATATGGTTGAAGAGTTAAGCATTGTGTACTTGAGAGAATATTGCTTAATCTATCCCAGGAAAACGTTAAACATTTAAAAATTTTGTTTTAAATTAATTCATTGCAAATATGCTTAATTTATTTCATTATTATGTATGACCTTATCTTGTTTATAATGTTTATATTTGTCATATGTTCGTTCATGTATATATTATAATATTTATCTGAGTTTAATTGTATTAATTGATATAGGAAATGAACTTCAAAAATGATTTGAATTGAGTTGCAAAAGATAATATTAGTATATAAGGTGTTGATTGGGAACATTGTGAACTTTTATAGTATGTAAGCTTTAGTAATTCAATTCAACTTGAGAAGTAAATCATTATATATATTACGCCAAATTGTGATGCAATGATATACATTCTTCTTATAAGTATAGTGATTAGAGTATGGCATCAAAGAAACATCATATGAATCTACAAAGCAAGGAGTGAAAAACTTGGTAGAGTATTATAATATGTCTTAAAATTCAATATCATTTTGGAAAATCACAAAAAAGTTCTGCCAGACATTCAATCAAATAGACTCTGCTCTAACAGTTAGGAGTAATAATAATATGCTGATTGGAGCAACTGATTTAGCACTTTATAATGCTTGGAAAGAAAGATTCCACTACTCGATGAATCTCAATCGGTTGATGAATGATGACTTGTATACCAACGGTACCAAACTGCACATGCTATGTGGGTAGCATTAAGCGGCAATTGGAGGATCACTGTCGTAAAACTAGGCGTTAATATCATTGTGACACTTACGAGTCCCCGATAAATCAATGAAACAACATTTGGGAACATGCCAAATATGTAATGGATTAGTCGGTAGGCATGCCAGTGATCGGCAATAAAATTTTAGTTGGCCATTTTCTCTCTCTCTCGCGGTTGGGCTTTGTATGAGAAGATCAAACGTGACTCCTGCATAGAGAACATCAGACTTACTCAAGGCCGCCATGCATCATTTGAACTGCCGAGATGGCGCTGTTTACACCTGTGGCTGATCATGGCATATGTGGCAGCATCGGTTCAGAAGAATGCTCCCGGTTTTAAGCGAAAAGAAATTTTCAAAATTTAAGCAAGAGGAAGTTTGATGAGGCGAAAGAGGACCGATGCAAGGAAGGAAGTTTCCTGACGCTATAAGAGGGAAGCTCTGCGGTGGGAAAAAGGGTCATGAATGAAGGTGACATGTCTCACTTTATAATTGTGGCAATATGGGTCATTTGCTCAGTGAATGCACTGATGAAAAGGTATTATCTTATCTTACCACTTCTCATTATGAAACTCTATTTATGATATTTTGTTTCTAATCTTGTTTTATCATTGAAGTAATGAGTATATAAAATAATCATTACAAACCTAATATTTTCGTAGTTTTAGTAATTTTTTTTATGTCAAATAAGTGCCCTAATGCTCTAAATGTTCATATTTATGATTAGGTTATCCATTTTAGTGATTGGTGCGAATTTGGGTAAAGACAACGAAAAATTGGAAAATCAGCAAATAGAGCACAACAAATTTGACCTTTCAGTTTTTCTGTATTAATGGGAAACTAAAATGGATCTAAAATACCCAAAACTGCCTTCTAGACTTCACAAGCTTTCCAACAAGACCAAGATCACTCAATTTGGAATCCAGGATGAGAGATCGCACTTCGGGAAGTCGAGACAAAAGCAAGGAAGCGTGCGCAGAACACAACAGCCAGCCAGTTCTATTCTAGTGCATTTCATTTATAAAATGACATATGATGGAGCTGTTCTTGAATCAAACTATGGATTCCCTGACTTCCAGCTATCTTTCCGTGGGAATCGAAATGTGGTCGGGTTGGTTGAGAGAGTTATGGCCGTTGAGAGCGAGGGAAGATAAAGCGACGATCTGCCCACCTTCTTTGCATGGATCTGCCACAGTGCAGAGGGAGAGATTTTACGGTGCTTTTCCACTTGCACTTGCGTGGGATTTGCCTGCGTGGGCGGCGAATATGAGGTCTAATTTGGTCTATTTCAAGATTTAATCGGGGGATTTGATAGGGGCGCTATAAATTGGACTTCAAGGAGACATAAAGGGAAAAGCTTTTGGAGGGGAGAAGGAGAGATAGGCGTGGAGCACCTTAGGGCTCATGGGGAGGAGAGCCTAGGGTTTGAAAGATGGCTTGCAAGCTCTTGCGAGAGATCGGGAGACAGCGTAGCCATCGATTCATTTTCCCAGTTTTCTCTTTCTTTCTTTGTTTTCTTGTTTTCCTTTTAGAATGTTTTGGGTGGTTTCTAGGGTTTTGATGTAGCTGCCCCATGAGACCATGGATTAATTTTAGTTTTAATTATTTAATTCGAGTTTCTTTGCTATTAATGAATGTCTTATCTCCATTTATACAATTCCGATACTTGTATAATCAACATAGGCATGCTTAGGCTATGGTTTTGAGATCGAGAGATGATAAACCCTAGGGACATGAATAAGATTTCGTATGATCAATCATAGAGTAGAGATACTGTGGTTTTATACGTGGCATTGAGGGTCGATACTAATGCATCCTATAGTTCTAAGGTTTGAGGCAGAGATGCAATATGACCTGCTCTTGGGATAGGGTGTCGATGCTCGAGAGAGATGGAAACATTTATAAGATTAACTTTTGTCATCAATAAGGCTACGAAACCCATTAAATGATTTTGTGAAAATCGCTTCGGATGTAGCTGGTGAATCGAAACCCTAGTATTTTTCTTTTTATAAATTTTTACTTTTAGTTTAATTAAATCATAGCAATTTTAAGTCATCGAATAAGTAAGACTAAATTAGAATTGGTACTTAATAGGCTCATTTCGTAGAACGATAACTCCTCACTACTTTATTAATTGTATACGGCAGTGCGCGCATAGTAGGCGAATTTAATTCACACACGCATGTGGCCTATCAAGTTTTTGGCTTATTTGTTCTTAGAAATATGAGTGTAGCTATTGATATTGATTCAAAATGCTTTGACTATATTTTGGATCATGATGATTTATTTTGAGTTTTATTTTATTTTATTATTTTACTTTGATTTTATTTTGTTTTATTTTTTCTTGTTTTGTGTCTTACGGGAGCTTGAATAACAATGGATGCAATCAACAGCAACAACTCAAACCACCCTCAATCTCAACAAGCTATAAATACAACTTCAGCAAGGGTGGCCGTCCAACCATGGAACTCATTACATGCATATGGAGCAAGTTCGGTATGGGGGCCTTTCGTACTTGAACACACATATGGTCGGGATGCAACCTCACCCACACCTCTCCTTGGAACTCAAATTTCAATGTTCCCCGACCTTCACAAAAAAGGCAAAACTTGAAGAAATACTTTGGAAGAATTGGTCAAAGTTGAAGGCGGGCGGTCGCTTCTCAAAGAATGCATCTTGAGGAACATTGGCACAATTTTCAATCTCACATGCCCAGAGTCATGGATGAGGCGAGTAATCTTTGAGCGAAACAATCCTTCAAAGCCAAAACAACACAAATTCAAAACCAACTGACTCAACTTAGAAGTTTAGAGTACACTTACGACTTGGTGTAAATGGCTAAGTTGCTCTTAGAAGAACAACATGTGAGTCTGCCTATTCCTCTTAAGGTGAACCCAGAAGAAGAAGAGTTAGAGCATTATGAAGCTTTCACCTTGAGTATTGCCAACGAAGTTGGAGAGAAACATAGAGAAGAGGTGGATGCCAAGAAGCCACATGTGATTGTTGAGGAAGAGAAAGAGTCAACTTCTTGAGCCCAGAAAGAAAGAAAGAGAAAGTTGAAACAGTGCAGGGATGACTGTTTGAGGGGAGATGCATAAGGTTGAACAATGAAGCGAGCCTTACATCTTAGAGTGGAGGGACATTAAATAAATATGAAGCGAGCATCTAAGGGGAAGAAAGCTCTTAAGTCCCTTCGAAGGCATGCCGACCTTCAACACTATGTGCTCAAACAGCTACCTGAGCACAAATTCCACTTCTTAGGGACGGGTGGAGGATTGGATCATCATCCATTCCGTGATTGGTTGAGTCTAGTTGGACTCACAAAAGCGGGCGGCTTCTTGGGGCAACCCGATATTAATGTTTTCTTTTCCTTCGTTTCTTTGTCTTATTTATTTTATAATTTGCTTTTGAACAAAGTCTCTTGCTTTGATCTTGTTTCCTTCTTGAGCTATGATTCAGTTTGTGGGGCTAAGCTTTGGTACGCCTCGCTCCTTCCGACACCTAAACACCACGGCTCACCTCTGGCTTTATAACCATGGGAGCCATTTCCACCTTATCCTTAGGGAAGCACCTCTCTTATATTTTGCAATTTCATATCTTATTGGGGGTAGTGTTCCGACTAAGTTTCGATGTGATGTGGGATGAGGAATTATATTATTACACTTGCTTTGGTTGTGTGTTTTGGAGGATGTTTGTTCATGTCAGGATGACAACACGATTGATGTATGAATGATTGTTTTGAGGAATTGTGGCCTTGGTGAAATGGGCTAAATTCTTTCACATAGATACTTATGCATTTAATTGATCTAGGACTTGAAGTGAACACTAGTTGGGTTGTTATTTGCATGTTCTTTTCGTTCTTTCTTTTGGTTGTTTCATGTCTCATATGAGTAAGTTTGATGCCTTGTTAGCTAATAGAAGGTCATTTTGAACACAAACATTTGAAAAAAGAGCAATAGTAAAATGGATTTGACCCTTAGGTTTGTAAATGATCTGGAATTGTGTGCTTGCTTGGTATGGGTGACTTAGCTTAGTCACCTCCCTTGTGTTTGAAGAAACTATTTCTCAAGGAATCTATCACACACACACTTTTGGTCTCCCTTGTATACCTTGGTCATAGACCCTTTTGCCTTGAATTCAACTGTAGCAGAGATTCTAACTACTAGGTGATGGGGACACACTCGCAAAGAGGATTGCCATTGAGCCCCAATCTTGCCCTTAAAAAAAAAAAAAAAAAAAAAAAAAAAAAAGAGACAAAAAAAAAAAAAAAAAAGTCAAAAGTTGCTTGTGAATAGAATAAGTGGGATCATTGATCGGATCGAGAGCGAGAGTCAGGGGCCTTTCTAAGCCTAATGCCACACAGGCAATGAGTGGAGTCGTTGAGCTTCCTTGCTCGCTATGGGTGATAGGCATTAAGCGTGGTGTGTATATATGTACGCCTATGTGCGCAAGTGCACGCGTCGCCCAAAGTAATATAGTGTACCTATGGTACGGATATCGATCCACGGGGATAAGTGTGTTGAATCTGATTGACTTTTGAATATTATACGGATATTAGCTTGGGTGACAGTTATTAATGTGCTGATTTCAACTAAATTAATAAATCTTAATGAATCTTGTATGATGGAAACTGGATATATATACACTTTCCCTTCGATGGATTATTTCCTAAAGATGATACTATTCAGTTTATTTATAATTTATTGATGGCTAGGTGATCTTACTTACAAAATACCCTCTCTCGAGGTGTATCCGCCTATCTCGCTAGTAGTGTTGAGTGTATCTCTACCCCAACTCGATACTCCGAAATGCTTAAATGTTCTAACCTTAATTGCCACCCTCGGGATCGGAATATCTCTATTTATCGAATCAACCGAAGGCTGCTCTACTCAAATCCCTAGGTATCCTCATCATCTCGATCTCGGATATCCCGGTATAATCACGCTAATCTTTGGCTGGACATCTTGCGTATAAATATGAATCACATATATAAAGCGATGTTAGCAAATTATAAACAACTGAATAATATAAAATACTAATCTTTAATCCATGCATTCATTGTGAATTCAACAACACCCTAGGTATAAAATCGAACATCACGAATATGAAAACACCGGTGTTAATCAATAACATCAATACTTTGTCCGAAAGAAGAAAAATCACGAATGAGACTCTTCTCCAAGATCCGAAGTCAGCGTTGTTCACGATTTCCGTGCCCTAGTTAAATGCGATCCTTGATGCCTCGAATTCTGGTCCCCCTTTTTCTTTAATGATGGAGGCCGGGAATGCGACGGCGGTGGCGGCGTTGAAACGTCGCTGGTGAGCGTCGCGGCGTGAGGCGTGTCGCGGCGTTGAGGCTATCGCGGCGTTGGCGCTTGTTGACCACGGGCTGGTGATGACGCCGCGGTGCCGCGGGGCGTCACGGCGTGGGGATGTCACGGCGTTGGAATGTGCGCGGCGTTCGGCCCGACTTTATGCCCTTCCACCCTACAAGTCAGTGCATCTAAAAATGGACCACTGTGGTTTCACACACACTACAAAATCAGATGTCGGGCCATAAATAATACTTATTTTAAATGTAAATGAGACAAGCCATTAAGTAATGCGAGTTTGGCATGAGTGTTTTAGGCGCTCATCACACCCCAGACAGCTTCTTGCACTCGGCGAAGCGAGCTCAACGGGCACTACATACCATAGTCTAACACTAGGATGGTGCTATCTTGATAGACAGGAGGATCAAATTAGGCCAGCTCCTTTTGCCATTTTGTTCGAAGTTCAGGGGATTCGCAAGGGTGTTCGACTTTCGAAAGAATTAGATTGAAATCGGTGTAATTGACTAATGCCTCATCCTCCAAGATATTCAATAACCTTTCCCAAAGAACCTATGTGCTTTGAATAAATGACCTCTAGTTTATACCTAGGTGCAGAGCACCCCGAACTTGAGTTGACTCACACAGTGGGAAAATCTAACTACGAAATGATAGGAGCATACTTGTTTACTTTCGACATACACACTCCTTAACATCAAACAAAACTAGCGCCCGTAAGTTTATGCTAAGTGTTCATGTAGCGAGGCTTAGTTGGCGACTCCCCACCAGTTGGTTAAGGGCACCGGGCATTTAGTTCCCCTCGAACGTCACCCCGAACACTTCGACTAAACCCTAAGGGCTAAAATTTTGAGGCTTTCATCTTGTCCCCTGTAATGGGCAATGAAGTCAATGACTCCCGACCGGTTAGCTCGGGGCATTGGGCTTTAGAAAGACCTTTCTGGTGTCTTCGAGTTGCGATTGGAAGATCCCTTGTTGCGATCACCCTAAATATATATATATATATCATATATATATTATTATTTTTTTTTTTTGGGCTTAGAAAGGCAATCCTCTTTGTGCAGGTGTCCCATCTCTTTGGTGTTTAGAGACTCCCAGGGTTTGTTGAACCTTAGTGTGGGTTCGGCATCTGAGCATACCCTAGAGGTCATCTGATAATGTGTAGTGTTAGGATCATTGAGGCTGTGTTTATTGAATATCGGAGTGTTCACTATGCCTCCCCACTGATGGGCTAATTCCGCGGCATCGAAACACCCAATGAATCTCTTTTAGAGGTACACACTTTGTTTTGCCATGATAATGGCCATTGATTTGGACCAAAAGTGATCGCCGACTTTCAAACATGGCGCTGCGTACAAACTCCTTTAAAAAACACAGCACCACTTTAAACATAGGTGTGATGCGAAAACACGAAGCGAGAACTAAACACGATTCGATAACCTAAAATGAACAAGTAAATGAGAGCTAAACGGCTTTAAACATGAAAATAAAATAAAAATAACCATCACAAAAATTATGCGATCTGGCAAGAGCAGATCCACACTTACACCCCCAAACAAAAAGTACTCGGTGTCACTGTTGGTAACGAGGATAAGGTGAGAGGGGGCTCCCTTTGGTGGTGGACAGTTGTGCATCTGGTGGGTGGCGAGCCAGCTGGTGGTGGTGGTAGAGAGGAAGGCCACTCAAAAGTTTGGGCTGGAGGGAGTTACCTAAGCTGTTTGCTCGGAATAGTGGCATGGTTGACGGGCATGCATGTCGGCGTGAGGGCCTCGTATCACGGCTCGCCGAGAGGTTTCGGGTGCTCTCCTGGTCTCTCATGCCATGCGGCAAGCGCTCGGTAAGGGCAAGCAGGGTCCTCTAAGTCGGGTGTGGGGTGGATGGGACCGCTCAGGTCGGCGTGGTGGTGAAGGTGGAGTGGAGGAGCGGGACTGCCCAGATGTCATCTGGGGATCACCCGGGGAGTCAACGGGGCTTTGATAGTCGTGGAGTTCGTCCTCGTTCGAGGGCTCATGGCCCGAATCATAAGTCCCCTCAGGTCGTGGTACATCCGGTTTGTCTCGCAGATATAGCCGGGTTGGTTGTACTAACCACGCCTCGTTGTCATCTAAAGGCTGCGACTGGTTACTGGCCAGTAAATGAGAAAGGGTGCCCCGAGTTCATCTTAGCGTCCGGTTATGGGATGGCATCCTCTGCTGCTAACTATGAAACGGAATGTCTGAATGATGGCATAATTTGAAGCGAGTGCGGCAGCGGTCACTTCACACACCACGTTCGGTCGTCGGAATGAGGCGGCGTGATGAAGTGATACCCCGATTTTGAGGATATAGGCCAAATGCTTGGCCTTAGAAATTAGGCTAACGTGCTCATTTGTTGAGCTTCCACTCACCCCGCCCGTTGGTTAAGACCAGAATGACCTCGGGGTAATGGGACCTTCGTGGCCAGATCAAAGCTCCGGGGAACTGTCAAGTTATAAAAGTGGTTGATAGACTCAGCACTAAAGTCTGACACACCCACACCGGACCTTCTTGACGGCGTGGGAGGCAAGGTTAGGCGTAGAATTCTCGCACCACACTCATCGTGGCCCGGATGAGGTGGTTGTCAGCGCCAGCCATCCGCTTGGCTGCAATAGTCTTGCGGAAGAAGTCGTCAGGGTGATGGAAACCGCACTGATAAGAGCGGTTCTTGCGGATTGTGCGAGCCGTCGGCGGCCACCGTTAGCGACACCACCATTGACATTGAGAAAGTCGGTCGGGTCCTCGCGGCGGAAACCCGTTTAGTGGGCAACTTTTTCCTCTTATCTGACATAGGTGGAATTACTAAAGCTCCTAGAAGGACACTGAAACCAAATGTCACGAGGTGTCACCGGAGTGATTTTGGGCTCTGTCTTCAGAGGCACCCTACGAGTGCACTATGAAAACTAGGACAAATGGGCAACAGGAGAAGTAGACCTAATACTAGGACATCGTGATTGGCTGGCTCACACCCCCAAACCTAATATGGAGGACTAGACCGAGCAGGCGTTAGGAATAAATCTAACAGGGCAAGGACACCCTAGTAATAGTATGGATGAATGCGAGACGGGGACAGGTGGGTGGTAGGTGTGGAGATGGTGAGTGGCAATGTTAGTGAGAGTGTCGGACGACAAAACAATGGCCTCAGACCCGGGTGTGGGAAGTGGACTCGGCAGGAGTTGGTGCGGGCGACAAAGGGTACACCTGGGGTCCCGACGAGGAGGGAGCAGGTATGAAGCGAAATAGAGGGTGGTTTGGCCTTAAAAAGCGGGGTCGGCCGTCGCGGCGATGCGAATGCGGCGTCGTGGCGTTCAGAAGAGCGACGATCAGCGGCGTTCGAGGTACAAAATAGCGTCGCGGCGTTGGGATCAACGTCGGCGTCGTTCGAGGAGAGACCGAAAAAATGGCGTATGACGTTGGGATCAACCGTCGCGACATTCGGAATCGCCAAATAGCGTCGCGGCGTTGGATCAACGTCGGCGGCGTTGAGACATCAGCGGCGTTGAAAGCCAGCGTCGCGGCATTGATAAAGACCCAAAATACAAAAATATTCATCAATGGTTTAAGGTAAAAAACTCCCCTAATGCGATATGTGACTCTCTCGAACTTTTGAAGTGAACTGCATGAACGGATCCTCCCCAATACTTTTGATCGCGGGTCCTGAAAGTAGACATCAAAAAAAGGGATCCCGATTACGGACATAAACAATAAACCAACATAAACTTAAAACAGATAATAAAAATTGAACCATAGAAAGGAAAATTTCAAGAAAAACTTGGGTTTCCTCCTAAGAAGCGCTATGTTTAATGTCGTTAGCTTGACGGCCCTTAATCTCAATGTGCTTTCGGGGCAGAGCTCTTATGGCACACTTCTTGTACTTCGATGCGATGCGGGTCAATGGAGACCGATCTATAGCATGGAACTCGCCCCCAAAATACGGCTTCCAACCGTTGTGTGTGCTTGTGAATGTTCCTTTCTCAGGATGTGTAACCTCTGCCCCTCCATGTGGAAAGACCTTGGTCACTGTGAAAGGTCCTGACCATCTAGACTTCAATTTCCCAGGAAAAAGTTTTAGACGGGAATTAAACAAGAGGACCTGTTGCCCCGCCTCGAATTCCTTCCTGGTAATATGTTTATCATGCCAGGCTTTTGTCCTTTCCTTGTAAATGCGGGCATTTTCATAAGCTTCGTTCCTGAATTCGTCTAGTTCAGCGAAATTTGTAGCGATCCTTCCTCACCGGCTAGTGTACTGTCCATGTTCAACGGCCGAGTTGCCCGGCTCGATGCTCCAATTCCACTGGCAGGTGGCATGCTTTGCCATAAACAATTCTAAAGGGCGACATACCCAAAGGTGTTTTAAAAATCTTTGTTTAGTGCCTTGAGAGTGCATCTTCAATCTTTTAGACCAGTCCTTCACAGGCTGATGCTTGTTTTCTCGGAATGGACTTAATTTCTCGGTTTGATACCTCTGCTTGCCACATTTATTTGTGGGTGATATCACGAGGATGTGCGATGGCGCACCCCATGCTTTGCGAGGCCTTGTCGATCATCTTATTAAATGAATCTTTGTTATCTGTGATCGATGCAGAGGGTCTGAATCGCAGAATATGTGGCTGCGAATTGAGCCACACTACCTTGGCATGAATTGGTGCGGGACGGGTGTGACTATCGAGACATAATCACGTGACCAACAGAGATCAGGGTTGTTATCAGATGGAAATGTTCACTTGAAATCCATCCCCCATAAATCAAACAATTCTACTTCTAGTATGGGATGCATGGGCGGTTTATCCTTTCCAGAAATGCCCCCCATTCGTTGACATTTGTCACATGTGGATACAAAATGATGAGCATCCTTGAATAAAGTAGGCCGATGGCTTTGATTAAAGCACAGGCTGTGTTCGGCCCACTTAGAAGTGTCCACCACATGGTAAAGTGTGGCGGTGGTTCAAAATCGCATTCATTTCATCTTCGGGCACACATCTCGGATCACTTGGTCATTTGCAATGTGCGTAAAGGAATTGAGAAACCCTCCCGATAGTAGTGTTTCAATTGTGCGAAAAACTTTTTTTTCTTTTGATAGATAAATTCTGGAGGGATTACCTTGGCTACCAATGATTACGTAATTTACAGGCTATGGAACCACCCTCTTGTCTTCGTAGCTAAGAGTTGCTCATCGGAAAATCGTCGTTCACTTGAACCTCATCGCTTGCCGCTTCCAGTATGAAGATGATGCAGCTAGACTCTTTTGTACCTTTCTTATCTTTAATCTCTACGTCGAATTCTTGCAGCAAAAGAACCCATCGGATTAGTTGAGGTTTGGCGTCTTTTTTAGTCATCAAGTATTTTATGGCAGAATGATCAGTGTGAACTACGACCTTGTTACCAATCAGATAAGGCTGGGTGTGGCGAGAATGACCTATTAATAGTTCTTTTTTAGTGGTGGCAATTCAGGCGAAGGCATCATTCAAAGATGCCTTTCTAGCATAGTAGATTACACAGAGAAGAATTTTCTCGTTTACGCTAACACTTACTCTAATCGCAAAATCACTTGCGTCACACGTAAACTCAAATGGGAAGGACGATACAAAGCTACCTGTGGTGCATTGCCAGGTATCTTTTAATGCGAAAATGTCTCATGGCAGGAATTAAACTGATAGGGTCCCATGGATTTGGAAGTTGAACAACGGTTTTGCAATACGAGAAAGTGCGAGTGAATGCCTATAGAATCAGCGTGGCCTAAAAACTTCTTATTCCTTTTAGATGAGGGTGGAGGTGTAATTTTCAATTGCTTCAATCTTTGCTCTCACGTCTACCTCTATTCCTCTTCTTTGAAATCCGATGTTCGAGTACAATACCCTCTTGTACCATAAATGGCGCTATACAATTGAGTATAAGGTTGGTCTCCTCGCATCTTATCAATACGATTTCAAATTTTCAGACAGTTGTCAAATGAATTACCCAAAACCGAAAAATCATCCATGAGAGAATCACCAGTTGTCTTCTCGCTGCATGCAGAGATCTGTTATCAGCCATCTCTCGTTGGAAAGTGCCGGCGCATTGCCTGGTAAAGGGCATCCGCCTGAATCACGGATGTCCCATAGGGACATGTGTGAATCCGTCTTCTCCCTGTCTTGGGGGCTATAGCAGATGATTGTATCAGGAATATCACATCCTAAAAGCAATAATATTCAAGCGGCAGGAGATTTATTCGATCCCCAACATCGGTCAAGGCCGTAGGAAGCGATCTTTTGATGGCTTTGTTCGAGTTTCAGATGATCATCTAAATTCTCCGCGGTAACTGTTGAGGCGGCAATTAATATGTTATTCGGTTCTTATGATAGTTGTTCCTCTTTGTATTCCCTTGACTGGACTTACCAGCCACTATCACGGCCGGGATAGTACCGGTATCCGTGCGTTTCTTGTCTTTCTTTGGGACATTTCCTCTTTTCATGGTTGGTCGGCTGCCCTCTCTGTTAACCCTTTGGGTTTATGATATCTTCCGGTAAATAAGTGCATGCATGAAGAGCGAAATCCCTTTAAATCAAGACTAGAATAATGGCTGTTTTTTCTTGATCTATACAAAGGACCATATTGCTTTATATATAATTAGGTCAGGATGAGAATGGTCATTGTGGGTGGATATCATCCCAAGATATGCATACTTCAAATGGCTAGGTAAGGTTTTTGTTCCATCTTGGGTGGTTGTTCAGCTGATGATGCGGCGTTTAGCACTTTCACCTAGGGTGAAGTATTTCCTTCTATTGGTCAGAAAGAATCCATCCATTTACATATTCCTCTGCCTCTTAAGCTCATATTCTCGGAATCATTACGTACTAGGCTAGCCTCGAAAGGATCCAGTGAGACCGCTGGCTGAACTTGCTCGCCCTCACACTATCTCTGCCATGAAACATGTATCACTTTCTGTAGGATGTCTCACGACGAACAGTTGGACAGGCTTCATCCTCCTACACTCTCAATTTTAGTTCTCCCCTTTGAACATCAATCATTGCCCTGCCAGTTGCAAGAAACGGTCTGCCCAAGATTATGGGTATTTCTTTATCCTCTTCCATATCATCTGATAAATGTTTGGGAAGATAAACTTGTCAGCCCTTTACTAAGACATCTTCTTACCCCTCTTGGATGCTTCAAGGACACAATGCGCGGTGAAGTCTGATATAGTTGGATGACTTTGCTAGTCTAGCGTTTAAATGGTGGGGAGATTAATGCTGGCACTGATCTGCGATGCTCTCCAGATAGCATTTCCAATGGTGCATGGGATAGTGAAGCTGCGCAAGATTCTTTCCCAACTTTGGCACGTAGCTTCCTGCGAAGTATGGCACTACATTCTGATTCAGTTCAACTTTGTTTAGAAATCAGTAATCTTCTGCGAGGCGGTATGTCCTTCATAAAATTTTACATAGCGGGCATGCGTTGGAGCAATGATAGCAGATCATGTTGTGTGTGGTTTCTTGAACACTTCCATGACCAGTGAAGCTGCTTATCCAACTTATGCTTATTTAGACGTTGTGGATACGGAATTGGTGGGTTGTCCCTTGCTTCAGTTGTGTTTCCTACAGACTGTTTCTCTTGAGGCTGATCCCTATCTGCATCATCATTTTGATCGGGCTGGATGACTTTCTCATTCTCTACATCCTACCATGGCGGGGATTGCTCCACATGTCTCTAATTCTTTACCACTTCGACTTATTTGCTTTAACGTGTTCATTCCCATCTCTTCTCGGGTTCACTTCTGAGTTGCTTGGTAAGGAACCCGGCTGCCTTTCTGTCAATATATTGGCCATTTGACCCATCTGTACCTCCAAATTTCTCAACTGGGCCGCTTGATTGTTCAATTGGGTGGCCTGTTCTTGAATCTTATTCTTTGTCTCATTCATAAAGGCGTGTGTGAAGGTGAGCATCGTGCAAGGAGGCTTGTTCTAGGGCCCACCTTTTTTCTCAGGATGTGGTTCGCTCACTCGGGAGTGATGGCATGTTGTTCTGATTGTTCTCATTCTTACCTTAACATTAAGTTATTCTGGATCGATTATTAACACACTTGGCCTTGATTTTGATTGATATTTGTTTCCCTATACTATCCTTGTTCTTTGTGGTGACTCGATTGAACCTCGACACATGCGGGCTGCTCTACTATTTCTTTGTCTGATGGCATTACGTGCTGTGTGCTGTCTCTACCGGAGGTTACATAACTCCCGTGGGTTAATTAATATAATTGTGGGATGCCTTCGCGTCGAGTTCGCGTTTAATTAATTGTGCAGCATGAGTAACGGTGTTGAACCTCATTATCACGTACCGCCCATGAAACTTATTGGTGTAGTCGGCTGTCCTCTGTTCTTTGGGTTGTATTGAGTGGCAGCATCTTCCAAGATTTCATAAGCTTGGTCTGTGGTTTTCTTCATTAGTGCCCCTCCAGCCGAGGCATCAATCACTATTCTAGTCGCATTCCTCAGACCATTATAGAAAGTATGGACCTGCATCCATCGGTCGTGCAGCTGGTGTGGGCACTCCTCGATGTGATTGAACAAGTCTATCCCATGCCTCTGCCGGGTTCTCATCATAGTTTGTAAGTGATCTCTTGCACAAGTTGTTTATGATTTTGAAAGTGGGAAAAACTTCAGTGGGAACACTAATTGTTCATGAAGTAATGGAATCCGATGGCCGACTTGTTAACCAGTAGCGTATGCTAGTGGTAGGAACAATCTCAACTGAGTCTCTTCCGGTAACCCGTTGTACTTGATGGTGTCGCGTGCCGAGGGGAAGTTGGTGGATGCATATTTGGATTCTCGTTGGGTAGTCCGTGAAATAAGATGATACGCGAAGCATACGCCAAGATTCTTGACTTCAACTTCGAGAAAGTTGTTTGCCCGAATAAGGTGGTCTTCGGATAAACATACCGGGTGCGCTGTGGCCCGGTAGGGGTAAACTCTTTTAGCAACATAAATGGATCATCTGGTTATATAAAAGCGACACAGGTGCTTGATTCCTTACGTGTTCCCATTTTGTTTCTGTGTAAACAGTTTTGCCAAATGCTAAGATCCTGCTCTTCATTGTTCTCCATGATTGCTAGATTTCTAGTCTGTTTATCTTCTCTGTTCTCGGCGTATTCTGTGTAAAGTTCTTTCTGGCTCAGGATCAACGGATCATTGATTAAACTGATCCCGTCGTATATGCACTCCTTCAAAAACATGACAATCACACCTGAAACAAAAAGACCAAATTACGACACTTGTAAAAACAAATAAAAACAAAAATTAGAGTATTATCTGTTCACTTTGTTTCTCAAATATCACTCTAAAACTATCACCTCGCCCATTATTATTAAAACTTGATAGGCATAAAACGTGGTGTGTATATATGTACGCATATGTGCGCAAGTGCACGCGTCGCCCCAAGTAATATAGTGTACCTATGGTACGGATATCGATCCACGGGGATAAGTGTGTTGAATACAGAGATTGACTTTTGAATATTATCTGGATATTAGCTTTGGGTGACAGTTATTAATATGCGAATTTCAACTAAGTGTCGATCTTAATGAATTGCGTATGATGGAAACTAGGGCTATGTCTCCCCACCGCCACTTTTCGATGGATTATTTCTAAAGATGATACTATTCAGTTTATTTACCATAATTTATTGATGGCTAGGTGATCTTGCTTCTGGCTTCTATCTCGATACTCGAAATGCTTAAAATGTTCTAACCTTAATTGCCACCCTCGGGATCGAATATCTACATTTACCCAGATCAACGAAGGGCTGCTCTACTCAAATCCCTGGGTATCCTCATCTCTCGAATCTCGGATATCCAGTATAATCACGCTAATGTTGGCCAGACATCACCATGTAAATGAATCACAGATATAAAGCAGATGTTAACAAATTATAAACAACTGAATAATATAAAATACTAATCTTTAATCCATGCAATCGTGACAGGGTTCAACAACACCCTAGGTATAAATCTAGAACATACTGAATATGAAAACACCGGTATTTAATCTATCAAACATCAGTACTTCTATCCAAAAAGAAGAAAAATACAAATAACGGGCTCTTCTCAAGATCAAAGTCCTTCTTGTTACGATTTCCATGCCACTGGTTCGTAAAGTCTCGATGCCTCGAATTCCTAGTCCCTACTTTTTCTTTTAATGATGGAGAGACGGAATCGCGGCGTCGTGACGTTCTGACCAGCGGCGATTGCTGCTTGTTGACTTCTACATTTGTTGACCCGACATCGCGACGTTGCTGCTTGTTAGACTTCTACATTTGTTGACCCAACGTCGCGACGTTAGGACGTCACGGCGATAGGGGCGGTCATAACATTCAACCCGACTTATGCACTTCCACCCTCTGATCCAAAAATGCATCCAAAAACTCCCGTTCCGCCTACAGTTTACACACACTACAAAAATCAGATGTCGGGCCATAAATAATACTTAATTTAAATATGAAATACAACTAAAAACGTAAGACAAACGCGGGTTTGGCATGAGTGTTTTAGGCACTCATCAATGGGACAGAAGATGAATTCTTCCCACAACCTAGGGCCTTTGAGTTTGGTTGAGTGTTTGGTGAGGATTTGAAGGGTGAATGCCGGTGCCCTTAACCAATTAATGTGAGTAAGGATTCATAATGGATCCCACTTCAGGGGCTACTCATCTAAAACTTCTTGGCACTGGTTTTTTTTTCGTTTTTAGGTACTTAAGTAATCTTTAGATGCTTTAGGTCTAAATAAAAAGGGTGCGTTCCTATCCTTTCTTTGTTAGCTTTTTCCGATAGGTGAGTTGAACTTAGGATTGGAGGCGCTAAGACCTTGCTATACACTTTCGAGATCATCAACATCTTTGCCCTTAGACTCCTTGGGAAAAGTCATTGAGAACTTTGGGGGTTGACTTTCTTGCTCTGCATGCTTTGCTTGGTCATGTTCTTTAAGAAAATTTAAAGATTTAAGGACCCTGATTTTGGTTGAAAGTCACTCCATATTGATAAATTGTGTTCATAGCGACTCTTAAATTTAGCATCTTGTTATCACACTTATCTCATTGTTAGTTAGTCCATGTCATTTTCAATTTTTGCTTTGTTTAGAGTCAGTCTCTTGCTTGGGGACAAGCAAGATTTTAAGTTTGGGGGTGTGATGAGTATATAAAATACTCATTACAAACCTAATATTTTCGTAGTTTTAGTAATTTTTTTATGTCAAATAAGTGCCCTAATGCTCTAAATGTTCATATTTATGATTAGGTGATCCATTTGAGCGGGTGGTGCGAACTCTGACGAAAAAGTGGAAAATCGGCAAATAGAGCACAACAAATTTGACCTTTCAGTTTTCCATACTAATGGGAAATCAAATGGCTCTAAAATACCCAAAAGAACTACATTCTAGACTTCACAAGATTTCCAACAAGACCCGAATCCTCAGTCGGAATCGAATGAGGAGATGCGCACTCGGGAAGTGGACGAAGCAAGGAAGCGACTGCCGGAACACGACAACCAACCAGTTCTATTCTAGTGCATTTTTAAATTTATAAAATGACATCTGATGGAGCTTTTCTTGGTATGTATGGATTTCTGACTTGAATATTTCCGTAGAGTCCAGGAGTAATGCGGTCGGAGTTTAGGTAAGAGAGGATTATGGTCGTTCAAAGAGACGGGGAAGAGAGATAAAGCGACACGATGCATGCGCCGCTGCGTGGATCCTCGCGCCCTTGCTTGCCCGAGGAGAGATTTTGTGGTGCTTTCACGCACACGTGGGCGACAGATATGAGTCCTAATTTGGTCTATTTGAGGCCCAAATCGAGGGATTTATTAGGGGCTATAGAGTGGGCTCGGAGACATAAAGGAAGCTTTGGAGGGGAGAAGGAGAGATAGGTGTGGGAGACACCTTAGAATATGGGGAGGAGGAGAGCCTGGGTTTGGCAATTGCAAAGCTAGCTGCGAGGTCGAGAACGACACACTAGCCATCCTCATTCAGCCCTAGTTTCTCTTCCTTTTCTTTGTTTTCCTTGTTTTCCTTTTAAGAATGTTTTGGGTGGTTTCTAGGGTTTTGATGTAACCTTGCTTTTCACGGACCATGGATTAATTTTAGTTTTTAATTATTTAATTAGGTTTCTTTGCTATTATTGAATGTCTTATCTCCATTCTAATTCCATGCTTGGCGCTGCTTAATCCAACATAGGCATGCTTAGGCTATGGTTTTGAGATCGAGAGATGATAAACCTAGGGACATGAATAAGATTTCGTATGATCAATCATAGAGATAGAATCATAATGGTTTTATATGTGGCATTGAGGGTCGATACTAATGCATCCTAGAGTTCTAGGGTTTGAGGCAGAGATGCAATATGACCTGCTCTTGGGATAGGGTGTCGATATTTACATAAGATTAACCTGTCATCAATAAAGGCTCTGAAAACCATTAAATGATTTTATGAAAACATCCTTCGGATGTAGCTAGGTGAAATTGAAACCCTAGTATTTTCTTTTTATAAACTTTTACATTTTTAGTTTAATTAAATCACAAACAATTTTAAGTCATCCGAATAGAGTAAGACTAAATTAGAATTGGTACTTAATAGGCTCATTCCTCATGGGAACGATAACTCACTCACTACTTTATTACTTGTATACGACGCGTGCACTTGCACACAGTAGGCGAATTTAATTCACACACGCACGTGGCCTATCAAGTTTTGGAGCGGATTCTTGGGAACATTTTTGTTTCTAGTACTGTTTTGCTCATTGAAGCACATCCTATGTGGACTGTAGACTCAGGAGCCACACACCATGTAGTTAGAGACAGAAGTGAGTTTGTAGAGTTTCTTTGAATACCGAGTGGATCACAGTGGATTTACTTGTGTAATAATACAAGGATCGGGGTGAAAGGAGTTGGCACATGCAAATTAGACTTGCAAGGAGGCCGGATCCTTTACATACATGATGTACTACATTCTCTAGAAATTCGACAAAACTTGGTCTCTGTTATTGCTCTTCTAAGACTTGGTTATTGTTTGAATTTTTATGAAACTCTATTGACATTTTTCATAATACTATTTATTTTGGTTGTAGACATATTGTGGATGGTTTTTATTGTGTTGAACACTAAATATGTTGAATGTTATAGTGGTGTTTGTTTCTCCTTGTTTATTCAATCTACTTGATGATTTAAATGTGGATGTATGGCATCTTGAATTAGGGCATATAGGACAATCTGAGAATGAATAGATGCACGTGTTGATTACATTAGGACCGATCACGAAAGTTGAATTGTCCACTTGTGAATATTGCCTACAAGGAAAAGCCACAAGAAAACCATTTGGTAAAGCTGTAAGGGCTGAACTTCCTTTGTAACTTATCCATTCCGATGTCGGTGGACCAATGAATGTGGGAGGCAGGCGCATGAGAAGAGACAGAGTGCCTCATATTTCATTACATTCATAGATGATTACTGACATAATTATGTCTATTTGATTTCACTCAAGTGTCAAAGCATTGAGAGAAATTTTTATTCTATATATTAATGAGGTGGAAAATCAATTAGGCAGAGCAAATCAAAGCGTGGGACCGATCGAGGCCCCGTGAATATCTATCTGAACAATTTGTGAAACTGTGTAATGACAAAGGCATTTTGAGACAACTAACAACTCCCCAGAACCACTTGACAAAAATGAATTGTTCTTAGAACGGAAGAAATAGAACCTTCCTTGAAATGGTTAGGTCAATGATGGCATAAGCTAATCTCGATACAATATTAGGAGGCGCTTTTGATATACTGTTTGCCTATATAATTAACCTAGTATTTAGCAAATCGGTATCTTCAACACCTTATGAGTTATGGACAGGTAGAAAACCTGATTTGAATTGGCTGCATCCTTGGGGATCTGCAGCTTATATTCATGACACTTCTCATAAATATGGCAAGTTAGGGCCACGAGGAAAGAAATGTATCTTTATCTGATACTCGAGAAAACTCAAAGGTTTTGTATTTATTGTGAGGATTTCCATGGATGAATTAATGAAATTGAGTCACGAGATGTCACTTTCTTGAAGATCGATTTCTGTAAGGATGATGTTGATAAAAGTCATCATCTATATGAGATAGACGAACAAGGAAATGTAGGTACAAGTCATCAATTTGATGACATTCCTACCGTAGTAACTAATCATGTTTCAGCCATTGGGAGCGCAAAAGAGTTGCTTCAACCATCTCAATTGAGTGGGAGATTTGAGATCAAGAATGAGCCAATTTTGGTGGTAGGAAGCGATGATGATTCTCAGTACCAAAAGCATTCGTTAAACTCCCCGTAAGTGTTTTCAAATTGAAAATGAAGCTTACATTGTTACACATGAGATGATGATGAACTGAAACCATCAAGAGGCACTTGAGTGTCCTACAAAGAAATGGAAGGTTGCATTGAAGAAGAAATAGAATCCATGAAAGTAAATCAAGTTTGGAGCTTGGTTGATTTGCCGCTAGGCCGAAAGGCTATTGGGAATAAATGGATTCTCAAGATAAAATGTAAGGTGGACGGTTCTATTGATAGATATAAAGCTCGTCTAGTGGCAAAAGGTTATACCCAAAAAGAAGGTATCGACTACGAGGAAACTTTGTTGTAGGGTTTACCTCTATTCGATTACTTCTAGCTATAGTCCTGAAATTTAATTTAGAATTGCATCAAATGGATGTAAACGACTTTCTTAAATGGAGAGCTGGATGAAGAAATCTATATGGAACAACATGTAGGTTTCATTGTCAAAGGTTAAGAGCGGAAAGTTTGCAAGCTTCAAAGATCTATATATGGCCTTAAACAATCATCAAGACAATGGTATCTCAGATTTCATAAAGTAATTTTAACTTATGATTTCAAAATGATTGATGAAAAGGACTAGTGGAAAATTTTCAATTCTATCTTTATATGTTAACGACATACTAATAGCTGGAAGTGACAAGGAGTATCTTATGGACATCAAAAGATGGTTGTCCACACATTTTGATATGTAAGATATGGGTGAAGCAAATTACATATTAGGGCAAAGAATTAAGAGAGATCGTTGAAGAAAATTTAGCTTTATCACGAGAAATTATATCCAAAGATTTTGAGCAGCTTCCATATGAGTAGTTGCAATCCTGTGGATACTCCTGTGTCAAAAGGCGAGGCTTTAAGTATTAATATGTGTCCTAAAAATCCACAAGAACATGAAGAAATGTCAAGAGTTCAATATGCTAGTGCTGTTGGGAGTTTAATGTATGCTATGATATTTCGCGCCATACATATGTTTTACGATTGGACTTGTTAGGCGATATCAATCTAATCCACGGAATGAGCATTGGAGGCGCTGTCAAGAGGTTCTGAGATATCTAAAGGGTGCAATGGATTATTACTTGGTTTATCAAGGGTCAGAATTACGTTTGGTTGGATACTCAGATGCTGATTGGGGAGGAGACCTTGATCAACGCAAATCTACTTATGGTTATGTTTTCTTACTCAATAAAGGTGCCATATCTTGGTGTAGTAAGAAGCAAACTGCATAACTGTCAACGTGGAAGAGTTGAATTTATCGCGTATTCGGCCCGACCATGCGAGATTATTTGGTTAGGAGATTTTTGGAAATTTGGGTGTCGAGGTGATTGTGTTGAGCCCGATCACGGAGTTCATTGTGACAATCAGCCCGGCAATTTCTTACTAAAGACCCCAAATACCATAGTAGAACCAAACACATTGATACCAAGAACAACTACATTAGAGACATCATTGCTAAACAAGAAGTGGCAGTATAATACATTTCTACGCATCAAATGGTAGTTGATCCATTAACGAAGCCAATTCAAAGAGATGTTTATCTTTCACATGTGAACGCTCTTGGATTATGTAGAATATAAGTATTGGTAGACATGATTGTGGGCGCTGTATTGTACACTATTTTTCAAATAAGTAAAGTCTTAAATTTTTTTTTGATTGACATATATACACATCATTTTATAGTATATTCAGAAACTCCAGCCCGAAGAAGATGTCACACAGTTGAAGATTGGCTCACTCTCGCACGACAATCGCCTCTAGCAGCAGATAAGCGAGTAGAGGGTGAGACTTAAATGTTAGGATTATCGCCTCATTAAAAGATGAGATGAGGTTGTTAACCATGCATTTGACAACCAATTTGGATTGACAAATGTCCAAAATAACCTGTGAAAGCCAGATGTGAGTTCTCGAAAATCACATGCTGAAATGAGAGTATTTTGAGAATTCAGGTTAGGCGCTTAGAAGCGACTGAACTTAGATTTGTATAGTGTTTCGTAAGACATCATAAAACAGTAAAAACTATAACACATGATTCATACCATGTGTGCTTTTTCAACCGAAAGGGTAGTGGGAGAATGAATTCGTGCTTCTCCATTGTGTGAGACCTCAAAAGAGGTTAAGTTTTGACCTCATTATGTACCCTTATACTTTTTGCTATTATTTGACATTTGCCAGTGTTTCAGTATCTTAGCTGTATTACCTTTTGACTAGGATTGATTCGATCCTATGGAACATGTCTAGATATTTTTATGAAGTATAAATTGTAAATTTTGAGTAGAAAAGGAAGACTATATTTGTTATGTATTCATCGGTAGCTGATCTTATTAAACGAGAAAAGTTAGGACTTGATTATGAATACAAAATTAGTTAACATGCTCTTTAAGGGATTAGAGATGTTAAAACTATAAAAAATAAATAAGTCTAGGGTACGTGAGTTAGAAATAAGTTAAATCTCGAATATTTCACACCAAAGGGGTTGTAGCTACTATGTCATTCCTAACGGATCTGCAGTAATGAGCTCACAAATGCGTATTGCTCGCTGAGTCGCCGCGACCCATCTACTAGTATGAACTTATTGCTTATATTGGAATTGCGAGATTTTGCAATGAGGTCTAACCGATCATAGCATCTGAGTGGGAGATGTTAGAAATTGTGGGTGCCGTTGGCGGGTTTGACCAAACTCTATATATATATGTACGACCGATTACAAAGCAATTACACAAATGAGACAAAAGGATATCTCTCTCTGCAATTTTTTTTTGTATGAAAAGAAGTAAATTGGGTTGTGAACGATTGGGTTTACTCTAGTAGTACATTCATCAACCAGGAGCATGATTGTCGTTGTGGAATCACGAGAAAGAAGAAGGTAAGTAAATCGTCATTATACTTATTTATCTAAAGAAAATAAGCAATATGTTTATGCATCAATACTTCCACAATTAAAAATTTTGGTTGGTTTCATTTTTTTCTTACTTATTTCACCAATACCATGTAAAAATACATATATTACTCTTTAATAAGAAAAAGAAAGTTTATTATAATGTGAGGTAATTCATTAACTATACAAGACAAATGTACTAACTTCACTCCAAAGGGTGTACAAATTTACATTTCTCATAAATTTGAATACTTTTTTATTAAAATCCTCTTATATAGGTCATATGCTAATACATCAACAGAGGACATTATTACATGATATTTTTTTCGAGTTTAAGCATTTTTAGTATATACGTAATATACTCAAACCTGATTAATATGCTAAATGATAAATATTATTGTTGACCAAAATATGTATAGATCTAATTTCTGCTACTCTTACCAAAGGACTATTACCTAATCCCTAGTAAAGGCACCAAAAACTTGTTTAGACCAAATAGAACTTGTAACTCATAATAAAAATGGATTTATCATGAATTTATTAAAGATTTAGTTTGGTCATAATCTTAGTACACGGTCGTACGGGTAATTAAAATTGGACCTATAAGTCGGGATATCGTTCCATGGGGTGAAAAGAATTTAAAAGTTCAACTACCCCAACTACTCAAGTTCCACACTATTTAGAAGACTTCCATTTCATAAAATTTTCAGTAACCTAACTAAGAATTCCTTATGCGAATTTCTACATCTATAATAAAGAAAATTTTAAAATCCTAGACTAGCTGGGTGGAGCAGTTATTGCTAAAGAAGTAAACTCTAGGATTTCAACTGTGTGAAAGTATCAATTCATAACATAATCTAATTCTATTCTATCATGAATTGGAATCTGAGAGTACGAAAGAGGAAAGAAGTAGTATAGTTTGGATTTCTCCCTCTGACCATACATTTCAGCGATTGAAGTCATGTGAAACATGTCCTAACCAATTGCGGTAATCATAGAATTTCTTTATAAGATGCAGGTATGATTCTTTTCAATACTTCATACCCATTTCTTACTTATTTGTAGATTTCTTGCTTCCCAAGACAGGGCCATTGCCAGATTTCTACAAGATGAATGATGTCTCATCCTTGAGATCTTAAAGAGTTCTCCCTTTCCTTGATTAGATCTAAGCTAACACAGGATCAAGATCATTCCTCAAGACCAAGGAGAGATCTCTAATTGATTAAATTGATAGATCACTAAATTAATTCTCAAACCATGAGTAAATTTATGATCTATCACAATGTCTTTTAGAGCTCATTAGTTCTTGATATTAGTCTAGCATGCCTAATGTTGCATCCATGCTCTCAGGAATCTCCATCTACACATTAGCCACTCAAGGAGCACCTCTAAATCGAGAGCATGAGACAACGGTCACTTAAATGAAATTTATAAGTTACTAATACCAGAACAATTCACTTTATGAACAACACCATTCAAATAAACTCGAAATTATTAATCAAATCTCTTTCTAATTGTCTTGAGGAAAGACCATAACTAACATCGAGGATCTTTCTAGTGGAGGATTAACATTTCTCAGCTGAATCACAGTGAACACCGAAATACTAATCAAGAAATTTCCAATGTAACTGTAATGAACTAAAAGAAATGAATTCCAGCTTTTATGTAGATTTCATTAGATTCAAACAGTAATCGGAATTGATCTTCTAACAATTATCAACTTCTATATACGAACAATTCACTTTGTTTCGGTGTAGTCAACAAATTGAAATTCTACGTTAAATAATCTATGAAGAAAGAAAAATAAAAGAAAATAAAGACAAATATAATAAAGAGTCTAAAGCTCCCGATTCTACGGTTTCGCCGACAGTATCACCACTTTCCTTAAATTTATTTCTATTTATAGAGCCCCAGAAGTTTGGGCCCTAATTTCGAGGCTACAATGTGGATCCCCAAAATTTTGGTCTAGATTGCATTCTCTGTCGCGACCTAAAAGTGTTGTTGCAACAATGTTTTAAATCTTTATTGCAAGTCTGTTGCCGCATGTAGTAGTATGTCGCGACCTGCTCCCTATGCTCCTTCTTGGATTCAGTCGCGACAAAGTTTCCTTGGTCGCGACAATATTCTTTTCTTCAGCATATTCATTATGTCGCGACAGATCTTTCTTCGGCTCTTTAACAATCTGTCTTGCAAGGTTTTTCATTTTATCCATTCTATGTCACAACAATCTTATGTGTGATTACTGGAATAGTTATGTTGTGACATCAATAAGTGTGTCGTGACAGTGTTTCTGTGTAGCTTCTTCAAATTGGTGTCACGACTCAGTTTTTATGTCGCGACAACATTTCTGTTACTTCTTGTTGCAACAATGTTTCTTGTATTGCCAGCATTTCTATCGCGACCAGGAAAGTCTGTCACAATAAAGTCTTATGCGCCATAACTTTGATTTGCTAACTGACTTCATTTTGATCGTGTGACATAAGTCTCTTGGTGTTGTCGATGTTTTTACATCAGCGACCGGTTTTTATGTTACTATGGAAAACACTTTTTGTATTCAGCTCATCTTTGTGTCACGACCTAGTTTGTTATGTCGCGACAAAACCTCTCTTCCTTGTGTTGGAATCTTTGTCGTGACATAGAAAATTCTGTCGCGACCTTGTTTATCAATGTTCAGCTTATCTTTGTGTCGCGACCTTAAGATCCCTATCGCGACATAGAAACATCTCTTCATCTTGAAGTATGTTGCAACATTGAATTCTTTTACGACCAGGTCAGTTCATTAAGCAAGCATCACATATCGCGACCTTGTTTATCTGTCGCAACCAGCGTCTCTTCTTCCTTCAGCGTCGCGACATACATCACCTTGTCATGACATATATTTCTTCTTCTTTCGATTAATCATGAAAGGTCTTTCTCTGAAGCTCTTTTTTAAATGCCAGCGAAGCTTTTCCATGTTGCAATAATCAGTGTCGTGACAGAAGATCCCTTGTCACGACAGAATTTATGCTTTCTGCCTGTTTCATTTGTCACGACAAGGGCTTCTTTGTCACAACAAATTCTTCCTAGTGTTGACATCCTATTTGAAAAACCTCATCCACAACATAAACTTTCTTTAATAAATTTGGTGTTAAATTCTTCGCATTTTACTGTCGCGACCATGTTTGTTTTGATACAGCCGAGGCTCCTTTGCTATTAGCTTGTCATAGGTTTTGTCATGACACGCTGCTTTGCTATGATGAGTGCAAACCAAAGGACTAATCCCTTTTAAATCGGAAATTTTCCATCCAATGGCTTGCTTGCACCTCCTGAGGGTTTTTAGAAGAGTTTCCTCCTGTAGGGTATTTAGCAGTGAAGAAATCACCACTGGGAAGTGGTTATCCTCATCCAAGAATGCATATTTCAACTCTAAAGGGAGTGGTTTGAGGTCAGGCTATTGAGGTTTTATGCTGTCTCCACTGTTATTGTCCTCTTCAGTCAACAAAGGAAGGATTTCTTCCTTTTTTCTCCAAGGTCCATGCACTGCACCAGACTCTGGAGCATCCTATAACTCATCAGCAACTTCTCATGGTTCCTCTGTCAACCCCTCCTGTAGCTGTTGCAGTTGATACTATTCACCCAGAATGGCATCAATTTGACCAACTTACTCTTGATCTTCATCCACTGGGGGCATGTGCTTCTTGCTCAAATGGAAAATATTAAGTTCCAGTGTCATATTCCCAAATGTTAATAGCATTACTCCATTCCGGAAATTGATGATTGCATTGGATGTAGCCAAGAATGGCCTCCCAAAGATGATGGGCACATAATTAGGCCCCACAGCAACAGGCTTAGTGTCCAGGACAACAAAGTCCAATAGGTAGTAGAAATTATCAACCTGCACCAAGACATCTTCAACAGTGCCCTTTGGAATTTTTATGGATCTGTCTGCTAAGGATAGTGTGATGGTGGTAGGCTTCAATTCTCCTAGCCCCAGTTGTTTGTATACTGAATAGGGCAACAGGTTGACACTAGCCCCTAAATCCAATAAAGCGTTTTCCACATAAGTCCCTCCTATGTTCACTGAGATGGTGGGACAGACCTGGATCTTTGTATTTTACTAGAGTTTTGCATTAGATGATGGCACTGACTTGCTCTGTAAGGAAAGCTTTCTTGTCGATGCTCAACCCTCTTTTTACAGTGCATAAATCCTTTAAGAACTTATCATAAGTAGAGACTTGCTTGATCATGTCCAAAAGAGGGATGTTAACCTTCACTTGCCTCAACACTTCTAGAATTTCAGCCTAGTTGATAGCCTTCTTCTTGCCTTTTAATGCTTGAGGAAAAGGTGGGGGTGTGCTCTTCTTCACTGCATCTTCCTTAATTACAATTCTTTTCGGCTCAGCTTCTTTTCCTTCTTTGGCTTCCTCTATGGTTGTGGGCATTGGTTGCTCAATTTGTTTTCCACTCTCGAATGATAGCTAGCCTTCGCTATCACGGGAGTTGGTTCAGGAAGAGCTTACTTCATATGGACTTCCATGGGAAATTTGGGTTGTGTGCAGGAAGGGAATCTTCCTTTTCACGCACTTCTTTATTTGGTTGGTCGACTGGAGATTGAGTGCGTAGGTTGTCAAATTTTGAGCATTCAGTACACTGAGATTTCAATCTTCCTTGTTGAGTGCTCTCATTTTGTGCCCGATTTTCTAGTTTTTCTTGGGCATTTCTGCCTTTACGCTCCTCTACAAAATTACCCATCACTTTGCTGCGAGTTTGATATAGCACTCAGCGGAGATGTTGATGGTGGTGGTTTAATAATGAGATGAAGAACCATCTTTGAGGTTGTGCGGGGGAGGAGGTGCATCTTTGGCTGAAGGCTTTGGCTTCCATGAGAGGTTTGGGTGGTTCCTCCAATTGGGGTTGTATGTGCTGCCATATGGAGCGTTGGTTGGTGGCTTGAATTGACTCAACGTGGCTTGCTCTGTTGCCCATTTCCCTCATTGTTGGAATAGTTGGGCATTGCTCTCCTAGATGCTCGGTAGACGGCGGATGAAAGCGAGGTTGATTTAGCACGAAGTGCAAGTCCTTTGACTCGTACCTTCTAGATAAGGTTGAAAGTTTAGCCTTCACTTCCATGTCCTCAGGAAGGGAATACATGCCTCCCTTGGAGCTGGGTGCAGGCCTCATTCTCTCAAATTCCCTTTGATTATCCCAGCCTTTCGAAGCTTCGGCTACATAATTCAGGAAGTCAAAGGCCTCATCTAGATTTTTTCTTAAAAAGTCCCCTCCACACATGGTTTCTAATAACTGCCTCATGCTTAGAGAAATCCCATCATAAAAATAGCTCACTAGTGGCAGGATTTGGTCCGCTGGTGGGGGAAGACATTAAGTGCTTCTATGTATCTTTCCTAACATTGGTAAAATTTCTCATTTTCATTGGCTGAAAATGTGGGGTACCTATCGATGTGTTAGTTGCAATGGGTGGAAGAACTGCTTTAAAAACTTCGGCTACATTTTTAGTCCGGTTGATGCTTCGGCCTCGGGGAGTTGAGCCAAATTTTCAATGTGAAGGAAAAAGCAGGCAACATAGACTAGGTCCAGTGGTGGCATCCTCCTTTTGAAAGTGTTGCAAACCTTACTCCTCGAGGAATTCACGATGTGTGTATAAGGATTCTGTTCTCTTTGTGGAAGGTGGGAGGTGGCATATGTAGGGCGACAACCTATGTCATCAGTTAGGGGCACAATGAAAGAGGGTGCACTCAGACGTGGAGGGTGTATGTGGTCCCTCATAGACTTATAAAGATTAAGAATTTACTCTGCTCACCGGTGACTGTTGTTCTTGGTGGGGGCTCCATCTGGGTATAAGCCCACTTCACAACTTGGTTTCCTATGGAATACTAATTCTAAATAACCTATTGGGTTGTATCCCTGAAACATAAACTTCTATTTGAAAAAACGGGACCCAACACCGATGAAACAAAAGAAACAACTCTACCAAAAGGGGTTAATGTATTAAAAAAAAATATGGACGATGGGGTGAAATTGTGACACTAACGATGGCTTCTTTGAAGAATATTAAAAAGAGCTTTGCAGTGCTTGTGATAAAGGATCATAAATGTTCAGCAATTTATCATTTGCACTTTAAGGCACGTCCTGATAGCAGTCATTTGATTGATTCGATGGGATTATGAGATGAAAAAATTCATACTATTCATCTCTTTATGCATGGCTACTACACTATAATGGCTCTAGGGTCAAACACAGGGATGAGTTTCTTCGCACAAATGACTGTGGGACCAGCTGGTGAATTTGTTTTGGATTTTGGGTTTGTAAAAGCAGGAGGTTTGATGGTTGGCCCCGAAACAAATGAAGTAAAATAGAAGAATTCTCCTCGAAGTGTGATCTTGGTTTCAGGTTCACAATGGTAGCCGGGGATTCTCGGGCCCTTTTCCTCACGTTAGGGAGGATGACCTATAGTCATTTCCCGAACCGGTTCTTCTTTTGGCTATAAAACCTTAACCCCTAACAGTTCCTTTTGAAAGATAGCATTTACTGGGCATTAATGGTCTCAATAAATGAAAACTTATCTCCTTGACCCACCCTCCAATGACTAATAAATGTGACTCACCAGAGATCTCAGGTGGATCCCAAGCAATAAGCATCACTTGAACCTTTAGATTATGGTCTGAGGTCATTCAAAGTGTGTCCCAAGGGATTTGAACTAGGGTTAGGGGAGACCGCAAAAAATGACCGGTAGATCACAGGGCATTAAAAGCATGAGAACCCTCGGTTACCTTAGATCCTTTGTCCCGAGTAGCTACTTTCAAGAGTCAGGGGTTTTTAGCCACTCATCCTCTGAGTTGTCATCCTCAGAGGGTGTTTAGCAGGCAAGAAAATGAGCGAAAGTGAAGGAAAATGGAAGAAGTGAGGGCTCTAGAAGATGGGCAAGCTTTATTAATGATCAAGATATTTGTTACAGTGTAGCTTGGGGGTTATATAGTGTCCCAGCTATGAACAATTACAAAAACACTTATGAATTGGCCACTATTACATGAGACAATTCAGAAGAAAAAATACAGAAAAAAAAGTCAAACTATGGAAAACAATTTCGCAGGCTACGAAATTTCGTTGAAATTTCTTGAAATTGCAAGGTGTTGCTTACCCTTTCGTTTCCTCTGCTTTCTTCTTTAAAACTCTTACCTATAGCTTTTGAGTTCGACTTGGATTCTCCGTGATTGAGGCGATTCAAAAATTTTGGCATGATTGGTTCATAAAAACTACAAAATTTGCCATAAAAGCGATCGATAGTATATTGTAGGACTATATGATATAGCAGTTGATCGTGATTATTAAGCAAGAGTGCTCAAAACCTGTAATAAACAAGGTACATAATAGCACTATTTGGGCAATAATCAACTTCTTCAGTCAGGTCTCCTTTGGTAATGGATTTAAAAGGGGTTTTCTTTGTCCCTTTCCGTTTTATTCCGGTAGTTAAGTGGGTCTACTGACACTACGGTGTTTGGTTCCGTTGTTTCTTGAACTTTGAACCATCCTTTTGCACCCTCAGACTGAAGAATTTGTTTATCTCTTCTCTGTTTGAACTACTTGATGTCCTTTGCTTATACTCTTGTTCCTTCTTTCTCTACCGTATTTGTAAAGGAATTCTTTTTCTGAAGAAAGCATAACCCGGGTTCTTTGTGTTCACCCGATGGCCCGCCATCCTCTATTTTCGGCATTTACGACAAAGGAGATATAACTTTTTTTTGAGCCCCGCTTTCGTGATAAAGCCCTGCGTCATGAACTTCTTTTCAAGTGTTGTTGCACGATTACGAAATAAAGTTCCTTGCTCTTTCTTTCATCTGTTATGCTTTGGCTTCATCAACTCCCCTTTTTCTTTTTCTTGATTCTTCTCCTGTCTGTTGTTGCTTTTCATTTTCATGATTCTTGTCCTCAACTTACCGCAATTTGTTGCTTGAAATCTTGTTGTGTTTTGATTTTCCATTTCGATGCTCTCTTTATGATTCGTTGAGGTTTGGAATCAGGGTGGTAGGATCAGACATGGTAGGGTGGGGACTTAGATTCTAGGGTTTTAGGGAATGAGATGGTAGAGATTTAAGTAAAGAAGCTGAGAAGGTTGAGAGTTTATGAGAAAGGTGGCTCTTCATTTTTCAAAAAAATTTCTATTTATAAGCCCACTAGTTTATTTTGCCCTACATTAAATGTCGCGACAACACTACCCTAGGGTTTGTTTTATGATTAATTCTCTGTCGCGACATACAAAAATAGTTGTCGGGACACGATGTTAAAATTTTTTAGAGACAGAGCCGGTCAAATGCAGCGACATAACAGAAAATGTTGCCACATTTCCTTTAATGCTCTTTTAAATTTATGTCGCGACACTAGAGAACTGTGTTGCGACATAAACTTCTCTTTCAATTTGCTTCCTAATTCAATTGTGTCGCGACACATAAAAAGTATGTTGCGACATTAATTGAAGTTTTCTGAAATTTCATCTTTCTCTGTTTTCTCTCACAAAACATTCAAAGCAACCTACATCTACTCATTCTCATTTGAACATAAGTATGAAAACTCATTTAAACAATCAAAATTCTTGATTCAAGTATGAACACTCATCTAATTTCTTAATTCAATATGTCTTGCCGGATATTGAGAATATATTTTTATTCAAACAGCCTGCTATTCCCAAGGAATTTCATATATGCATTATCATTAAATACGAAGTTTAGGGAATTAGGGTACTCCCACTTGTGGTCATTTTTGGCTTATTTTCTTTTTTAAAACAATGTGCTTCTTAATAAGGATCTTCTTGAATTTTGCTTCATTGTCACGAAAATCATGACAACTAAAATAAAACTTCTTAAACTAAAACATCAAATACACAAAATTCTACTAAATCAATCAAACTATGTAAAACTTAAAAATAAAAATTTTGCTTGGGTTGCCTCCCAAGAAGTTGCTCAGTTTAATGTCCTTAATGAACAATTTGCCAGTGTCTTCACTTCTAGTACGAGTCTCTCTTTGTTTGCTCCTATAGTTGAGCTATTCTTCATTAAGTAGTTCCCGGGCATGCGCTTTGTCCTACACCTTCTTGCTTCCCTTGCAATTCATCATCTCGATATCAGTTGGTGTGAGATCTTTTGGATTGATCTCATTAGTACTTAGGAAACTCTTATTTAAGTTGGCTTCTGAGATAAGGCTTGTGCTATATTTGATCTCAGTTTCTCATTGTGGCATTAATTTGTTTGAAACATAGTTGTGTTTAGCGGAAATTTTCAAGTTGAATGGTTTTCTGTTCAAATTCAAAACATTTTGTTTTCTAACATGAAATGAAGCATCTAATCTTCAAAGGATTGAGTCCTTTTCTGACCCTGATAATCTCCTCTACTGTCCCTTTGTTGCTGTTGTTCTTGGAACCTGGGTTGAGCATAAGCTTGTTGGTAATTCTATCAGGTCTGAGACATTTTCTGTATCCACCATATGAAAGCTTTCATGGTTCCTTAGTGCTAGTGTATAGTGTGTTGGCAAGTTGGGGTTAGGCTTGAAGTGATAACTTCTTTGCTCATTCATATACTTTGTCTCCTCAACTTGGTAGGGCTCTTCTTCAACTATTCCTTCAGCACTTCTTCTAATTCTTTCTTTCTTGCTCAAACTTGTATCGGTGTGCATTCTTCTTTCATTGTTTCCAGGTTTGTTCACTGCGCGCATCGAACTGTATACATGGCTGTCTTGTTTCTATCAAGTCCAATAAGACCACTTCCCCCTAGTTTGTTGCTGCTCCCTGAAGCTTCAGATGGGGCCTTGTAGTTGCATTTGGCAAGGTCTTCAATCAGTTGCCATGCCTCCTCTACATTTCTTCTTTTAAAAGTTCCATAACAGGATGCATCAATTATACCCTTGGAGGCATAATTCATAGCATGATAGAAAATATCATGGGTGATTGGATCTATTCCATCACGTAGGACATCTTTTCCAACAATCTTTTGAATCTCTTCCATGTAGTGTGAGGCTCTCATCTTCCCTTGGCAGAACCCAGTTATTTCTCCTCTTCTCTCGCGATTGAGTTGGAGGAAGAATATGCTCATATAAACTTCCTCCCGATTCTTCCCCAGTGTTCACGATCCCAGCGGCAATGAATCACAAACCATGTTCTTTGCCACATCTCTCTCAATGAAAAGGGAAGAAGAGTTGAGCTTGATTGTGTTGGCTGTGATCTCACTTAGATACGTCCCATATGCTCATTGGGATCTTGGAGGACAGACATAACCTGAGCTGGTGTTCTTTCATAATGTCAATGCTGGTTTTAGCTCAAAATTGTTTGCTTCAATTGCAGGTTGTCTTACTGCAGAGTATTCCTCTTGGATAATAGGCCTCCAAAAGTCCTCCATAGTATTAGGCCTTTGATTTCTCTCTACTTCTTCTTCTTCTTCTTCTTTTAGAATAGCTTGCAATCTTTCTCTTTGATTTGCCATATTTCTGGATTACGCGGTGATTCTTCCGGATCTGTAGGGTTCTCTGGATTCTTGGATTATCTAGAACCCAACATATCACGCCCAGTCTTCTATGCATTTAAATTCTTCCTTGAAAGTAGAAACACATTGAGATCAAATGGAGTCGGTGATATCAAAAGTATATATCTATTTAGGCTTCAGAACTAATATTCAACATTGACCATTCGCGGTTAAAAGCTGGCGCACTGTTAATTTGCTGGATTTTCTAAAGCAGGAGAAAATGTCTAAATTAACATTTCTCTTTTTTTTCAGAATATTGATTTTTAAATTCTTTCGATCCCTGGCAACGGCACCAAAAACTTGTTGACAAAATATGTATAGATCAAATTTTTGCTACTCTTACCAAATGACTATTACCTAATCCCGATAAAGGCACAGCTTGTTTTAGACCAAATAGAACTTGTATACTCATAATAAAAATGGATTTGTCAATGAATTTATTGAAGATTTAGTTTGGTCATATCTTTTAAGTGCACGGTCGTACCAAGTAATAAAAGTGGACCTATAAATTAGGATATAGTTCACATAGAGATTGAAAAGAATTTAAAGTTCAACTACTGACTACTCGGGGTTGTTTTTATTTAGACTTCCATTTCATAAAATTTTCAATAACCTAACTAAGAATTCCACTATCTAAATTTCTACATTTATAATAAAAGAAAATTTTAAAATCCTAGACTGGCTGAATGAGGGCAGTTATTGCTGAAAGTAAACACTAGGATTTCCCGCTGGCATCGAAATTATCGATTCTACTTGACATAATCTAATTCTATTCTATCATGAATTGGAATCTGAAATTGCCAAAAAGACAAAGTAGTATAGTTTGGATTTCTCCCTTAACCATACATTTCACTTATTAGAGAGTCATGCGAAACATGTGTCGAACCAATTACTGGTAATCAGAATTTCTTTATAAGATCTGGGTATTATTCTTTTCCAATACTTCATACCCATTTCTTATTACTGTAGATTTCTTGCTTCCCAAGACAAAGCCATTGCCAGATTTCTACAAGATGAATGATGTCTCATCCTTGAGATCTTAAAGAGTTCTCTCTTTCCTTGATTAGATCTAAGCTAACAAGGGATCAAGATCATTCGCAAGACCCGAGGAAGTCTACAATTGATTAAATTGATAGATCACTAAATTAATTCTCAAACCATGAGTAAATTTATGATTTATCTAAGTAATCTTTGAAGCTCATTAGTTCTTGATATTGAAAGTCACAACGCCCCAGTAACTGCATCCATGCTCTCAGGAATCTCCATCTCTGTGTCACTCAAAGGGCCTCCTGGAAATTAGAGCTAGATAACGGTCCTTAAATGGGTATAAGTTACTAATATTAGGAATAATTCACTTCATGAACAACACCATTCAAATAAACTCGAAATTATTAATCCAAGAAATCTCTTTCTAATTGAGTAGGAAAGACCATAACCAACATTAGATCTTTCCTAGCGGAAGTTGTGTTTCTCGGCCGAATCTGAGTGAACACTAAAATACGTCGAGAAATTACCAAATGTAGTGTAATCAACTAAAAGAAATGAATTCGACTTTTATGTAGATTTCATTAGATTTAAACAATAATTAGATTGATCTTCAACAAGATTTGGCTCAACTTCTATGCCACGAACAATTCCAATGTTTCAGGTCAGTCAACAAATTGAAAATGCTAAATCTAATCTACGAGAAGAAAAGAAAAAATAGAAAATAAAAAAGAGAAAAATATAATAAAAAAGGTCCTCGACTCCCAAATTCTTTGGTTTTTCATGACTTATTGTCTCACTTTCCTCAATTGTTTCTATTTACGAGCCCCGAAGTTTAGGCCTAATTTGAGACTACATTTATTGGATCTCAAAATTCACAGGTGCATTCACATCGCGACGTAAGTGGTATTGCGATAGATTTTTAAATCTTTGCTCAGGATACAATTCTTCCCAGCATGCAGTAGTCTATCGCGATCTGCTCCCTATGCTCCTTCTTGGATTTAGTTGCGACAAAGTTTTGTTGGTCGCGATAGTATTCTTTTCTTCAGCATATTCATTTTATCGCGACAGAGGATTTTGTCACGATAGAGTTTCCTTTGTCGCAACAGATCTTTCTTTGGCTCTTTAACAATCTATCTTGCAACGTCTGTTGTTCTATCCATTCAATGTCGCCTTGAGTCTTGACAATCTTTGATTACTATAATAAAATTATGTTGACATCGATGGTATTGTGTGAAGGAAGTGTTTACGTGCGACTTCTTCAAATTGGTGTTGCGACTCAGTTTTTATGTTGCGACCGCATTTCTGTTGGTTGTTGTTGCAAGAATGTTTCTTGTATTGTCATCATTTTTTTCGTGACCAGGAAAGTTTGTCGTGACAAAGTCTAATAGCCACTTAACTTGATTTCTTGCTGCAGCTTCATTTTGATCTTGCAACATAGTCTCTTGATGTTGTAAATGTTTTCTGTCGCGACCCAGTTTTTATGTCGCGACAAGACTTTTTGCATTCAGCTCATCTTTGTGTCACGACCTAGTTTGTTATGTCTCGACAAGACCTCTCTTCCTTGTGTTGGAATCTTTGTTGCGATATAGAAAGTGCTATCGCGACCTTGTTATCAATGTTCGACTTATCTTTGTGTTGCGACCTTAAGATCTGATTGCGACCTTAAGATCTTGCCGCGACATCTGAAAACATCTTAAACGAAGTATGTCGTCACATTGGATTCTTTTATTGCGACCAGGTTAGTTCACTAAGCAAGCATCACATGTAGTGACCTTGTTTATCTGATACTGGCGGCGTCTCTTCTTCCTTCGTCAGCAGCCAGACATCCTGCCAGCCATGACATATATTTCTTCTTTCGGTGTCGCGACATGATACCACGACATACATTATCTTGTCGTGACAAGGTCTTTCTCTTAGAAACAACTATTACGTCTCAACAAGCTTTTCCATGTTGCAATAATGATTAATGATGACGAGAAAGATCCATAATAAGCAAGCAGTTATGCTTTTGCTAGTTTCATTTGTCGCGACAAGAGCTTCTTTATAGCGACAAAATTTTCACAGTGTTGACATACCGTTGAAACCTTGTCATAACATAAACTCTTTGTCTCGACGGTGTTAGATTCTTCCCATTTTCTGTCGCGACAGAGCTCCTTTGCTATTAGCTTGGATGTTTGTCGCGACACACAAAACTCTATCACGACATAGACTGCTGTAATTGTTCTTTTTCTCTTATTTCTTGCTGGAATTTTATCCTTTTGAATAAAAACCTGCAAAACACCAAGTTGGTGAATATTCCATAATTTGGCATTAAAACATATATGAATATATTAAAAATAAGCCAGAAAAATGGATTAAAAATATATGAGTTTAAGACTCATCAATTATATTATTATTTTTAATTCATATTTTAAAATTTAAAATCATGGGTTAACACTTTTGTATTATATTTTTAAAATTAAATACTAAAATGATTATTACTATTTTTTGTTAAATAGTTAATATTTTTATATGACTTTTTTATCTTTATTTAAAAAATGGTTTAACTTGTGGATATATATATATTTTTTAAAATTTTAGGTTTACAAAACTTTAAAATATAAAAGTATAAAAAGTAAGATTATAATATGAAAATTATAAATATTTAGATATTATATATAAAATATTAGTATTTATTTGTATATTTATTAAATTATTTATTGGATAATGTTTTTTAAATACTAAAAATCAATTTACTTTAATATATTTATTACACAAAACAAAAATCCAATAAAGAAAATAAAAGTAATGAATAAATAAATTTTAAAAAATAAACCTTTTAGTTAAGTAGATTTTAAAAATAAGTGAAAATAGGACATTATCTTATAAATTTAATGAAAAATAAAATAATTTCTTTTGACATTTATTCATTAAAAATAAAGAAAACAAAATCTAATTAAGAAAGTAATAAATAAATAAATAAATAAATAAAATTTAAAATAATAATTTTTATTAATTAAAAATAAGATATTATGTTATATAATTAATTAAAAATCATAAAATCTAATTTATGAAAAAGAAAAAGAAAAAAAAAACCTGAAGATAAATTGAAAAAAAGGAAGTAGGGTTGCGTTGAAAGGGGTGGGCCACCCATGAAAAAAAAGAAAAACGGAAGGCTTGGGAAGTTAGGTACATGTGATGTTGGATGGGAAAGATGGCTCATCAAAATATATGTCTTTATACTTAATTTAGGTGATTTGATAGACTCTTTATTAAATATCAATCCCATCTAACCATAATTCCCCTATTAAAAAGGCCATGTACGTTTTTTGAGGCCTTCAATCTTGGATTGAGGGTGGTGGCATGGAAAGTTTCAGCCGTTTGATTGGTTCCGTTAGATTCTTGACTGTTTGTTTTCGACAATTTGATTGGTTCTTTTGATTCTTAGACTGCTATCTCGTGTTCTTTTGATTGGCGTCTCTTAGCTCAGATAGTTTGTCTGTCGGACCCTCACCCTCTTACCCTGTTGCCCCTTTGCTTTAGCTTCTCTTCTGTAATCATCATCATCTATTGTGTGAATTAAATGCTTAGGTTCACATTTTACTGTACATTCCAGTTGTTGATTTAATTCTTTGGGTTAGTATTTGATTTCTTGTTTTTAGTCATGACTTGATTTTAGGTCATTGATTATAACTTTTTTATTTTGATTTCCTTAATTATAGTAATTTTTTCAGATTTTATATAAGTTTGCGCCTTTTTTGAATTAATGAATTAAGTTTTCCTTCCTCCATTGTTCAGCCCATTCTTCTTTTTGGTGTCTTCTACTCCCTTTAAAGTTAACATATTGTAATGATCCACTCCCCACTGTCAAAACATCGTCCTTTTTGTGTTGGGCCCTTATTACTTTAAAATGCGTCTACTTAGTTCTTATTTGGTTCTTAATAATATTGCAAAAAAAAAAAAGTCCGAACCATCATTGATTTACTTAAAAACACTTGGATACAGGGGAAAGGAACCAAGAGAACAAACAACACAACAACAGAAGAAAGAAGCTAGCTGCATAAGACCCTATGTAAGGACAAAGCAAACTAGAGATGGCTTCCTAAGAATCTATATTGAGGTGTTTGAGAACAAAATCTAAGATACCTTGAAGGGTTGAAACTGTAGATATCTTGAAGCACATGGCTACAAAAGTATAGTGATCAGCATCTTAGAAAAAATGAGAGAAAAGGACTGACAGAATCTCATAATTGTAACAACAGTTATTAACTAAAAAAATTGGATGTGGCCAATCAATTATGTTCCATAGGGATCAAGAAAACTCAGCTAACTTTGTACTCAGTTCATCCTTATGTGTTTTGTCTCCAAGCTCATGGAATAGCATAGTATTTGGGTTGAATTCATCTAAATCAAAGATAGTACAATGTCCAGTGTATATATAGGAATATTGAATATTTATATATTATTGAATTTGCCACCAAAAATAAAATAAATAAATAATAGAATAAAAATAAAAACAAACATTCTAAATGTGCTATCATTGATGCAATGGAACTAAATTTAGCTGATAAGATTATGAAATTCATAAAGAAATACCACATGTTCAATGGATACGCACACCAAACATTACCTACAGACAATATTAAATGGAGATTTGCTAAAAGGGACTGCCGAAAGGGCTTGAACACAAAACCAAAGCTTCCATCACCTCGGAGTCTCAGACCAAGTAGCCAACAGAAGAGAGGAGATGCAGGCAACTGTCATGGGCAAGGCGACCTCATGTGCTTGTTGACATTTAGAGAATTTTCCCAGCGCAAGAGACATGTTGCTCCTCTCTTATGAAGCTGTTATAGAGTATCTGATTATGGAATCCAAGGTCACTTTTGTTAACACAGAGTTCATTTTTGTGAAAAAATAATTGCTGCAATGCTTGACAAGGACGGAGCAGAGGGCCAAATCAAGCTAGTCTCAATCCCTGATGGACTGCATCCAGGAGCAAACCGAAATGATGATGATGTTAAGCTGACAGAAAGTGTTTTAACAGTCATGCCTGGCCATTTTAAGGACTTGATTGAGAAGATTAACCGGACAAACGAGGATAAGCAGATCACATGTGTCATTGCTGACACAACAGTTGGGTGGGCACTTGAGGTTGCTGAGAAGATGGGAATCAAGAGAGCCGCAGTTTGGCCTGCTGCCCCAGGGAACTTGGCTTTGGCACTTCATGTCCCAAAGCTTATTGAGGCCAGAATCATATATACTGATGGTAAGTTGGTTAGACCTGAATTCTGTTCGATTTACCTCAAAAAATTCGGGGTGCAACATGAGATTTTAGTGAAGAGATTAGGCTGATAGGCCTGATCACTTAACTCACTCACTCCTGATCTTATTAGGTTATGAGCCTGTATAGTTTTTGAATGCTTATAAATATGTGATGTACTTTTAGGATTTGTGGTGATTCCTAGGTATTTTGTGGAATTTAAGGTGTGTGTGGGCGTTCTAGGGTTTTGTAGATTTTTTTGGGTTTCTCCTAATAGCTTCAATACTCCAATCTTGTACCAGTAGTGGACTTGTGTGGTTTGTTTTTTCCTAATAGTCTTAATACTTCAATGTTATACAAATAGTGGATTTCTATTCCTCTGTCCCTGGTTTTCTAAGATTTCCACGTGTGTTTCTTCTTTTCACTTTTTTTTTGTTTCCTATTCCCGTTTTTTCTTTTTAACATGATTAATGAACTTACTGTGTTATGTAGGATCTCCTTTGAAGAATGAGTTGATCCAGCTGGCTGAGAATATCCCTGCCTTTAGCATTAATCTTTAATTGGAACTCATTCAATCCTAAAGATCGAGAGGTTTTGTTAGATATGTTTTCAGAATAAACCAAGCTGTCAAACTTTCCAACTGGCTTCTTTACCCAACTCATTTTATAGACTTGACTTGTCAGCCTGCCAACTGATTCCTGACATATTACCCATTGGCCCTTTAATTTCAAGTAATCATCCTTCTCATACTGCTGGAAACTTCTGGCCTGAGGATTCAGCTTGCCTAAAGTGGCTTGATAAACAGCCTGCTAGCTCAGTCATTTATGTTGCCTTTGGCAGCTTTGTAATAAGCCAGCACCAATTCAATGGTAGCGCCAGTCTGAACTTTGGCGGCCATTTATGGTTGTCCGATCCGTTCTGAATGGAGTAGCGCTGAATTTGATGGGGTTCCATAAAAGAGAGTTTAGGAAATGGAAAGATTGTTTCATGGGCTGATCAAGAAAAGGTTTTAAGCTCACCCCCTTCGATTGCGTTTCTTATCCATTGTGGATGGAACTCGACCTTGGAAAGTGTCGACATAGGAGTTCCTTTTCTATCTTTGGCCCCGATTTTCGAGATCAATTCTTGAACCGAGATTACATATGTGATACTCTGGAAGGTTGGTTTTGGAATTAGACCAAGATAAAATGGAATCATATCGAAGCCTGAAATTGAGACGAGAAGATTGAAGAAATTGCTTTGTGATGCTTTGGTGTAAAAGCAAATGCAAGAAAAATTGAAGGAAGGCCCAAAGAAAGTGTAAGTAAAGATGGATCCATCCTCAGAATTTCCAAAGCCTTTATTGAAGCAATAAGCTTAGTGTTGATGCTTTCCCGAATTTGACAACAATATATATATATATATATATATATATATATATATATATATATATATATATATATATGTATGTATGTATGTAAAAAGTGAAGAAAAACAAAGTCTTAGGTGGTGTTTGTTTTTCGGCGCAATTTGTTTTTAGACTTTAGACAATTTGTGCTTAGTTTGGTCACCTTTAATGTATCATGCTTTCACTTGTGCAATACATGTAGTGTTGTCTTCAAATAATACTTTTGGTTTGTGCTTAAGAGAGGGTATCTCACATGATTCTTGAATGTGTTGTATCATGGATCTCAACCAAATACATTCTCGATTGGCTTCATGCAAGACAAGAATTTCTGAGTGATTGGAAGAGGTAGCCACCATTGTTTGTTTTGCTGATCTCTAGGATATTATGGTATTTCCATAAGTAAAAATGTATCTTGTTTGTGATTGAGTTTTGTGAGGGTTCGAAAGGTTACCTGCATCTACATTACTGAACAATTCTAGTTCTAATGTTTTGGAATAAAATAATCCCATGTCACTTGTTTCATGGAGATATCTTAATACATGTTTAATTAGTTCGATACCTTAGTTAGGGCTCAGTGTATCTTACCGACAAGTTAGAGAGAGACAGTGTTGTTCGAGTATAATTTGCAAGATATATTAATGCACCAATTGCACTAAGCTATGGTACTTCAAGACTAAGTAATTCTTTAGTGTCCTCTTTAGGTCGAAACTGATCTTTAGTCACTTCAAATGACTTAACAACCATAGGTGTACCTAGAGAGGGGGGGGGGGGTTTGATATTTATTCACATATATATAAACACTTCAAGATTTTTTCTATATATGTTGATTGGTGGAGAAAGACACCATTTGAACAATACTCGACTACAAAGGCGAGACAATATTTTATTTTCCTAAGATCTTTCATTTTAAATTCATTCTTTAAGTAATTAGTTGCTTTAATGAGCTCTTTATGAGTTCCAATTAAATTTAAATCATCCACATATATCGCAATGATTGAAAATCCAATTGTAGTTTTCTTGCTAAAAACGCATGGGCAAATTGGATTGTTCACATACCCTTCTTTGAGTAAATACTGGCTTATACGATTATAACACATTCAACCAAATTGTTTTAATCCATATAAAGATCATTGCAATTTAATTGAGTACATGCTTCGTGGTTGTCACTTCATTGCTTCAGGCAATGTAAATCATAAAGGATTTTCCTTATATACATCGGTATCTATAGATCCATATAAACGAGTATATTTGGCGTTTGCATCAAAACTGTTTCTCTCAGTTCTTAAGAGATCACAAAACATATCAAAAAGCGAAATGTGGTCACATCTAGTACTAGAGAATATGTTTCCTCATAATCAATTCCAGGTCCTTATTAAAAACCTTATCCCAAAAGTCGTGCTTTATATTGTACAATTTCATTTTGTTGATTTCGTTTTTGTACAAATGCCCATCAATATCCAACAGGTTTTATATTTGTAGGCGTTTGGACTATTGGTCCAAATACCTTCGTTTAGATAGTGATTTCAACTATGTTTAGATTGCTTCTTTCCATTGTAACTAGTCATTTCATTGTCGCGTTCATTCACATTTTTAGTGGCTATTACTCTTCATCATTACTTATGATGTCCATAGCTATGAAAAAACATCATCGTAAAATTGATTCTTAGATCCATATTTTACCCTTGTTATATATATATATATATATATATATATATATATATATAATTGATCATTATTTATGAACAGGAAATACGATCTCAAAGAGATAACAATTTTCCATTTCTAGGAATTGTGTCTTTTGAGCTAAAAGTCAAATCTATGTTTTAATTGTGTCTTAGACTCATTAGCTAGTTTACGTTCGAATTTTCCCATTGGAATTTCAATTCGTGATGAGATATTTATAGCCGGTATATGTGATTTTGTAACTTTGCTAAATCAACAAAAACATTAGGTAATCTATTTGTAAGATCTTGTAAATGATTTATCGTTTGAAATTCTTGTTCAAATTGCTTTGTAGGGTGATGAGTGCAAAACTCATCTATGTTTTGAGTTCATTTCACATGCTATTTTGTGCATTTTATATCCATATTCATGTAAAACTCATAAAATTTCCTCTAAACTTGGTTTTGTAGGATTATTGATGAAAAGCAAGTGATTTGGCAAGAAATGAGCAATATATTTCGAAAGAGAGTCGGCTAAGTCTCTGGCACCATTGGAAAGATGAATTTTTCTGTACCATATGGAACAACAAATAGTTCAAATTCCCTTATGGTTGAATTCTACATTCAAAGAGCTTTCCAACGAGTACTCACACTTGAATCCGAGTTAAAAGCGAAGAAGGTATGGCATTTGCCCAGGCAAGTTGGGAGAAGAAAAAGCCAGGTTTACATCGAGAAGAAAAATTAGTCGCGACCAGGAAATTGAGTTGCAACCAGAAACATGTCGCGACCAGAAACATGTCGCGACTAGAAAACTTGGTCACGACCAGAAACATGTCACGACCAGGAAATTGTGTCGCGACCAGCTTGTTGTGTCGTGACCAAAAATCTTGAAACTAAAAAGTAGAAAAGTGATATTTTGACCTAATTTCAAGCTCATTTTACCCTAGGACCATATATATACTCGTTTTTTTAGGTAAATAGGCAAGCAGGAAGATTGGACAGCCTCTCTCTTGGGGTTTCTCTCTCTCTAGGCCGCCCATTTTTCAGTTTTATGATTTTTGATTTGTTTTAGATTTTAGAGTAGTTTTAAAGCAGATTTTTATTTCTATTGAAGAGATTTTGGTCTTTGTGCTCGGATATTCAGATTTATTTCTTTGTTGAGGCGAGATTTAGCTCAAATATGGGTTTTTCTCTTCTTTCTCTTGATTTCTTTCTTCATTTCTTACTTTTGTTTGATTAGTGATGATTGAATCGATAATGAGACATTAAACACCCTCTAGAAGTGGGGATTAATTGTTGAACATTCAATTTACGATTTTTCGGTTATTTTGTAGGTTTTGAATCTTGAATTTATATAATTGAACATTGTTCATATAATGGCCCATTTGGAATATTAGCTGCCACCCAAAGAGATTTGTATCTTTTGCTCTACTGTTTCCAAGAGGCCCTACGGTGACACGGAGATGGAGATTCACGAGTAAGGCGGTAACTTAGGGGTATGTTAGACCAATATCTTGGAGACACCTAATGAACTGCGAAAATTACTGATAGATCACTAATTTACTCATGGTGTGAGGATTAATTAGATGATGTATCAATTTAGTTTATCGGTTTCTCCTTAGTCTAATGAAAAGTCTTGATCCAGTGTTCGCAAAAGATCTAATCAAGGAGATAGAAAATTTTATTAGATTTGAAGGGCGAGATACCAATTACATTAGAAGGCTGCATTATCCTGTCTATAGAGGCGAAGAATTCTTGATCCTAAGAAATGGTTGTGAAGTATTGAAAAAGAAAAAACAAGCAAATCACTTAAAGAGTGCCCGAATTTTACAATTAGCTTTTTAGACCCATTTGTCCTAAAAAGGAATATGGTGTGTTAGATAGTGAAATATATGGTGTATGGAGAAATCCAAGTTATACTACATTGCTCTTGAGCCAATCCCAGCATTCGACTCTGAGTATTGCACTTTCAAGGAAATGCAAAGCTGTTTTTGTAAATAATTATCCCCATCCTAGTGACTCTCTTCATACCTTTTAGAAATTAAGTAGTTGTTTTATTTGGTAGATTTTTAGGATTAGTTTTAAATCGGTTTTTGTTTCAATTAAATTGATTTTATTAAACCAGAACTACTTGATCGCCTAAATAGTGAAGAGCCCTTGTAATCGGAATTGATCAAATTCCAATTAGAGAGAACCTCCCGATCCTCGTGAATGATAATAGAACTCACAGAAGTCACTTTATTGCTTATGACCCGTGCACTTGCGGAAAGGGGTTGAGTGTTGGTAATACTTTTCATTTCAGTTTTTGAGTATACTTACTTTTTTTTCAAATCAGTTTTTGAGTAATTACCACATTCACTCCCTTGGCCATATTTTCACATATACATCATTTGGTCTCTTTACATAGGGGGGTCAGGATGAGATAAAGGGGATTCATTCTATGTATTTTTTCTCAATTCTTCTAGAATTGGCTTTCCTCCCCCTAATAGTGGAAAAACATTTTCATCAAAATGGAAATTTGCAAAGCAAGCAGTAAAAACTTCACTTATGAGGGCCTCAATATGTTTAATAATAGATAAAGATTGAAAACCAACATAGATACCAAGACGGAGTTGAGGACCTAGTTGATGTGTGGGGGCAATTGGAACATAAACAACATAGCCAAAAACACGCAAATGTGAAATATTAGGTTGATAAACTAGAGTAAGATGTAATGGTGATAAATCTTGATTGGCAATAGGACAAAGGCAAATTAAATTCACGGAGTGTATAATAGCATGCCCCCATGTCGATAATAAAGGCAATTTGGTTTTTAAGAGTAATGGTCTAGCAATCAATTGCAGATGTTTGATAAAAGATTCAACTAACCCATTATGAGTATGAACTGGAAGCGACAGAATGAACATCTATGCCAAGTGATATCTAGTAATTGCAGAAGGCTTGGAATCATTGAACTTTTGGTTCATGATAGCATGAGATTGAATAGGTCTAATAATTGTTTGATATAATCCACATGATAAGGAAGTTAGTTGTTCCAAGATTTCCTTTTTTTTTCAAGAGATAATAGAGGTAATGAGTTGACACTCAAGTCCATCACAATTCATAGTTTCAATGTGATATCCATTTCGGTGAATATCCTTGAAACTAAGTAAATTTCTATTAGATTTATCATAATGGAGATCATCAAACAATATGGAACAATTTGAAACTTAGTAGCTCTTCCAAAGCCTTTAATGAGGTCAACAAAACATGATATAATATGAACATTAGATTGAGCTAATGTTAGATTTGAAAAATATTTCTTATCTTGCAAGATTGTGTGGATTGTAGCACTATCAACAAGGCATGCATCTCCAAGGAATGGTATATAATTGATAAAGTTTGGAGGAGAATCCATATATCTTTAAAGAAAAGACAAAGAAAACAAATAGAAAATAAACATTGAAGTATTCATTAGATAAGTAATGAGTTTGAACATGAAAATGATAGAAAATAACTTAATAGTCATATATGCTAGGCATCATCATTGCCAATCAAGTGGTCAATTTTTCCACTTGGGTCTTCAAAGAAGTCAGAGACATTGAGATGAGTTAAAGACCATCATTACCATTCATGAAATCACAATCCGTTGTGCCTTGACCACTAATAACATTGGTTTCAATTTGTTTCCCTTTTCTTTTAATGGAGGCCTGATAAAGGTCAACCAAATATTTAGCAATACGAGACCAGTGACCTTTCATCCCACATCTATAGCATTCAGTCTCATAAGCTTGTTTTTTGTTATGTATTTAATGCTTTAGATGACATTTACGAATAATTCGACTTAGTCATTAGGAGCCATTTTCTTGTTTTGCGGAATTAGATCACATGACTATAATGATTCAAGAACTATAGTGACATGACATAACGAGTGGCCTTGACCATGGCGTGCCATAGTAATATCGACCCATGTCCCACGTTTGTGATTAGAAATTTATATAGCATTGGCTTTAAGCAATGACATAAATCCAGTAGGATGTGATTGATGATTTTTCAATAAAAGTTCATTATTTTACTTAACTATGAGAAGGCATGCGGTTAATTCAGAATATTTGGTAAAACAACGTTCTCTATATTGTTGCTGCAAGAGTATTAGAGGCATGAAAATTAGTATACATTTTTTGAAGCATATCCTCTTTAGTGATCTTTTTTCCACATGATTTTAGCTGAGAGCTAATTTTAAACAAGGCCGAGTTGTAGTCACCGATAGATTTGAAATCTTGTAATCATATATGAAGCCAATTATAACGAGCTTTATGAAGTATTACGGTCTTTTGATGATCATTTTTTTTTTTAAATTGTCTCAAGAGGATCAATGGATCCTTAACCATAAGATATTCACTTTTTAGACCTTCATCAACATGATGGTGAGAGAATGTGCAGGGGTGATAGCCGATTATGTAGGGATGCAACATTTCCTTTGGTGTGATACAGATTTATAGTAGTGGTGATTTCAACATCAATCCAAGATAAATAAATAGTTCTTGCTTGAGATGTCAAGGGCAACAAATTCGAGCTGGATAATATTAGTCATGTTATGAAACAATTAACAATATATTAATAAAGGAAAGTATTAAAAACAAAAGGTCCTTTATTTTACGACTTTATAATTCAATTTGGAAATTTAATTCCCTATTTCAAAACTTAGGTTTTTGAAATTGATGATACTTCAAATTTATACAATTTTTCCAATATTATTATTATTATTATTATTATTACTATTTATTTTTATTTATAATGTTTCTTCAACATAACCTGGTTATGGAAGATCTCTTCTAGCAGGCTTTGAACATTGGATCATTCTACATAGCTTCACAGCACAAAAACATGTATCGGAACATTTCATATCTGGTTTGTAAACAAAAAAAAAAAAAAAAAAAAATTGAAATTAACATGAAATATTTGGAGATAGAGATGTATCTACCTTCTTAGGTTTGTGAGTGAGATCTTCCTTTATGGGCTTGTAAGATGAGTTGTTTTATGATTTGTTGATACAGACTTTTGGATTGCTTTGCGACGGTCATCTTGATAACGTGTTGTGAGCAAAAAAATATTGAAAAGGAGAGAAATTGGAGAGAGATAGAGAGAGAGAACTAGAAATATAAGGAATGAAGCAAAGATCTTACATATGAATGAAGGAATCAAATGGGCGCTAAAAGCCTATATTTACTCTAGGTTGCACCAAGCACCAATCCTCTGCAACTGAGACTATAATGAAATACCTTAATTACCTTGGTCATTCATACTATCTAATTAATGACCTTATACTTATTTTAAACATTATATAAATATTTGTTTTTTATCATAATGATAATGTTAAATTATCATCATACAAATAAACATTAAATTTTAAATCATTTTAATACATAGATATTAAGACGATGATTTTAGTCTATAAAAACAAACAACTCAATGTAATAATAGAACTAAGTATTAGAAAAATAAATATTCAAATACTTAATACTATGAAGTGGACACTCAAATTACACATTTTATAACTTATATTCCATAGTATTTTTCTAATTGTGAATCATAAAACTGAATTTAGCCATATATATTAGTGTATGCTTGGAATTGATGTTTTCTCGAGTTTATATGATTTTACAGTTTTTAGGTACGCTATGAACTCTTAGGGAATAGGCTTAGTCACGGGTTTCTCGAATCTGGAAACACTCATATAGCGAGTTTGGAGATGAGGCATGCACGTTTGAGGCATTGAAAGGATTTAGCAATTTCACGACCACTTCCTGATTATTCTGTGATTTACAAAATTTTCTGATCACATCTGTTACCTATAATTGGGTTTCGCGATTTACTCCCCTAGTGACTCTGAAATTTATGGTCAAATCCTCTTGAGAAAATTTGTAGCCACTTCCTAGTGATTTAATGTTTATGATTGAACCTCTTCTGCAGTTTCACAACCACTTTAAAATTTTAATCACTTAAGTCATTAGAATTAGATTCGACCCCGAAATAGAGCTTAAAGACGATTATGTGAGATGTCTCAGATCCACCTTCTCAGAGAGGGAACATTGATCAAAGGACAAAAAATGCCTCTAGAGAGAATTAGAAAACTTATAAAAACAAACTTAGGCATGCGGATTGAAGAGGGTTGGCCGACTAGAAGGATTAGGGTTTCTTTGCGGAAGCTTGGAGCATAGTTTAGAGATTGCAAAGGCCATTTCATTTTTGATGTCTTCAATAAAAGTTTGCTTTATTTTCAAGAATAATATGTTTTAGTTTCATTTTCTAGGGCTACGATGTAGTCGGGGTGTCAACCTTGATTAGGGTTTGGTTGATGTAATCTTTCAACACAATAGTTTATAAATACATTGATCGTTTTCGTTTTGTTGTTAATGCTTGCAATTGCCTGATCACCTTTTGCATGTTTTTCACATATGCTTTAGGTAAGAGGAGATAGGGAGATGGGATCGGGACATTTGACCACATGATGACCATAGGCAAGAGATTTCACTGGCTCATGTGCCAGTCATTAAGACAGCTATCTGTGGTAACTGCCGAGGCCTGAGTGAAGGCGCTAGAAAGCGATCTTAGGATATTGGGGATAGGTTGTTGGTGCTGAGAGAGACCAATAATGAGATTGACTAGTTGACTTTGTGCACAACCCGCTGAGCTTTAGAAGTCCACGAGCCGAGATATAGGGATTATCTGAGTAATTTGAAACCTAGTTTTTATCTCCATAGTTAATTAGTTTTAATCATTTCGCGTAGTTAGGGTAATTAATTAAATCATCCTTTTTGGTAATTCAAAACAATTCTAAGGTTAGACTAGGTTAGTAATCAATAGCTAGTTCCTATGGGTTTGATATTCCTAGACTTCAGTGTCCACTTTATTACTTATTTGACGCTTGCACTTGAGTGAGTAGAAATTCACCCAACAACTAATATTCAGTATTAAGTGAAAACAAATGACATGGTTTTATTCATAAAAAACAACGGAAGATTACTATCTCCTACTAAAGTATTTTTAAATTAAAATAATTGTTGTCCATCATGTCTAGCTCATATGGTAGAGAGCTCAATGTTTCAAAAAATCAGGACATATGAAGGAGAAGGTTGGAAGCAAGTCCTAGTAGGAACAATTTGCCTTCATTGTAGCTTCAAATATTTATCTTTTTAGTAAAAAATGTTTATACCCTTTTTTGTTTTTGAAAAGAGACTTTTTTAAAAAAATTACAAAATTATATATTTTAAAATAAACAACGAAACTTAATGATTTTTATCTATAATATTTTATATTTATATTTAATTTGTTTCAAATAATTATCTAAGCTATATATTGACATTTTCTTATATTGATGTGTTCATTAAAAAAATATCCAAAATGAATGTGGAGAGAAAAGTAAAAAAAAATGGAAAAGGATGTTCAATGATAAATAAATAAATAAAGATAATAAAATAAAAGGAAAACTATGTTATAGGTGCTCATAACATTTGCTCATAACATTTTATGAAAAATTAGCCCAAAAAACTTAAACATAGGCCTCATCCCTTTGTACAAAAATAATTGATAAAGAGTCCATGTACAACTAATAAATCCTAGGATAGTATCTTATGTATGGTACGATCTCGTACCTTAGGTTCTAAAGTCATACGGACCCTTTAGTAAATATTTAGACAATCAATTATTTTTGACATAAAGACTATGTCTAGGTTTAAGTTTTTGGATCTAATTTTTCAAATAAAAATTATGAAGCCACATCTCTTTACAGTTTTCCCAAATAAAATAATAATTGCATGAGTCAGACTTTGCTTCTGGCTATAGGAGCCAAGTTTAGCTATGAATATTGGAAAAATAAATAAATAAATAAATAGAGAAGGGTTGAAGTGTTAGTGAGTTGGGATCAGAAAGAGAAGGGTTGAAGTGTTGCCTGGTTAGAAACTAGCATGGGCGAGCAGCCTCATGTGCTTGTAGTACCATGCCCAGCACAAGGACATGTTGCTCCACTTATGAAGTTAGCTCACCGGATTTCTGATCATGGCATCAAGGTCACCTTTGTTAACACAGAGTTCCTTACATGAAAAAATAATGTGCGATCCATGACAAGGATGGAAAGCCGAAGCGGCAGGATCAAGCCAGTCGGTCAGACGGACGGGATCAGGATCAAACCAGTAGTCATGATGTTAAGCTGAAAGAAGTGTTCCAGCAGTCATGCCTGGCCATTTTAACGACTTCATTGAGAAGATTAACCGGACAAACGAGGATGAGCAGATCACACGTGTAGTTGCTGACACAACTGTTGGGTGGGCACTTGAGGTTGCTGAGAAGATGGGAATCAAGAGAGCTGCAGTTTGGCCTGCTGCCCCAGGGAGCTTGGCTTTGGCACTTCTTATTCCAAAACTTATTGAGGCTAGAATCATAGATACCGGCCAGTGATTGGTTGACTATCTATTGTATAAAACTCCAGCAAACTTGTTTGTATTGTTCTTGAAATTTCTTTGGTTGTGATTTGTTAGAGTTGCGAGACTTGAATTCTGTTCAACTTACACCAAAATCATGGAAATTTTAGGTATTTTTCCTTCAGGGATTGGACTGATAGGCTTGATCATGTAACTTTCTACTGATCTTATTAGAATATGAACACATCATGGAAATTTTAAGTATTTTCCCTAGGGATTTGACTGATAGGCTGATCAGTAACCATCTTGATATTAAATTTATCAACATGTTTAGTCTTAAAGACTTATAAATATATGATGTCTTTTTAACGTTTGTGGTGATTCTAAGGTATTTGTAGATTTAGAGATATTGTGTGGCGTTCTGGGGTTTTGTGGATTTTTTGGGTTTTCTCCTCATACCTTCAATACTCAATATTGTGCAAATAGTGGATTTTTGTGGGGTTTATATTTTCTCATACCTTAATACTTCAATCTTGTACTAATAGTGGATTTTTCTTCCGCTGTCCATGGTTTTTATAGGGTTTTTAGGTAGATTTGTGTGTGTGTGTTTTTTTTTTTAATTTTTTTTTTCATATTCCCGTTTTTTTAACATGATCAATTAACTTAGTGTGCTCTTTAGGATCCCCTTTGAAGAATGAGTTGATCCAGCTTGCTGAGGATAACCCTGCCTTTTGCAGCACTAATCTTTGGTGGAACACATCGGATGATCTGAAGATCTGAGAGTTGTATTCGGATATGTTTTCCAGAATTAAAACCAAGCTGTCATACTTTCCAACTGGCTTCTTTGCAACTCATTTTATGAACTTGACCCATCAGCCTGTAAATTGATTCCTGACATATTACCCATTGGCCCTTTACTTGCAAGTAATCATCCTGCCCATTCTGCTGGAAACTTCTGGCCTGTGGATTCAACACAAGTGAAGCGATAAACAACCTGCTAGCTCAGTCATTTATGTAGCCTTTGGCAGCATGCAATGTTAAACCAACTCAATTCAATGAATTAGCAGAAGGTCTCGAACTCGTCGGCGGCCATTTTTATGGGTTACATCCGTTCCGGAGCTTCACGATGGATCAAATGCTGAATTCCCAAGATGGTTTCATGAAAGAGTAGCTGACCATGAGCATGGGGTGTTTCATGGCACCCCAGAAGAGGTTTAGCACACCCTTCTGTGGCTTGTTCTTATCCCATTGTGGATGGAACTCAACCTTGGAAGGTGCCAAGCATGGGAGTTCCTTTCTGTGCTGGCCCCAGTTTTCCAGACCAAATTTTGCAACCGAGATTACATATGTGATATCTGGAAGGTTGGTCTGAGATTAGACCAAGGTGGAAATGGAATCGTATCATCGCACGAAATTAAGACCAAGATCGAAAAATTGGTTTCAGATGATGATATAAAAGCAAATGCACTGAAGCTGAAGGAAATGGCCAGTGAAAGTGTAAGCAAAGATGGATCCTCCTCCAAGAATTTCAAAGCCTTTATTGAGGCAATTGACCCACCTAAGTTGCAGCCCTAATAAATGGTTTGTAGATTTGTAGTTATCAATTAAATAAATATATAATAATTATTAATTCATTGACCATTTAAATATTTTTTAATACAACTTTGATCAAAATATGTTGTAGCTCAGTGGTTCACGACTGTCACCAACCAAACATCCTGGCCAGGTTCCAATCCCTGCAGCTAAAATTTCAGCTGTTAAGGTGGTATGAAATTCATAAAAAATTCGCTACAAGGTATTAATGGATACGGCTTATCAAGTTAGCTCAACAAATCCAATAAACATCAATCCTCCCAACGGAATTGATGCAATGAAGCTAAACTTTTTTAGCTGATTAGGAATGAAATTCCATAAAGAATTGCTCACATGTTCTAATGATACATCGCACAAACATTTCCTGAAGACAAATCTATTTGGAGATTTTGCAAAAAGGAACTGCCAAAAGGACTTAGAACCACAGAAACCAAAGCTTCCATCAGCTGGCAGTCTCAGGTCAAATAACACAACAGAAGGGAAGAGATGCGGAAACTGCCATGGGCGGTGACCTCATGTGCTTGTTGTACCATTTCAGCACAAGGACATGTTAACTCCTCTTATGAAGTTGGCTCAGTATCCTGATCATGGAATCAAAGGCCACTTGTTAACACAAGAGTTCATACATGAAAAAATGTGAAACAGAATGCTTGGCGGATGGAAAGCCGAGCAGGATCGAGCTCGTCTTGATCCCTGATGGAATGAATCCAGGAGCAAACTGAAAAGATAGAGTTAAGCTGAGAAAAAGTATATTAACTGTCATGCCTGCCCATCTTAAGGACTTTATTCAGAAGATTAACCGGACAAATGAGGATGAGCAGATCACATGTGTCATTGCTGATATAACAGTTGGGTGGGCACTTGAGGTTGCTGAGAAGATGGGAACCAAGAGAGCTGCAGTTTGGCCTTCTGCTCCAGGGAACTTTGCTTTTGGCACTTCACATCCCTAAGCTTATTGAGGCCAGAATCATTGATACTGATGGTAAGTTGGTTAGGCTGTATAGTATACCTTAAATTTTGTTTGTATTAACCTTGAAATTTTTTGCTGTTGTGTGATCTGAATTCTGTTGACTTCCCCCAAAAATCTTGCAGTGCAACATGTAAATTTTATGGATTTAATGAAGGATCAGAAAGCTGTCCTTGAGGCCTAACTCAAGTGGTAAAGGGTGGGATACACACTTTTAAAGAATTAGGATCTAATCCTTGTAAGAACTAAGTACTATAACGTAATATGTAAAAGTGAATACAGTCAAATGAAGGATCGAGCTCATGGACACCATTTACTTTTGGAATGCTTATAAATATATGATATACTTTTAGGGTTTGTGGTGATTCTAAGGTGTTTATGGAATTTAGGGATATTGTGTGGCGTTCGAGGGTTTTGTGGAGTTTGTGGGTTTTCTCCTAGTAGCTTTCATACTCCAATCTTATACCAATAGTGCATTTCTCTTCATTTTTCCATGGTTTTTGTAAGATTTTTACCTAAATATATGTTCCTTTTTTTTTTTTTTTTTTCATGTTCTCATTTTCTGAACATTATTAATTAACTTACTGTGTTGTGTAGGATCCCCTTTGAAGAATGAGTTGATCCAGCTGGCTGAGGATATCCCTGCCTTTAGCAGCACTAGTCTTTGTTGAACTCTGTCTAATGGTCAGGGATCCGAGAGAGTTGTATTCGGATATGTTTTCAGAACCAACCAAGATGTCAAACTTTCCAACTGGCTTCTTCGCAACTCATTTTATGAACTTGACTTGATTCCTGACATATTGCCAATTAACCCGTTACTTGCAAGCAATCATCTTACTCATTCTGCTGGAAGCTTCTGGCTTTGAGGATTCAACTTGCATAAGATGGCTCGATCAACAACCTACTGGCTTAGTTATTTATGTTGCCTTTGGCAGCTTCACTGTCTTAACACAGCGCCAATTCAATGAACTAGCATGGCCGGCCTTTTTTATGGGTTCTCCGATCAGACGGATCAGCTGCTGAATTCCCAGAGGGTTTTATAGAAAGAGTAGCTAAGCAGGAGCATGGAAAGACTGTTTCATGGGCACCCCAAGAAGAGGTTTTAGCTCACCCTTCTGTGGCTTGTTTCATATCCCATTGTGGATGGAACTCTACCATGGACGGCTTATCCATGGGAGTCCCCTTCCTTGCTGCCCCCTACTTTTAGACCAATTCCTAAACCAGAGTTACATATGCAACAAATGGAAGATGGGCCTGAAGTTGAACCAGATGAAAAATGGATTCATATCAGGCATGAAATTAAGGAGAAAGATTGAAAAATTGGTTTCAGATGACGGTATAAAAGAAATTGCAGATAAGTTGAAGGATATGGCTAGAAACAGTGTGAGTGAAGGTGGATCTTCTTACAACAATTTCAGAACCTTTATTGAAGCAATCAAAAACTGAAAATATTCCCCAATGTTGCAATCTCCAATTGTGTTATTTCAAGACCATTAGAATATGTGTTTGTAGTGGTTGGTTTGTTTCTCATTTTATGTAACAAAACCATGGCAATTTCTCTGTAAAATTTGTGTGGTAGAGCTGAATAACTATAGACATTGATGTTATGCGTGGCTAGTGGAGCAGAGAGTTTCTTTGCTTACACTGATTGGAGGATCAGAACTTCATACATTGTCCAACATGTGACATAAAACAAGTCTGAGGAAATGTGAGCAATTGAATAGCGTTGAGAAGTGGCTATTTGAAACTTACTGAAAATATTTGTTTTTATGATGACATACCCTGTTTTGGAAAAAAACATTATACCTTGAAGCTCTTGAGAATCCTTAATTTGGTATCAGTAACACTAGAAAAACAAAGCGGAAAAGATCTCGTATTTTTTAAAACCTATTTGGGGGTGGGGACTTTGTTGATCAATTAAAATAGAACCCGAGAAGGTGGAAGGCGGAATTCGTTGGACATGACATAGGGTTTTGTGAGTACCGTCATTTTAGACACAGGTACTTTCGGCCCAGACTGAGACACCTTAGTCGCATTGTGAAGCGGCTGAAGCTCACTTGTCGTATTAAAACCAGACGGGAAATTCTTGAAGCACGCTTGAGAAAGTCAGGGTGTCTTCCCATAAACTAGCTTTAGGGTGACTCGTCCAGAGTTTTAAGTCCCCTATCCGGCCATCTACCGCATATGGGAAATTAAGATTATGGTAAGTACATGAAAGCAGAAAATACGTAAAAGAGATATTTATCAACCAATTACCCAGTTTCCAAATCCCTTATTTCTTGGAAGGTTAATCCTTAATAGGAAGGAAGAGATTTTATCCCTAAAATTAAGAGATTTTATTCCTAAAATTAAGGGAAGATTAACGAACCATGCCACCTAATCGGGAGATCTCCCACGAGTAAGGGCATTCGAACTGTGCAAAAATTCTCTGCTTCTTCTTCACCTTTCACTGGCTTAATTATCGGAGAGGTGGCCAACACACCGCCGTCGGATCATTTTTTTTGTAGGTTCACATTGCACTGCTGATGCTCGGAGGTTCCAAATCAAGGTAACAACAATTGGCGTCGTCTTTGGGACCTGAATAGAAAGTCTTGCCTACAGGCCATGTGGGCTTGGCTTCAATGATTGTCTAATAGCCCTTCGTCACGGAACTCCTCTGGGTTCCCCCCCGACACATCGCGGTCGTCGGCGATCAATGTCAATAATCAGATGATCCAGTCAGCTAGAGGATCAATTCCTCAATTGGCATCAGGACATGGAGAGGAACATAAGAGAATCAATGAGGCAGATGGAAAGGAGTTGCATGGTCACACAGCTTGCGGTGGGAGAATGACCGATTCACGGACCCCGGATAGAGAGTCGCGATCTTGGAAACGATGCATGAGATAAGCGGTCGGCCGTATCAGATCGGTATGATAAATGAGGGCGTATCCTTGATGATGTGATACCCAGCGAGATGATGAGTTGTCTCAGTGATACTTGTCTTGAGTCTCAACGTAAAGAAGCGGCTCGAGGAGAGCACAAAGGCCAAATCGCGTAAGAGGCCTTCGTATCTCCATGCCCTTAGTGATGTCATTAGTAGCGCATCTTGCAAGAGAGAGCGAGGAGCGAGGCGACCCGAGGAGGCGAATCGGCCAGTTAGTCTCCTTGGGAGCAGCGTCGGTACTACTGGCGTCTGATGCCACGGTGTGCTCGTAGGCATTATACCATCAATGTCATTTGTACATCTTGCCTTTGGTACAGGGCTAGCATTCTATATGCCTCCTTTAGCCTTAATTTTCAGACCCAGTGACATGCTCTCCTCACCTTGGGATAACACATTCTTGACCATGAGCCACCTCGCGGGTTTGTCATACCAGCTTTTCCACGTTTGATGGTTCTGTTAACCCTTACGATCACATGCTCCATTATAATCAAGCGATGATACTAAATGCCTGGCCATACGGTATGTAAAGTGTTCACGGCTGGTTGCGGGGCGCTAGCCTGGTTCCTGGCTCATGCGTAGCTTAATAGCTCGTTGATGAACTATGGGCGGCGTTTGTATCCACCCGATTACCTTTGTTAGGTGCATGAAAGAGGAACATTAGCTCACCCTGGACTATTCTCGCGGGAAGAAGTCTAATATAGACTTCCTGCAAGGAGGTTGAGCTGACCCTTCCGGCGAGATAGAGTTGTATAGCATGGATGCGGAGTCCTCGAGGCTTTAAGTAAGCTTTGGGCCATCTACTCTTTCTTCAGTCCGCTATTTTGAACAGATTAGCAACAATGGTTATCTGGCGGGCGATAGGTACTTTCAATCTTTGAAGGACAATATCCGTGCGGCTTGACCAATTTGTCATGATTCTGACCCTGCAGGGAAATAGCGGCTGGGAAGAAGCGTCAAATCGAGGAAGGTCGGAAGCGAGAGCCCAGAAAAATATCAAGTGATCAGTCATAGAAAAGAGAGAGCTCACATAATTCACCTTAGAGCGTCTCTTATAGAGAAATTTGTGCACATCATTCGCTACTTGCCAAAGTTTAAATAGCTGCCGTCAAATGGATCCTTCCCCGAAAAACAAATCCTTGAGTGCGATTATCACTTAGAGATCATGGGCATGGCGGCGGTCATGAAACACAAGTTCTTGGTGGAAAAGTGATCAAGCGGGACACTAATGATGCAAAACTTCGAAGATATTTTTTAAGCCCATTTTTTTAGTATATTCGAGGCTTGAAGATTCGGTTTAATGTAAAATCATGGAGCTTTCACTGGCTTTATGTTTGCGGAAATTAAGAAAGAAATATAATTCGGCTTAAAAGAAGAAGAATTTAGCATTGAAGCGAGAGAAAGGGCGATGTTGCGACATCCGATTTCGATGTCGTGACGTATTATTTGGAGAGTCTTGACAACTGCTGCGATGTCGTGACATAGCCCGCGACATCGGGTTGAAGAGGAAGCGAATATGCGATGTCGCGACATTATCCGCGACATCAAGTGATATCGGCGATAGCCTGACTCGATATCGAGGGACGTCAAAAGTAGCCTTAGTATTCGAGCTACCTTCAGATATCCAATATGCATTGACATACATACGACATAGCTACGACATTGGGCGTAATTGAAAATTTAAATGTTTAATGTTGACATCACAAAAGAAATGTCAGCGACATCGGTAAAGTTGTCAGAAGTGGTATTATCGATTGACCCGATATCCACGACATCATCATGACATCGTGGTGACATCAGAACAAACCTCAACTAGTCAATACATCAATTGAATGTTAGCCAGCGACATAATGATATCCGCGACATTAGATCCATGACTTGAGGTCGAGTGTTATAGATCCGTGTCGCGACGGTGGCCGGTGACTAACGAGGCAATCTTGTGACATCGGTAGAGGCTTGAACCCGAGATAATGTCGCGACATCGGTCGATGCGTGACTTGGACGAGGTAGCGAGGTGGTTAAACCCGATCGATGTCGACGCCGGACGTGATATCCGCGACATTGGCGGGGAAACGGAGACATCAAGATTGATATCAGCGACATCAACTTAAGGTGAGTCGAGAGATGAAGACTCGGTGATCCGTAATGTAAGCGGTACGGTGTGATATTTGCGACGTGGCTAAAATGATCAGAAAAATAAGTCTAGTGTAAGTAACATAAGCCCGAAATCGTAGAGATGAAAGTGTCCGAATCATGTCTTGATATTGAAAGCGATGTCGCGATAACAACAGTGTCGCTGACATCGGCTGTCATAACAGGAAAGCGATGTCGCGACATGAGTTGATCATAACATTTGCATCTTAATGTCGCCGACATCATCCGACGATGACTAATCTTTTTGAAATTGAAAATGCGGCCCAGTCTTTCCAATGTCGTGACATCCGTCCCAGCCATGACATTGTAACCGATGTTGCGACATCACCAAGACAATCACCACAACATCAACAGCTGGGGCGGAATTTCTGGGCTTTTCGAATTGCGTGAATCTTGCCTCGTTTTTGGCGAAGACTTGAGCTATAAATAAACTCGGGGTAGTCTTGCGCGGCTTCAACTGGCTTTCATCAAGTATGTGTGATTTTGGGAGAGAATTTGAAGTCTCATTGTATATAATTTTCTTTATTTTCTTAAATTTTTTTAGATTTAGTTTTTATTTCGGATTAGGTAGTGATGATACGGCGGGATTGTTTGGATGAATGTAAATCGAAGCTTCATTTCTATCACAGTTGAATGGAATATGGGAAATTTTAAGATTCATTTCTCTTCGAGTTTAGTACAATTTCAATGAATTTTTTGATCGATTAGTCATTGTCAGCGGTGTAATCCCGATAATGAAATGCTAAGCTCCTACAGGAAGAATCTATTGTTGGAATTATTTTTGTAGTATTATAATATTTATTTGGGTATGAAAATTGGAGTGATTTAGTTAGTATTGTTTTATTATAGGGTATTTACGAATATCTCGGTGTTGGGTGCGAAGAACTATATCATTGCTCTTAATTTTTTTAGGAATCCACATGAGTGACCTGAGAGATGGACTACACGAGGAAGCGAAGCGGGTTGCAGGGGTAAATTTTGATATTATGTAAACTAATGAACTCTTTGGATCACTCACGATATGTCGATAGTGAAGATCTAACCTTTGATTTCAAAGGTTCCTTCTAGGTGACCAGCGAGTGTGTTCAGGAATAAGATCCAAAACTTCTTGATCTAGCAGTTTAATTCTACGAGGCTTCACCTCAATTGAGAAGAATAAACTTAATCCGGTGTTAGCTGAGATTCTAATCAAGGAGAGAGGATTCTTGTCTAATTGATGGGTGAGGTACCAATTATATTGGAGAGGGTTTGTATTATCTGTCTGTAAGAGACCAATCGATTTCAGTCCTCGAGATGGTGTGAAATCTTGAGAAGGAAAAACAGTCAAATCTTAAAGAGGATCAAATCCTACAAGTAGCTGTTTAGACCCTTTGTCTAGAGATAGAAATGTGGTAAACTGGAGAGTGAAATGTGTGGTGCAAGGAGAAATCCAATGCCACACTATCTTGCTCTTGGACAATTCCAAAGTTCATGTCCCATCATTTTTACCTTATTTGGCTTGAATTAAGCCAGTGTGACAACGATTCATTCCTAGTGTTATTTCAGTCCAATGAATTCTCTAATTCATGTATTTTTTAAGATTTCTTTATATCTTTATTCAAATTCTTTTAGATAGATAATTTTTAGAGAAATTAGAGGTTCAGATAGTGATGATCTTGAGTAGTGAGGGTAGTTAATCTTTGGTACAAATCAATCCTCGTGGGAATGATAAATACTTGTATGACATGCACTACGATTGATTTAGACGAAAACCAAATTTTAATAGCAAATTTTTATAATGAAAAAAAAAAATGATTTTATATATTGAGTCAAACAAGTTTTGCATAAGCTGTTGAGAGTTGAATGATCTATGGTGGTAGTGTTAAGAATCAGTTGTTTTTTTATCTATGTTGAGAAATCAGGGTTTCCTAACGACAAGTTTATAGCAGCTACTTAGGGGATTGAAATGAAGTAAAGTTTAAAGATGATATTCTTACCAAATAGAAAATTACTTGTTTGGACATTTTTCTTTTATCTTTATAAAACTTTCAAAGAGTTTTAAGCGCGATGGCCAAACTTAATTTATTGATCTTTTATGAAAGCATATCATAATATATTTCCGATATTTATTGATCTCACTTGATCTCAGTGTATTTCTATTTCAGGAATTTATCACATGCTCAGAAAACCATAAGTGGAACTACTACCATTGGACACTCAATTGGAGAGGACACTGAGAAATCTGAAGAAAGTAAGAAGTGCTGAATCAGCAGTCATGGCAGAGTAACAAGAAACACATCAGAACATCCTAGCTTTGGCAATCGAGAGACCTTAGAGGCAGAGGACGTTGGAAGATTTCTGGAGACCAGTCATCAGAGATGAATATTTTCTTTGTGAGCGACCGTAGATGCGACAACTTTGAGTTGAAGCGGCTCTTATCCTGATATTTGCGCTGACATCGGTATCTTGGTCATCATAGTGAAGACCCCAGTGAAGCGTATGGGTAGATTTATGAGAATGGCTAACGCCGTGGCGGAATGAGGTGAGACTTGAAGTGATAAAGCAGCTCTTTGCATTTCCACTAAGAGATGTGGCGACAACTTGGCCAGTCACTTTTTATTGATCGGAGTGAACAACTAGGAGGAGATGGTGGAGGCATACATGAGTAGATTTTCCCCCTCCTACTCTCACTTCAGAGAGGAGATGAGAGATTATTGCGTTTAAGCAAGGAGAAGATGAAAACCTTTACAATGCCTGGGAAAGATATAAGAGGTTACTGAATAGATGCCCAATGCATGACATAGATCTTACTACACAAATGTACATCTTTAGCAAGCCATGAATTATACCTCCAAGGGGATCATAGATGTAACTGTTGTGGAGCATTCGAGAAAAGTCTTTGAAGAGGCATTAGCTTATTGAAGATTTGGAAAAATGCAACTATAGAGCTCCATGCGAGACTTGAGGAAGCGTGACAGTTGAGAGAATTGGTGCGATAAAGATGAATAAGATGGCTGACATAGAGAGAAAGCGATGCATTGATGAACAAGTTGGGAAGCTAGAAATAGAAGAATACATTCGGCACATGAAGTAGAACGATGGAAAGTAAGCGAAGAGTATCGCGATGAAGAGACTTGCTCGTGAAGGTCCTCAGTGGAGGAAATGGTTGTGGGAGAAACATAAGTTACAATTTGAGCCCTGACCTGACCTTCGACCCACTTTACACAGTGCGGGAACCATGAAATTTCTCATATGGAGATGGAGCCGCAAACAAAGGCGAAATACTGTCTGAAGTATCAAACGTATGCTCACATAGGTTCAGGAGCAAACAATAGCGATCGAGGCGAGAATCAAGGCGAAAGGAGGTCTCGGTCTTTTGAGGAAGCAGATATTGAGCTTCATGGGAGAGAGCAAATTATTGAATATTCACTTAGACAAAAGTTTCTTTGAGCTAGTAGCATTCGAGGAGTAAACGATTGTGTTTTCAAGCGATACACATGAATCACTTAAAAATATGGAGACCTGGTAGAGTGACTAGCCCAGCAATCTCGAGGAATCGGTCGAAGGATTCCTTCCCAGTGATACGAGAAGAATCCTGGGGTGGCCCAGCAGCGTTGACTCACAGGAGTGGGCGAAGTTTGAAAATAGAGGCAACGAGATGAGAGAGAGAGGAGAGAAGGCGAGGAAGAAAAGCGAAGCATAATTTAAAGAAGAGAAATCAAACTAGAGCGGTTTAGAAAGTGAAGGAAGCGAGAAGGAAAAGGTGCGAAGAACGACCGTTAGAGGAAAGAAACACAAGAGAAAGAAAGAAGAGGTGCAAGCATATACCTTATGTTCCTTTTCCTGAAAAGACGAGAAAAGCAGATGGAAGAACGAGTTTTCCTAAATTCTTGGACATGTTTAGAAGATGAGATAAACATACCTTTCTTCCGAGGCCTTGGCTCGAGATGCTAATTATGCATTTGGAGGATATTCTAAGTAAGAAGAGGAGATTTGCTAAAGAAGGAGTAGTGAGTTTGTGACCACGTAGATGCGGAGTCATTCGGAAGGATTTACCTTTGAAGATGCAGGATCCTGGTAGCTACACCATCCCTTGCACCATAGGGATTTTGCCCCGAGATTTTGGAAGGCTTTGTGTGATTTAAGAGCTGATCGACTTGATGCCCTTATCTGTAGTAAGAAGGTTGAGTTTAGGGAGCTTACTCAATGACTATGACCTGCCCAGGATGGTAGATAAGACTATGGCTCGACCGGAGGAGTCGAAGATATCTTAATCAGGTGGGAAAATTCATTTCCTTATGGACTTTGTGGTAATGGACATGGAAGAAGATACCCTGAGTCCTTTGTTGGCAGGTAACTCACGGCCATAGGGTTGTGATAGATGGAGGGAGAACTCGCTCTTAGAGTGGGAGATGAAGCCCCGGTACATTTAATCCCGGGTGAAAGCACGAAATGTCGAGTTGTGAAAATCTGAGGTGATTGTAGAATGTATTCCCCAAAAGTCTGAATGATTAATGATTGTAAAAACCGAATTCAATGAATGAAAGTAAAGATGAATTTCTAGTATAAAAGACTCATGATATTTGCATATACGAGATTCCAGTTTGAAATTGAAGCAATTTTTCGATGCAAAAAGAAATCAATCAGGAAAAAGTTAAGCAATAGTGAAGAGAAGGGACGAAGTGGAAAAAGATTACGAAGAGTAATTCTAAAAGGAATTACCTAAACATATGAAATATGCTTTCTTAGGAAATTTGAAAGAGCATAACTTTATGTCATAGCAATGGTGACTTGACCAGTAGAAAATCAGGCATAAACTTATAAGTCCTTAGGAAATATAAGAAGCCATTGCTTGGTGGGTAGAGGGACTTGAAGGGTTAGTCCTTCCAATTTGCATGCATAAAATCTGTTGGGGGGAGAATCTGAAAACATCGATTGAACATCGAGAAAGGCGAACTTTAGTGATGAAAGAAGTTGTCAGAAATAAGGTATTGAAATGGCTGAATGTAGATTTATCTATGCAATTTCAGACAGCCCTTGGGTGAGTCCAGTTCATCTGGTTCCCAAAAAGGGTGGATTCACAGTCATAAAAAATAAGAAAAATGAACTGATTCCAACAAGAATTGTGACAAGATGGAGGGTGTGCATTGATTATAGAAAACTAAACACAGCAACCAAAAAGGATCATTATCCTTTGCCCTTCATTGATCAAATGTTGGACAGGTTGGTTGGACACCCTTACTTCTACTTTCTTGATGGATATTTAGGATACAATCAAATTTCCATAGCTCTAGAGGACCAGGAGAAAACGAATTTTACATGTCCTTATGGCACCTTTGCTTTTAGAAGGATGCCATTTGGATTATGTAATGCTCCTGCCACCTTCCAAAGGTGTATGATGTCCCGTGTTTTGAGGGGTGGTGGAGGAGGCTATGAAGATTTTTATGGATGATTTCTCAGTTTACGGATCTAGTTTTGAGTATTGCCTAAAAAGATTTAGAGACTGTACTTCAGAGGTGCCAAGACAATAATTTAGCTCTGAATTAGGAAAAATGTCATTTTATGGTAAAAGAAGGAATTGTCTTGGGACACAAAATTTATGTAGCTAGGTTAGAAGTTGACTAAGCTAAGGTTTTAAATCATAAAAAACTCTATTGCCACTACGACAGTGAAAGGGATAAAGTTTCCTAGGGCGTCTTTGGATTTCTGAAGATTTATAAAGGACTTTCAAAAATTTCAGGACCATTATGCGGCCCATTTGGAAAATGATGCAAAGTTTGACTTTGATGAATCATTCAGTTTTGCATTTAAAGAAATTAAATCTAGATTGGTTATAGCTCCCATCATGGCATCACCAGACTAGAATAAAGAGTTTGAAATCATGTGTGATGCCAGTGACTATCTGATAGGGCTAGTTTTTGAACAAAGAATAGAGAAAATTTTTCATAGCGATATACTATGCAGCAAAACCTTCAATGAGGCACAAGAAAATTATGCAACTACAGAAAAGGAGATGCTTGCAATGGTATTTGCTTGTGAAAAATTTAGACCATATATTTTGGGGTCCCATGTCATCATACACATTGATCAGGCAGCAATTAAGTATCCCCAATGGCAAGAAAGATGCTAAACAGGGGCGATCGGGTGGGTCTTACTACTACGAGAATATGATTTAGAAATCCAAGGGTGAAGAAGTGACAATGATGGGCGATCACTTGTCGAGAATGGAAAAAACTACTAAAAGAAAAAAAGGAAGAAATAGAAAATTTCACACGATGAAGCGAAGCTTTTTCATGTGTCGATCTAATTACCTAGTATCTTTGATATAGTTAATTATTTAGCTTGTGAGATTATGCCACGGATTTCGACTACCGGTAGAAGAAAGATGGCGTGCTAGAGTATATATATGGGATGACCTTTGTTGTTTAGAAGAGGGCGGATCGGATCATCGAAGATGTGTGCGGAAGATGAAGCGAGGTGGAATGATGATAAATGTCATGCATCACCATATGGAGGACACTGTGAGAGAACAACCGAGAAAATTCTCAGTCTGGTTTTTCTTGACACTACGTCGGAGAGGCCCAGTCTTTGAATGGGTTCAGCTTGATGTGATAAATGTCATAGAATGGACAATATAAACATGAGAAATGAGATGCCCCTACAGGGAATCCTGGTGGTGCAGATTTTTTATGTATGGGGGATAAATTTTATGGGACCTTTCCCACCCTCATTTGGAAATCAATACATTCTACTAGCTGTGGACTATGTATCCAAATGGGTGGAAAGTATAACAATCGAATGATGCGACACTTTGTAGTGGGGTTTATGCGAAAAGAAGAAATATCTTAAGCGATTTGGAGCCTGGACAATCATCGGTGATGAGGGAAGCCATTTGCAAACAAGTTGTTTGCAAAACTCATGAGCAGATATGGAATCAAACATGTTATGAGGTTAACCTATCACTCATTAGTAGACAGCGAGAAATATCCATAGAAGATAAAGAACATATTGGAAAAAGCCGGTAAGCACAGTGGAAAAAGCCAGGTCAATCAAGAATTTAGATGACGCATTGTGAGCTTATAAGACAAGCGATAAATCTCCCTCTTGGAATGTCCCCATACGGGATAGTATTTAGAAAACCTTGCCATCTTTCTCTTGAGCTTGAATATATTTGTGTGGGCCATCGAGGGTGAATTGGCGATTTCAAAGCTAAGAGAAGAGACTACTCGAATGAATGGCTGGAAGAGTGAGAGAAATGAAGCCCTATGATAATGCGGAATCTCTGAAGATAAGACTAAAAGTAGCATGACCATAAAATTATGAAAGAATTCGAGCCGAGAGGCAGTCCTCACATCTGATTCCCGAGTTAAAACTTTTCTAGGAAAACTCAGTAAAGGTGGAGTGAGATCCGTACCGCAGTGGTGCAATTACCCCTTTTGGAGCGATGGCACTAAAAACCAATTATGGAGATGGTGAGTAAATGGTTAGAGGCTTAAAATTTGTAAGCGCCCCAGCCGGGGTCAGATTGTTCAAATCGACCGCGGAATACTCGTGTGAATGTCGGGTGGCAGAGCATTTCGAGAAAATCGAGGCGGAGTCTCCTTTGTACGGGAGCTCTGCAAATACAAAACTTGTATAAACACATATACTGTCCCGAACCATTAATATATGCAATATATCTCACAATATAGCCTTGGGCCCATATGATACTACGATATACATCTGCGTATGAATCGACTATATACCCAGTAGTTACAAGAGTTAATATGTTTTTACTCTCATACAACATATATTAAAATGAAAAGCATTCTAATACATGTACATCAAAGCCACATCAGGCTTTCTTACAGCGCTCAGCCTCTAGAATGGCCGTCTCCTCATATGCTCCTTGTACAGCAAAATAAAAGGGGATCCCACATCAGCCATGGAAGGTCTGGACTACTCCATTCATTCTCAAAATTTTATTAATTCGATCCCAATGTTTGGAATGGAGTCAAACACCCAGTAGCCTCACATCAAATAAGCGTTTGAAAAATGCTAAAATGGGAATAAAACCCAATTAGGGAAAATCACACTTGAGAATTTGAAGAAACTCTAATCCAGGAGTACCACCAACGTAGCCCTTTCGCGTGAGCATTTCTCCTTCTTGTCGGCTAGCAGCGGTGGATCGTCAGCATTTCTAGAGAGAAGGGAGACCTTCTCTCTCTACCACAAACCCCATTCGGCTACTGCATCCCTTTTTGTTTCAAAATCACGTTTTTCCCCTTTAGTTTAGGTGGAGAAGACAACCATGTTCACTAATTCGTCATGTAGTGACTTAAACTTCTCTAAAAATGGCCAGATTTATGTCCTCGTTCCCGGTTGATATTATTTTCTCGGCCGTCCATTTTCATAATTTCTCTACTCCTTACCATATCATTACATGAGTACATGCTATCTGTGCCTTTCGTCGCGCCAATCGATTTACGACAGAAACACGATGCCTCAGCGTCTTGACTCATTTGTCTCGGGGAAAATTCGCAATTTTACATGCTGGCGGTTGTGAGACGATTCAACGGTCACGATCCGTTTGTCGTAGAGATCTGAAATTAATTACAGTTTTTAGTAATTACAAGGTTATGTCGAAATTACGATTTTGCCTTATTTGAAGTGAAATTTCTGGGTCTTACATTCTCCTCTCCTTAAAAGGAACGATCACGAGTGAAGCGATCTTTATCTAACACATGCATGTAAATAGTCATTTAAATCTTAAATGACTAAACCACGGCTCGCCGTCCACAACGAAGGGATAGGTAGCCGCATCGTGTCTTTCGCTCCCACGTTGACTCCTCTCACTCCCACGGTCTGCCATGCGCCTCTCACTAGCCTCACGGTCTTGCGTCGCAAAACCTGATCACGGCTATAAAAAATGCACACTGGTCCCTTCTCGAGGTCTGTCAGGTGTCGACCTCGATCATGCCGATCCATACGTAGAAATTTGGATGCGGGTATATATATATCGGGAGAGAGGCGTGGAGCGTGAGAGCACCTCGTGGACACGACATCTTTGATGATAGCGTACTTGGTGCGCACGGTGCTTGTCCTCTTGGCGGAGTGGTAATAGGAGTCGAATAAACCTCGGCGATAGCTTCAGCGCTTCTTAGAGACACGACCACTCACCTCTTGGGTATCACGCCCGAAAGGCGTGATCCTGACCTCGAACTCTGGGGTCGGCGTCGTACATCTATGCAAGCTCTTACGCGGGCCACGGCGTTGAGAAGGCGCTATCGTATCAAAGCTCACCTTCACGGGTGTCTCTAATCAAAATCAGGACCCCGTGATGGATCTCTCCCACCTCGGTCCATCTAGCGGTGAACTATGGCCTCGTACAATGCCTCATGGTGCCATTCATTATACTACCTTTGAGAACTATTGTTGTGGCGAATTCCACTAAGGGTAATTAATCCTATACCCTTATGATCGGGACACATGTTCGCGACATGCCCTCTAACACCGTATGTAATCCATACACCGTAACCTACCGCAACCACTTGCTTGGTGTGCTTGTGCTCTCTCGAGTCCACGATCTTGTGATCAGTAATTTGTCAACTCAATCCATCCATGCATATCATCAGCTGAGGCCTTGCCAGCTTCGACAACATCGATGAAATTTCGAAGGGTATCGAACCTCGAGTCACACAGGCTCACATCACTCGACTCTAGTCACAGCGATAACCCGTGTCTGTGTTTTCATCTCGGGCACATAACTCGACACGCCCGGGCCTCTTGGGAATTCTGTTGACTATGAGTCTCATTGGACGTAGTCCTATAAAGACAACTCAGCCCACGCTCCACCATGGTGGTGAATGACTTATCTAGTGCACCCAGCTCCCGAGGTCCACCATGAGCGAATCCGAGATTTCTCACCATGAAATCCCAGACTTATCGAATTCGACTCTCACCACACATCCTAGGGAAGAACATCTATATTTGGCTTCTCTAAAGGCCTTAACCTCTAAGCCCCAGTCGATGTCGGTATCGAGGGTATGATAACCCAGGCTGGAGTCTCGATGCATTGGCAGATGGTTTATTGACTTATCCATCCGAGCGTGATCAGCGACCGACATGTCTGCCGCCCTGGGTCCACTTGCGGCTTATTTCTTATGACTCGATGCAATCCGGACTGACCCACACTCTGGCCCTTACGGCTATGCGTAGTGTTGGAAGTGCTTATAGCACCAGCGAAACTAGTTCCTCTGGCCGTACTAGGGTGTGGAGGAGCAATGTATACTATGTGTTACTGCAATTGCTTGGGATTGCATTGTCCGAGAAAGTCTTCAGGATCCACTGTCTGCAGGGAAATCCCATAAACAAGTACTTTCGATCATTTTAGTCACGAAACTAGTGTGAAGCCGAAGTCTTACGCCTCTTCCCTAACTAGGAGAAGCGATCCTCTCTCTTGTTACTGACACGGTATCCCAGTGTTCCAGTATCCTCGTTCTCTGCATGGTTAGGGTCGTCCGACCGTGGAGTCCGTATCGTGGCGAAATCCTCTGATCACCTGAATGGACAACGGCCCATTCGCGTCACGTATGCCGGCCAATCCCGAAACTACGTATGCGAAGATTGACATTCGGTCTCTCCCAGTAGCATCCGCGCGTAACCTTATAGGTTGGTGACACCTGGTGCGACACACGTGTCGCCCAAATCTCACCTCACGTCCTTGGCTTCGAACTTCACGAACTTAGCGTCTGGCCGATGGTCTGCCGCGGCTCTGAAAACAATCTCAGTGATACTCATGCTCCCACTCTGGTAGGGTAGATCGGCGTCATCGCGAAACTAATGGCCAGTCTAAATAGGGTTGGAATATCTTATGCATGAGATCCGTGAATCTTGGCGATGCGTTAGTCGATCGAAGGGCATCGCGAAGTAAACTTCCGAAGTGCCCACAAATGCGGCGTCTGGCGAGTCTTAGGGATATCTATCTCCCTGGCCCTCGATTGATGGTAACCGGTGCGAAGATGCATCATGGGTAGACTGCTCCTCTCTTGGTCAGATAAATCATCGATCCTCGGTAATAGGTCACAGGTTACGGATCATAACCACTGATGTCTATAGCCAATGCACCGTCGAAGGGTCTTGCCTCTCTTCTTCACAATTAAAGCAGAGCGCCCCGTGGTGAGGTGCTGGAGTCACAATGAACCCTTGTCCGGTGGCTCTTGTAGTGCGGACGTTGAGTTCTATGACTCAGTACGGTGCCATCTATGCGGAGTCCGTAGAGATGGGTGAAATACGAGGGTGTAATAACTGTCACAGAAGTCTCTTACCCTCAGTGGAGATGGTCAGGTAACTCATCTGGAAGCGTCCATAGAGCTCGCGCTTCTCGAGGTAGATCTAAGTCGACCTGCCATCGTCCTTTAAGTGGGTTCGCGGAGCTGACCTTGGTAATACAGCGGACTCGTATCTTTGTCACGGGAAAATGTCATGATTGTTCCCCACGAAATACCATACAATTCACAGTCCTGCGTATGGCGAGTAGCCTCCTACGCTCCATGATCGATAGCGATCCTGTAAGCTATCGTGATCCATCTCGGGATGACCTCGGAACTCAGCATTATCCATGAATCCTCGGGTCAGCTGTGAGTAGTGTCCAAGATCTCTAACTCGCAACCTCGAGCGTATTGTCACATTCTCGCCACTAATCCACAGGGGAGAACTCACGTCTGGCTTGGCTCCTCTCTAAGGTCTGAGGTCCTTGCCCATTTTCCTCCATATATAGTCCTCGTTCTCTAGCTAGACGGCTAGTCTAATCGGGTGCGTCGGAGGGCAATCTCCGTAACCTCTAACACTTCCTCGTCTGCATGAACGATGAGGTGCGGCCACCCTTCGGATCTCCTTCCCCCGTGAATGTCGGAGGATGATTCGTCTTAAACCTCTAGGGTTACTAGGATCTCACGACTACCGCTATGTTAACTGTGCGATAGCGGCCAGCTACACACTAGGCCTCTGAGGCCGGGTGATCAAATCATTTCTTTGGTCGATTATCGGTGGTCTTGGCCAGGTGCCAGTGGGCACGTCTGCGTCCTGCGTCTCTCTTAGCCATTTATACAATTAACATGGCAGAATCGTTTAGCTTTCCTTTGATCCCAGCTAGTAATGCGGATCTTTGATTACTAATAGACTTGACAACCATGGCGACCAGTTCATTTCTAAGTGGTGCTAAATTTCCCGACCACTCAATTCATTTATTTGATAAGGTTCTAAACTTGTTCCCTTGATTATTCAAATCCTTTAAGGTCATCGATCCTATATGACTACCGCTTTTCGATACTCATTTTCTGCATTGCATATTATGTTCTAACATGACCTCACAAGCCTTGATCACCATTTCAAATGGTAGTTGAATCTATCACCAGTATCTCACAGGCATAACCACGGCCAGAGACAATCATACACATAACTTCGATTAATATACGCAATCAATTTAGCGTTTAAAGTATTGTTTTCAACAAAATTTTATTTTCAAAAAATTTTATTTTTGAAAATTTTATTTTGAAAATTTATTTTTAGAAATTTTATCAAAATTTATTTGATTTTATTTGATTTTTTTAATTAAATTTAAAATATATTTTTTGAAAAAAATTTATTTTTCTGATAGACAATGTTCATTTAGTGACTCGGGGAAAGAAAAGCGAGGTCAAAAGCGGATCGAAAATGGGTAGGTGCAGTGCCTTTGCGAGAGCCAGCCAGCGCCCGAAGCGCGCCAGTTCGCTGCGCGCCCATATCTCAGCGCCGCGCGCCGCGCGTCGCGCCCAGCGCCCCATCACGCTGCGCTTCGCCTTACGCCGCGCGCCCAACATACGCGCCACGCGCGCCACGCCAACCGCGCCGCGCCCCGCGCTCAGCGGCGCCGGCCCGGCCAACGGCGACGCGTCACAATTCTTTTTGTAATACGCGGCCGCCATCACCGATCCGCGATACGATTTTTGTATCGTAACCTTTACCTCAAACACCATTACCTCTCACCTTGCGTCCTGAAACCTTCATACCACAGCCTTTGCAGTAAAACTTAATATTATGATACAATTTTATCATTTTTCTCCTGATACAATTTATGCGTGGTATGTCAATTTTACGCCTCGAAATTTTTTTCGTTTTCATTATAAATGATTTTTTTCATTTATTTCGAGAGAGTGGAAGAATCTCTAAAAATGCAAATCAAAATTTTTTTTCATACTCTTTAATACTCAAATAAATTTATAAAAAATTTATTTAACTCCATTTTCTTAAATTTTACACCCCATAAAACCTTAGAAAATTATTTCTCTCCTCATAGCAAATAAGTGTAGATTTATTTTCTTTTCGATTTTTCATGAAAATTTTCTCCCCTCAAATAAATTTATAAAAAATTATTTTCTTCCATTTTCTTCAATTTTACCATTTGTAAAATCTGAAAAGTATTTTCTTCACCGTATAACCAAATAAATTTAACGAAATTTATTTTCTTTACTTAAAATTTCTTCTCATTTTCCAACAACCCAAATAAATTTTAAGAATTTATTTTATTTAATTTCTTGATTTACGGTATAACCTTAAAAATTAAATTTCTTCGCTCTAAGCCAAAATAAATTTATGAACTTATTTTGTTTATTTCCTTCAGTTGAGGATTTACACCTTTGTAAACACCAAAATATTCCACACATCATCCTATACTATCAACCCGACATATAACTCATAAAATTTCAATCACATAACTTACTAGATTCATGTTATGCAACCCGAAGCATCTTTAGCACACTTCATAAAATCAATCACACAAAACACATCGAACCGTGCATGGTGTCTAGTTTTGTCAGTGATTTCCACTAGGTAATCCATTACCCTAAACTGACATCAAACCACCTAGTGGTGATGCTTTCTTCCCTCGGCCATGGCCTAAGCCCAGAATTTTCTATACATAGGTTTCCATATGCATACTCCGCATCGAACCCGATTAGTGGTGATGGATACCCAATTGAGCTCCTGGAGTATTCGTATACCTAAGTGTGGCATCAGAAACCGGTCAGGATTGACTACGAATCAAGCGGAATACTTCGTGAATGTCGGGTGACGACATTTTCCACGAAAATCGGAGCGAGAGTCTCCTTTGTATGGGGCTCTGAATACAAAACGTATAACGCATATACATCCCCGAACAATCGATATATGCGATATATACCAAATGTGGCCGCGGGCCCATAACGATACTCAATATACATCGCAGGCTATGAATCCGACTATACCCGATAGTTACAAGAGTTAATATGTTTTACTCTCATACAGCGTATATTAAAATGAAAAGCATTCTAATACATGTATACATGTGAAAGCCACATCAGGCTTTCTTAGCCTTCGACCCTCTAGGACAAGATCTCCTCGCATGCTCCTTGTACACAGTAAATAAGGGGATCCACATGCCATGGGCGATCCATGGTGCTCCACATTCATTCTCAAAATTTTCTATTAATTCGATCCCAATGTTTGGGCTGATCAATTTTCCCCGATAGCTCTGTAACTCAAACATTTTGAAAGTACTAAAAATGGGGAATAAAACCAAGTAGGAAAAATCCTACTTCAAGGTTTGAAGAAACTCCCAAATCCAGTGCCATGTGGCCCTTTCAGCGTAGAGCATTTTCTCCTTCTTGTCAGGAAACTAGACGGTCGGATCGTGTTTACAGAGAGAAGGGGCCTTCTCTCTCACCCTGAACCCCATTAACTCTTGCATCCTTGCGTTTCAAAATCACATTTTGCTAGTTTAGGTGGAGAAGACAACCATGTTCACTAGTCGTCTTGTAGTGACAAGCGCTATAAAATGGCCAGATTTATGTCCTCGTTTAAGTTTGATGTCGTAGCTATCGGCCATCATTTCGTAATTTCTCTCTTTCGTACCACTTATGGTACATGGTATGCTATCTGTGCCTTTAGATCGCATCGAAAATCGATTCTGACACTGAAGCTTTGATGCCTCGAAAAGCGTCTTAGGCTCTGTTTGTCTCGGAAAAGTCTGAAATTTACGTGCTTACCAGATTTAGGTAGGGCGATTCCAACGGTACAATCCGTTTTGTGATCAGGATCTAAATTAATTCACAGTTTTTAGCGAAGTAATTACAAGGTTGTAATCGAAATTACGATTTTGCCTTATTGAAATTGAAATTTCTCGAGGCTTCTATTTCTGTTTAAATCAGGGGTCAGATTGACAACCCGTTAACTACAGCTAAGTTCACATGGATTTCGGTGATCCCGATCTGCAACTCTTGTGTCCATTTATGGGGATCCATATTTTCAAAAAAATTGGGCGAGAGTCTCCTTTGTTGGGGGCTCACCCTGACATACAATCTATATAACAATATAATCATAACCCATCCAGGGTCTCAACAGAAGTAGTATTGACCACTCAGGGTCCATCTATCCATATCCTCGATATACATCCCTTTACCGAGACCCATTCATTCACATTTAATTCTAAGAATAAAACACTTAATTACGATTCGTAGAGTAGATCCTTAGCCTATTTACCATAATTACATAACTATTTAGACAATAGTCCCAAAGAATTTGGTTACAATTCTTTTTATCTGAAAATACTTTTTCTGAAGGAAATATCAAGACCACACATTGGCCTACTTCATAATCACGGCCTCGTCGGAGCGTCGTCTCCCTGTACACCCCTTGTACCTGAAAGGGGGTCCCACGAAGGGGTGAGCAATACCCAGTAGAAAAATTCTCCTATAAGAACACTCCTGCCTAAATTTTGTCTGATGACACTATACATCGTCTAACCACATTCCGTTCGGGAAAATGCAATCCTATATGGAATATTTAAATTGTCATGCTGTAGAAGACTCCTCATGCCCATAACCTGAATCCTGATTGACTCCCTCACACATGCAAATGACAAGTGTGAAAACCATTCATTGGTGTTTCACCTAATGACTTAACCCATTGGACAACCCTCCAATATTCATTTAAATTTTTCCAATCTCGTGTGTTTATTTGGGTCTCGAATTTCCGAGGTCTCACCGCAGGCTTCGCACGCCTTCCGACACTTTCGCGAACTTCCATCGCTGGATACATATGTCTGACCATGAATAAAATTTGGCCTTTTCACCCCGGAGGATTCGCCCATCTTGCTTCACCCAAATACACAAAATGCATATTATTATTTTATGCACCCATGAGTCTCAATTTTAGACGTCGTCTCACTTCCGAGCTCGCTACACATTCACCAAGAATGGTGAATAACCAATACCATGCACACACACCCGACTTGACGCGATGTCCCCGTGCATATGAAATGCAGCCTATGCCATTTCTCAAGCTATGTCATGTTACATACACACAGAGCTATATGCAACATTGATAAATTCTAAAAAATTATATTTTCTACATATAATTTTCATTCTTCACAATTTCCATGTTAATACATCAAACAAGTATATATTAACATTATTTTAACACACAACATCAATTTTTTTTCCAGCAATAACACACAAAATGGCCCAAATCTTAGACTCACATAAACAGGGCACCTCTCAGTCCCTTCACGACCATGAATCATTTTTGGTTTCATTCATCAACAAATTATTGTGATACCGAAAAACTCAACAAACCCAAAGACATTGGTCTCAGGATCAAAACAAAATCTCAACATAGTTCGGGACTGCCTAGAACTAAATCCCAAAATTTCCAATATTCAGACCTAAAAATCTTGGGACTAAAACACACAGCTAGTTTTTGCCGCGAAGAACACCCATGCCATTTAAATGGCCTTTAGGTTAAAAATAATCCAAGTAGGAAAATTCCCTACCTTGTGGAGTTTGACAAAACTCTAAGATTTTGGTACCCATGCGTGGCTCTCGATGCGTGGACCCACTTTACCTTTTGCTATGACGAAAACCCACGGCCCGATCTCCGTAGATCTTAGAGAGAAATGGAAAACCTTTTTTTCCTTTTTCTCTCTCTCTCCACTCACTCTCTATCTGTTCTCCGTCTCCCTTCCTCCTTCCTTTCTTTCTTTTCCATCTTTATTTGTTTTCCTTTTCTCTTCTCCAGCCACGTGTCTCCTTCTCCTTTTTCTTTCTTTTATTTGTTTTTTGTTGTTCTTATCCTTATTTTTAGTGTTTTTATTTTTATTTTTTATGTTTATGTTCCTTTGCTTAAGGACAAGCAAAGAGTTAAGTTTGGGGATGTGATGAGTATATTTTATACTCGTTTTATCCTCATGTTTTTGTGTCTTTTGTGTTGTTTTTATGATAAATAGGTGTCATGTTGCTCTAAAGGTTCATCTTTATGATTAGATCAACCATTGGATGCATATGAGTGGAATTAGACAAAACATGGAGTAAGAAACCAGCAAGGAAAAGGGCAAAGTGCACCTGAACAGTGCATGTCGCGACATTGAGCTATATGCCATGACATGGAAGCAAGAATTTTGGAGCATAAGTACTGGTATGCCGCGACATCATTATTTGGATGCCATGGCAACACTATTTGGATGCCATGACATTGAAGTAGAGAAGAATTAAGCAACAAGCACTAGTATGCCGTAGTATCACTGTTTAGATGTCGCAGCATCCAAAGAATTTCTTGATTATCCAAGCCCTATATAGCTGGAATGTCGAGGCATCACGGCCTGCATTTGGTATAAATACTTGGTTTTTAGACTTTCTTAGGGTTCGGCTTGGGTGAGGGAACACCCATTCTAGGGTTTCTCTCATCCTAAGCTTGAATCACTTAAGGTTTGTACTTTATTCTTTTACTTTTGGATTTGAGCTCGGGTGCTATAAGCCCCTTTGGTGGAAACACCCTAGTGGCACCGCTGTTCTGAAGATGAGGAGAACTTGAAGAAGGAAGACATTTGAGTGAGAAGAGAATGAGGCTTTCACTTCCAAATTTGTTTAATCTCTTCCTTTTTGTACTCTTAATTTGATAGTTGTACCTTTTCTAGTTAAGTTTAGTTAGTTTTCAGCTTAAATGTACTAATACTTGCTTATATGAATCTCTTAATTTCAGTTGATTTATGATTTATTTCCATGTATGTGTTGAGTAGTTCATTTTGTTCTTAATGCTTGTGAGTAATTGGCCAATACTTGCATGATTTGTGGTTCGATTCAAGATCTGAGAAGTGAGAATTGGATTAGACCATGGATGAGTTACCATTTAATTGTCATGAGATAGAGATATAAGTGAGATAAGGTGTGGTATTGGGATTTCTAAGGTTTGATACACCTTTGGAAATCTAAGGGCTGGAGCAGGTAGATGCAAAATACTTGATCTTTAAGGATAGATTAAGGTGAGTTATCGAGATCTACATATGTATTAGTGAAATCACCATCAATATAATGAAATGTGGACATTAATTGATTGGATTAGAGGTTCCACGGCTTGAATTGGTGAAATCTATGCCATAAGGCTTATAGTCTTAGGTCTTACAATAATTAGGGGATTCTTCCATGTTAGTCTAGTTAAATTTCTTGTCTTCTTTACATATTTTCCATCATCCAAATAGAGTCTAAGCTAGATTAGAGTCGGTAATTAATAGTCACTCCTTGTGGGACAACTCTTACTTTCACTTTATTACTTGAACACAACTTGTGCACTTGCACACATAAGCAATTCATATTTTCATACACGTTTTGTTCCTATCAAAGCCCTTGTTCATTAGAGAGGAGGGTGATTTTTTTTTGCCATTCTTAGCCTGAAATCACCCCTTCCATTGTTTTTCTTCCATGGATCTGGGTTTTCTTTTCCAATAAAGTGGTTTCTTCCACATTGATCTAGTTTTCTTTTATTTTTTTCATGTTATTGTCATCGACTTGTTGCGGCATGTTTTGTCACCGATAATTTATTAAGCATGTAGTTCTGCTAATGACGGTTAGCTTTATGGCGTTCTTCCCATTGGCTAGCTGAAATGGAAAAGTTCAGCCCGACAAAGCCTCATCAGGTCACCATGTTCATCAAGATGCTATAGATCTAGAATCTTAGGTATTATATGCTTTTTTAGATTATCAAATGTGTAGGCCTTGAGCCGATCCTTTTTGCTATTAACTAGGATGCTACATCATTCTCTAAAGTTTTTAACACTTTTGATTCTGTGTTTTTATCGTTTTTATTGCTAACCCGAATCAATAAATTTATCTCTTTTCAAAAAAATAAGGTCCATTCATAATATCCAATAGTATTTTAAAAATTTTATGTCAACCAAGAAGAAAAAAAAATGGAAATATTTGGTTAAAAACATCAGTTCAACCTAAAATTTGTAAATCTAAGTACCCTTTCAATGTTTTTCCTTGAAGAATAACTCATTTTGGACAACGATGTTCTTTGTCATTTTATGTATTTGCACGTTATCTTATAAAAGAAATTGTTATTTTGATAAGAAAACAATAAGGGCATTTTGTCAAAATAAGGCTAAGAGTTGACAACATGATATTTTTCTGAAAGTCATTTTCCAAAGCTCGTTTAATCAAATCACCTAAAAAGGTAGGATTCAAAGGAACGTCATGTTAGAGAAGTGCTCTAAAGGCAATCACCCTTAGCCCTTATTGTACGCACTACATATTGTTTAATATGAAAGGCCTCTTCATTAATTTGATATTCATACGTTGAATTGATATAGATCTTTAATCAAATTAATGAAGTCTATGATACATAACATAGCATGAAGAAAATCATGATGAGATCATGATAATAAGATTCCTATCATGTGCAATTATGTTAGTATTTAAATTATCCCTAGTCATAGGATCAATGAGATTGAACGTTGTTGATTCAAACAGGCTAGCACATGTCATACACCTTGATTGGATCAAGCAGTGGATCTTATAAACTATGATCATGAGATAATTAGAGTTGACATGTGGATGTTTGTTAAGAGTAGTTAAGTACACCAGAGACTTGCCATGAGACAATCATATGGATTATCTATTTAAATGTAGATGATTGTCTCATCATAGCAATGGTGCAAGTATCCTTAGACTTGAGGTGCTCAAGGATATCTTGAATGCTAATCTTGTACTTTGACTTCATTCTTTGCTCTCCCTGTGAGGTTGCTCATGTGGGGTGATAATTGGTGCAAGTGTGCCGAGGTATTCGGCTGGGCACTGGTAGCCGCAACAAAGGATTCACTCACTCCCAATAGAGAGAGCGTATACTTATAGCCTCTTGTTAGGATCATGGCTCAAAAATCTCTGGCCATAGTGGAAATTCCATGAAGAGTGTCTTCATGTGCATAACTTATGAGTAATGAGTCTGGGGACAAGATATGATATCACTTGGGATAGATGTGGCATAGTCAGTCTAGTGGGAGCTACACTTTGTCCATGCTCTGAACCGAGTAGGGTATAGATTGGTGAAAGGACGAATTGCGTGGTAATTTTCTATGGAAGGGTTTGCAGTCATACCACTAACTCTCCTATCGATTGGGCCAGGATGTGGTTAGATACCGCCACATGACTCGTCGATTCAATGGTTAAATCAAGGGCCAACATAACGGGAACCTAATGGGTCACACACTTAGAAGAGTATGTGGCTAATATAAAATGGATTTAGGTATGATCCAAATATGAGGGAGATCAATCTCGAGAATGGAATGTCAAGGGATTAGAGGAATCCTAGGTTCGAAGGCCCTCACTAAGAGAAAGCGGTGTGCTCGGGCTTGTTCTACGCTTGGGCGGACCACGAGGGAACACACCATAATGAATAGGGATGCGTGTCTCATATCAACTCTAAAAGAGAGGGGCACTTTAGACATTTCATGAGCTAGGGTTTTCCTATAAAAGAACCTTTATGGAAAACCCTAAAGACCAAGCCATTTTTTCACTCATCTCTTAAAGAGTGTTCAAGAGAGTTTGAGAGGGTGTTCTTCAAGAACTCCTCTCGGGTGATATCGGTTTCGCTTCCTCTTTGGATCGAGACTTGGCTAGAATTAGGACTTCTTCCGAGACCATGGCCTTGGAGGTTATTGGCTCCACTCTTCGTGTGGATACTGTTAGAGGCAAACTTAAGACTTTGTTCGCTTTGGTCTTCATTGGCCCGACCAGTAGATCGGTTTTTTAAACCGACACAAGGTAATCCTACACCCTCCTCCTTGGTTTTGAACCAGATTTGATGCCCCAAGGGATCCTTGGGAGGGTTTTGTTGAGATTTTTTTTGTTTTCTAGCTGCTTTTGGCATGAGATGCCACCCTTAAAACCCTACAAGTCGAAAGAATGCTAACTAACAAGAAGAGGCCCTATCAAACCATTTCATAACAATACTACCTCCCACCTTGAACTGGGCCCTAGGTTTGGGAAAAAATATGAACCTCGTTAAAACCCCGATTATAGCTGAAACCACACCCGTCCCACTAAGGACATACGAGGAGGAACCCGACAAACCCTACCCGATGTCATCTCTAAGGCAAGCGAGACCCTTTCCAAATAACCCAAATAAATTTAGTGAAGGAGAGGGATCGTATTGTTCATATTCTTGGTGGTTTATGTCTAAAGTATAACTTTGTTATAGCTTCTCTAACCACCAGGGAAGATGACCTTTCTCTACATCCTGTCCATAGTATGTTACTCACACATGAAGAATGATTGTTACTTCAACAAACTGTCCTAGTTGATCTTACCTCTATAACAACACATGTGGTTGCCACCTCCTTCCTCACTCTAGACGAATCAGAATATGCCTGCTAAACTTTCCAAATTTCATCAACCCACTTCTTTTACAAATTAAACATGTTATTTTCAAGATCTTCTTCTCCTTCTCAAATGTAATATCACTTTCCACTCACCCACCTTGTAAGTTATACTAAGCAAGTCAAGCATATTGCACCCATATGTTACCATCATTTTGACATCTCCTTTAATGGTCCATCACATGAAAACCCCAATCTTAGTTCTTCTAACAAACAGTCGGCTAACCTTAGTCCCATGTATGCCATGATGGTTGTTAGGTGTGCACCCAAAGTCTCACAATGTCCCACATCATCAGAATGTAAGTTTTTATGAGAATATAGTATGGATGACATCCCCATCGTATGAAATTTTGGGGAAAACCAAAAAACAAAACCATGAGAGGCTTAGGCCTAAAGTGGGCAATATCATACCAATGTGGATAAGGAAGAGTCCATAAGGTTTCCCAACAAGTGGTATCAGAGTCGAGTTTAAGCTTAACCGTGTAGGTGGAAGCTGAACAAAATGATGTGGTAGGCCTCCCTAGTAGATGGTGCTTCACATAAGGTGTGTGCCCGAACGCGTTAAAGGAAATCTTGGTTTGAGGGAGGCCTCATGGAACTTCTCTTGTTTAAGGAGAGGATTGTCGGATGTGCACCCAAAAGTCTCACAATGTCCTACATCGACAGAAATGGGAATACTTATGAGTATATAAGCATTGATAATATCCAACTGGTATGAGGTCTTTTGGGGGGAAAAGCCTAAAAACAAAACCATGAGAGCTTTAGCCATCTAAGGTTGACAATATCATACCAATGTGGATTTAAGAGTCCATAAGGTTTTCCAACAAGCTGATTGTTAGTTCGCCCCTTCTTGGTGTGTGTTTGACCATCTAATGGCTAAAAACCCATATCTTTAAAAAAATATAAATTGAAAGCTGGGGTTGTTTTGAGGGTGTCAAGCAAGCATCTTAGAGTAGAGGGAAAAAGGGTTTTAGAGAGAGAAAGAAACAACAAAGTTGTGGTATCAATCTTTTACAAGATGGAAGGCCAAACATTCTTCGTTTTTGGCTCAAATTTTTATTGGTGACTCCCTTGCAAGGTGCTTTTCAACTTAGTGCGGTGTTGGATCATTGGTGAGCTCTTCAAAATACCCATTTGGCCATTCCACCCTTCGCAGATTTTTCCTTTTCTGAAGCATTCATTCTCAGGATGATGTTTATTGGTGTTCCAATAATGACATTCTTGATGTATTGTTGTTGTGAGCGTCGAGATTGCTTTCTAGAGTAGAACTTAGAGTAACTAATTATAGTTATTGTTGTAATAGTAGAAGTTTAAGTGACCTACTGGTCCATTGGTTTTTACCCTTTTCATTTGGGAGTTTTCCACATAAAAATTGTTGTCTCATTGTGGTTGATTTATTGTTTCTTGGTTGCCTTTGTTATGTTGGCTAGTTTTGACAAGTTGAACCCAGCTCTTTGGCACACAAAGAAGGAAAGGTCATTTTTAGAATCGTTGTATTTGGTAGTCTTTTCCAACAAAGTGGTATAAGAGCTTGGTTGTTTGGAGTTTTTGTGTGTGCTAAAATGGATGATGACATTATAAAATTAAATTTATTGAATTATTCCATTGGAAGCATATGATGAAAGATTTTCTCTATTGTAAAGATTTATACAAGCCCATTAGATTGAAAGAAAAACTATCTGACAGGCTTGATGAGAATTGGGATTTTGAACATAGAAAAGTTTACTTCATATGAAAAGGTGGATGAATCCAACTCTACATGAACACATTTATGATGAAACAAAAATAGATGTTGTTTGGAAAAAGCTTGAAAACCTTTTTTTCCAAGAAAACATTAAGAAATGAAACTACTTTGATTATAAGACTTGTCAATTTGAAGTACAAGGATGGGAAAAATATGGTTGAGCATACCGCTCTTTTAGGTATTATGAACAAGCTGGTTTCCCATGAAAATGAACATTGATGATGAGATGCAAGCATCATTACTTCTTAACTCCTTACCTGATAGTTGAGAGACAATGGTTGTAACAATTAGTAATTCCACTAAAAATGGGATTCTATCTATGGAGAGTATTAAAGATAGCTTGCTGAATGAAGAGGCTAGAAGAAAAGAAAAAGGTGAATCTTCTTTTGGAGTACTTGTTCATGAAAACAAGAAAGGAAAGAAAAACCCTAAAGGTGTGGGGAGAAGTCAAAGTAGAAACCCCCATGGTTGTAGAGGAATATCCAAATCCAGAAAATATATTAAATGTTATCACCGCAACAAGGTTGGCCACATGAAGAAAGAGTGTAGGATTTGGAAAAATGAACAAAATGAAGTGAAGAAAGAAAATAAAGAGACTAATACAATTGCTGATGAAGGTGATATTATGATTGTGACTGATGATGGTTGCGCTAATTTGCAAACCTGCGATAGCAACCGTAAATTGATTCTGGTGCCTCATTCCATGTTACTTCTCATAGTGATTTTTTCAGTTCCTACATAACTGGTAATTTTGGTAATGTTAGAATGGGAAATAGTGTTGTATGTAAGATTGTGGGTATTGGATATATTTTCTTAGAGACTAGTATTGGAAATAAATTGGTACTCAAGGATGTTAGACATGTTCTAGATATTCATCTCAACTTGATATCCACAAGCAGACTTGATGATGAGGGGTTCACAAATTCTTTTGGTGAAAGTAAATGGAAAAGCTCAATGAAAGGCTCTTTAGTAGTGAAAGAGGAAATAAATAAAACACCCTCTCTATGTCATGGAAGCTAAGCTACATAAAGGAGAGATCAAATTCGACTCAACGTATATGTGGCGGTAGGAACTCTGAAAAGGAGGCTGGTCACACAATTGAGGAAGGGATTTCAAACTCTTGCTAGAAAGAAATTCTTGCCAAATTGCAAGGTGAGCCACCTCTTAAAACTTGTTATCATTGTTTAGTTGGAAAAGCATATAGCGTTGCATTTCACACAAATCCACCATCTAGAAGGCCAAATGTTATTGATTTAATTCATACTGATGTTTGTACTATGAAAACTAGACCCGTTAGTGGTGCACTTTATTTTGTGACTTTCATTGATGACCACTTTAGAAAAGTTTGCTTTGAAAACTAAAGACTAGAAAGAGAAACTGGAAGAAAATTAAAGGCTATCTGAGTAGACAATGGTGGTGGATACATGGGTCCATTTGAAAGCTGTTGAAAACTTCATGGCATTCGACTTGAAAAGACTATACCTAAGACTCCCCAGCAAATGGTGTAGTAGAGAGATGAATAGGAACCATGGCGGAAAGGTTTAGGTGATGCTTTCTCATTCTAAGCTACCTAAGTCCTTTTGGGGAGAGGCTATGAGAACATCAATTCACTTGATAAACCTTTCTCCATCAGTTCCTTTAAAAGGTGATGTACCTAAATAGTGTGCACAAAGAAAGATGTTTTATATGACCATTTGAGAGTGTTTGGCTGTAGAGAATTTATTCAAATCCCCAAATATGAGAGGTCAAAACTTGATCTCAAGGCCAAACCATGTGTTTTCTTGGGATATGGCCATGAAGAGTTTGGGTACAAGCTATGGGATAAAAAAAAAATGTGTTTCTTAAAGACCAACTTATTGATGATGGTAACAAGGTTTACAAAGATAGTTCTCTTATTGGTTCCACTAGAATTGATCCAATTATTCCACCTACAATGCATGCTAAATCATGGATCGAGCTGAGAAACAAAAAAATATCAGGTTAGTCGGGTAGGTTATCTGACATCGAGAGAGGCTTATAATTAACTTAGACAAGAGTCGTCTTGGAAAGATTTTGCAAGAGTAAGATGGAATTTTGGCATAGATATAATAGGACTGCCCAATTGCGCCAAATACCCTAGGATTTTATCATCTCTTAGTATCCCTAAGTTGCACAGTTCATTAGTTAGATTTAGATTCCAGTAATTTAATTTAAATTATGTTTCAACTCATCACCTTTGACCGTTTGGATATTAGAGAGATATTCTAATTTTGGTACTTAGCATCCCCATTTCCCTGTGGATCGATATCCGTAATTAGGTACACTTCATTACTTGACAAGCATATACCTGTGCAGAATAGGCACTTTATTGCATAGTTTATTTATATATCATGAATACGCATGTCAAGTTTTCAGCACCGTTGCCAGGGAAATTGTGGTGTTTTATGCTAATATAAATACCAAGTGCTTCTTTGGTATTTCAAACAATTTTATTATTATTATTATTTCTATTTTGTGTGCTTTTGAGTTTTTGTGTGCTTCTTTGGTGTTTTTGTTTTTTAGTTAGTCTTGTTTGATTTTCTTTTTTCTATTTTACTTTGGATTTTTGTTGTTTTTGTTTTGTTGGTCTAAACCACAATGGATCCTATCATCGAGTTGAAAAATGCAATGGCTCTCCTTAGTCAACAACTAAGAATGAGGCAATTAGCCAATGAGCATCAAAGAAGAGTGACAACTCATGAGGAGTCTAGCACGATAAACTATATGCATCAATGGATTATGCTCAATATGGAGTAGCCCATACTTGAGCAATCAAAATTCTGGATGGAGTTTCATCACTCTGGACACCCTACGGAATACAAGCTACACCACTCTTTCATACCCACAAGTCCAAAGATCAAGCCTAGAAGAAAAAATGGCTGAATTAGAAAGAATTCAAGCTAAATTGACAATGGCTCAAGTTGAATTTTCAAGATGAAGGGCTGAAATGGACTACTCTCAAGTTGGGTTGCCTAGGTTTCTTGATCAAAATGAGATAAGTCAACCTCTAAATGGGAGAATGACAAAGTTAGAGGCAACCATGGCTGAATTAGAAAGAGTTCGTGCTGAATGTGCCACATCTCAAGTTCAACTCATGGAAGTAACTAAGGCTAATGTTCATATTCAACCTATGCCATTCAAGAGCTTGAAAGAAGAGATAGCTCCAATGGCCACGTCTTGTACTCAACTTACATTTGAGAAAGAACAACCTAAACAAGAGAAGAGTATGAGTATACAAGAACTAGTGACCAAATACACCAATGCAGAATGTGAGAACATGGCTGAATGCATTTCAAAAGACAACAAGAGAGCTGCCATCTAAATTCCTAAGGTGAATAAAGGCAAAGAAACTTTGAGTTAAATGAAGAAATCACCTCAAGAGGTAAATGAAGAACTCTTGAGAAGCTTCAAAAGAATGGAGAGCGATGCACAACCTTTGAATGAATTAGTTTGTGCTGAGTGAAAGAAGAGTCAACTTCTTCTGCATCACATGAAAAGATAAAAGATGAAGTTGTAAAGACTATTTCGGAGATGCCTCTATGGGGAGAGATGCATGAGGGATTCAAAATTGAGGAATAAACCCCTATACCTATGGCAAAGGAGTGCACTATTAAGTTGTTTAAAGAAATAAAAGCCACAATTGTGAACAAAAACATTAAAAAAATAGAAAATTTAAAAAAAATAATGATCTTGGAAGACTATGTGCTCAAATTGCTGATTGAGCACAAGTATTGCCTCCTATGGAAGGATGGATGCAAGAAACACCAACAAATTCGTAGTTGGTAGAGTCTAACTGGATTTGAAAAATGGAGTAGCTCCTTGGGAGGCAACCCAAGTTCAAAAAGTTTTCTTTTTCTTTTTCAATTTCTTAGTTAGTTTAAGTTTTTTTTTTTAATAATTTTTCTTGCTTGATTCTTTTTTAGGTTTTGATTTCAAGTTTTTAAGATCAGTTGATTTTAGGAAGCTAAAAGGTTGAAGTCTTAGTTCAATTATTTTAGAGGCTTAGTTAAGAAACAAAAGCATGAAACCATATTCCCAAGCATCCCCTTCATTTTGACTTTATGGTCTAACCCCTCCAAACACCTTTGCCCCAAAGCAAGCCATATCCATTGGCAAACTGAGACTTTGATCAACCTCAGGGGAGTACTCATTATCCATTCTTTCTTTTGTTTCACAATGAGGACAATGTTTAATTCAAGTTTAGAGGGGTGAATTTAAGAATTATTTTTTTTTATCTCCTTACCTATTTATTTGCATGTGCTTTTCTTTATTTCTTTTGTTTGTTTCATGTCTCATATGAGTGAGTTTGATGCCTTGTTAGCTAGTTGAAGTCATTTTGAAAGCAAACATTTAAAAAATGGCAAGTGTAAAGTGGGTTGGACCTTTAGGTTTTCGAATGATTTGGAATTACATGCTTGCTTGGTATGGGTGACTTAGATTAGTCACCCCACTTGTGTTTCAAGAAGCTATTTCTCAAGGAATCTATCACACACACACACTTTTGGTCTCCCTTATATACCTTGGTCTTGGATCCCTTTGCCTTGAATTCAACTAACCTTAAGGGATTCTAAACACCTAAGTGATTGGACACCTAATCAAAAGAGGATTGCCATTGAGCCCCTGACGAAAAGAGAGAAAAATCTGAAAAGAAAAAGTGAAAAATGACCTTCGCCGTGGCGAAGGTAAGCGTCGCTAACATGTATAGCCTAGTTCAACTATTTTCGAAGGCCTATATAAGAGGGGACACGTTATAGGGTTCGAGGACGGATAAGAGAGGACCAAATCAGTCCTTTGGGGTTAGAGATCAGATCTTTTGAGGGAGAAAACCCTCCTTAGGGTTTCTCCTCTCTTGTTCTTGAAGAGCAGCACTTTGGGACCAAAGAGAGGAGGTTTGTTGTGACCCTCGAAGCTTGGGAGAATGACTAGAGATTTAGAGAAGAAGATTGAAGACTCACCCTCACCATGGCCATTAGAGTTTCTTCTTTCTCTTTTATTATGGTTTATCCTAACTTTTGGATGTATCAAACCTTTACTATGTTTTAATTTCTTAATTCAAGGTTTTGGTTGTGTGTTGGACATGAAGCTTATATTTAAATGTTAATTTTCATTTTACATTTGTTTTTCTCTATAATTTGCCTATCTATTAATTCATGCTTGGGTGTTATCTACATTTTGATTTCTAGCTAATCTCAACATGGTGAGTGGTTCCTTACGAGACCTAAGAAGGGAGTGAGGAATTTGACATAAGATGAATTAACCTAATTAGTCTGGTAGTGTAGAAATTACTGATAATTAGGAGGCGTGTGAGATTCTTAGGTCTTAAAACATCTCTAATGCTTGGGGTTGAGCTGAGAAGCAAAAAACCTTCGAAACATTAGGCGGTAGGTTGACCTTGAGAGAGGCTTATAATTAACTTAGGCAATGATGATCTTGAAAAGCTATTGCAAGAGACAATAGGATGGAATTTTGGCTTAGATATAATAAGTTGCTCAATTGCCAAATACCTACGAGTTCTCATCTCTTGGTATTCCTAAGTTACATAGTTCATTAGTTGGATTTAGATTTCAGTAATTTAATTTAAACTCTGTTTCAACTCATCACCTTTGACCTTTTGGATATTAGAGAGGTATTCTAATTTTGGTACTTAGCATCCATATTTCCCTATGGATCAATATTCGTACTTAGGTACACTTTATTACTTGACAAGCATATACTTGTGTAGAATAGGCACTTTATTGCATAGTTTGTTTATATATCACAAATACGTGTATCACGGTGAAACCAGGACAAGGCGGGGTCAACCAGGCAGGTCAGGAAGACATTACCTAGCAGAGCATCGTTCCCTATCTGCAGTGTCATTACCTACCAGTAATGCATTAGGTGGTCAAAAGGATCCTGAAGGCTATCGTACATCTGCAATTTTGGTAAAGCGAAGTGTGGTGGGGTGTCTTGGTTTGGGATGGTGGAGACAAATGGGGATGAAGACATGTCGTCCAACGCATGCAATGCGGGATCCAGATTTCTCCGAGGGGAAGGAATTTAGATCGATTGAGCATTGCTGACAAGAGGATGATCCTAGCGAGGGGGAGGAGAGTAGTTATTTGTGGATTCGGATCGAGGCTGCGAGAGCCTGGTCGGTGCCATGGCGCGGAATGGTAGCTAATTACGCCAATGTTGCATTCTCTCGCACAAAACCGTTAGCCACCAAAAATGAGGCCAAGCGCTTGTTGCTTAGTGGGTTCTTGTTGGTCTCTCGACTACGCTCTCAATGGCGGTGGCTCTTGGTCAATGTAAGCTCAAAGCCTGGAAGGGAGAGTTTCGCCCATTCATCGGTTGAAGCTGACTACTACGTTCGTCTCCTTAGTAGTTTAGAAGAGTGGGACTTTTGTTACCGTTCCCACGAGGCGACCGCCAATTGAAAGTTTTGTGTCATTCCAAAAGAATTTGTTTTGTGCTTCTCTAAAAGAAGGTCGCATCCCTTTGGGTACATCCCCTTACATTATATACCATCGGGAGGGATCGCTACATGGTGGGTTGTTTGAGATGGGCAATTATGAGTGGCCCTCAATGTCTTTACGTTACTCATTAATTTGTACTTTAACTGCTATACATTAACTACGACGTAACGCTTGTTGAGGTGGATAGCAATGCGTGCTCCACTTGCTTTATCTTTAATGTCCGAGGCGTTTCGTTTACTTGAGTATCTTACCCCAACTTGGTTGAGTTGGTGTCATATCCGACCTTCCTACCTATCAAGCTTAGGTCCCTCATGCAACTATGATGTGATCAGGTTTAGGTCACTCACATGAGATTGGCTCCCTTATACAATTGTCATGTGATCGGGTTAAGGTCACTCACATGACTGTCACATGAGCCACAGCTTGTCCCATTCCCGGGAGGCAAACTAAGATCACCCCTGACTAATCATGCATTGTCCTAAATTAAGAAAACACTCAAGTATCCCAAATGATGGTTCACAAATTTGGAGTTCAAAAATTTTAAGTGTCCTTCCAATAGCAAGCATGACACTAAATTCAACTCATATGAGACACAAAACACAAAAAATAAAGAAGATAAAAACTCAACTAGCAAGACTAACCAAATAAAATAAACTAAACACAAAGCAAACATGCATAGCATAAGACAAAACACAAGACACTAAGAAAATACAAAGCTCATTCTATCACAATTTGTCCCCTAGAACTTGAAAATTCCTCGATGAAATAGACCATGAAAAAAAGAAGAATGAGAGGACTCCATTGAAGATAATCAAGTTAGATCATCAATTCTCCCTTTAGAACCAACTTTAGGACATCCCGAAAACTAGAAAACACCCAAACTAAAACAACACAAAACAAGAGATCAAACTAGAAAAAATAACTAAAAAGCAGAAACTTAAGACTAACTAAAACATGTAGAAAAGTGAAAAGAAAACTTACTAAATTTAGGTTACCTTAAGAAGCCGCTCCATTTTTTTTTTTAAGTCGACTTGAATCATAGAACTATGGAAAGAATGATGATTCCCTCCTCGATATGTTCGAAAGAATGAGTAGTTGTGCTCAATCGGCAACAAGCACATAGTCTTCCACGATAATTTTTTTGAAATTTTTTTCTTTTTTTCTTCACAATGGTTGCTATCAATTCCTTATTCAACTGAAAGATGCACTCATCCACCTAAAAAATGGGGATCATTTTATCAATTTTCAACTCCTTATGCACCTCACCCCATAAAGTCATATCCAGAAGAGTCTCAACGACTTCTTCTTTAATCTCATGTGGTTCCGGAGATGTTAACTCATCTCACAATGATGAGTATCTTAGATACTCATTTTATCCCCATGTTTTTCTTAGGTTTTAGTAGTTTTATGAAATAAATAAGCTTCATAATGCTTTTTTTTTTCTCTATTTTGTGATTAGGCCAACCATTGAGCGAAGAAGAGCGAAATCAAAGAAAAATCAACAAAGTCATCATGTTGTCATAGTAAACATGTGATCCTTTCATTGCCATGGGCAGATTCAAGACTCTGAGGGCCATAGACACAAAATCACGCAATTCGGAGTCTGGATGAGCTAGATACGACATTGGGAATTAAAAGAGACATAAATGGATGAATTTCGAAATAAGTGTGCGAACACTCAAGCTTTAGTGTGAGAAAACTCATTCTATAGTGTGAGTGCTATGAGGCCACTCATGCTATAGCTTGAAACTTACCTCACGTTGTGCTTGTGGATGCTCGTGTTTCAACGTGGTTTGGCTGCTTCTCTTAAAGTAGCTCCGTTTCTCCATCTTAGTAACCTGAATCCACTATCTTCACAAAATGGATGTTGAGGCCCAAAAAGTTGCTAAGCCCATCTTCTCTCCTTTCTTGGTTTTGGCTTGATAAAAGAAGGAAATTGCGGCTTTGAAAGGGGAAGAGTTAGGGAGGTGCTCTTGGAGGCAAAGAAGAAGACCCTTTGGGCGGAAACACCCAAAGGCAAATCTTTCTTAGAGGGAAACGATTTTTGGCCTTGAAGAAGAAGAAGGAGATTTGAATGACATGCCAAGAAATATTCATCCACATTATTCTCCTATTTTCACTTTTCCTCATTTTCTATGTTTGCCATCTTCCTATCCATGCGCTAATCTCATTTTCTAGGTTTCGAGGTAGTCTAAACGATGAACTATGGTGCAGTTTTACTTAAATCTTTGATGTTGACTTTTCTATATATTGAGTGTTCACTAATTTTTGCGCTGCTGATGCCGATTGATCACTACACATGATTCAGACCTAATTGAGGTTGAGAAACAATAATTAGGTTAGACCATGAATGGAATGTCACTGCTTCACCATAGAATAGAGATATTTATGGGTTACATGTGTCTTGTTGGGTTTCTAATGCTTAATGCATCCTTAGTTATGATGGTTTGAGGTAGAGATACATTAGAACCTTGCTGATTGATTGTTGTTACTGAGAAAGAATTATATGTGCTTAGTGAAATCTCATTATATGATTAGACTCATCATATCAAGTAAAGCTTCACCATAGAATTTGTTAGATGAAAATAAAACCCTAGGCTTCTTGTACTCACATTTCTTTTCTATTTGAATATTAGAGTCTTTAGTTTAGTTTTGCTTTTTATTTCAATCTCCTGTTTGTATATCCATAAACAAAGTTAGGACTATTCTAATTTCAATACATAAATCCAACTTTGGGAGATCATACTCATACTTTCAATATATTACTTGAGGCGACGCTGCACTTTACATTTATTATAGACACACACATTTTATATAGCACATTTCAAGCCTATCAAGTTTTTGGTGTTGTTGCCAGGATTGGTGTTTTTACTAATATTGATACCAAATAGTCCTTGTTTACTTTGGATATAGTTGTATTCTGTTTGGTTTTTCTTTATATTTTACTTTGTTTGTTTTCGTTTTGTTTTGTAGGATTTAACACTAATGAATCATTCATGAACTATCAACTTAAATGGCCCTCTTACTGGAAGCGCCTCAAGAACTATGCAAATAAATAGCCAAGCATCATCAAAGAGCGAACTCATGTAGAACCTGTCTATGAATCATGTTCGGTATGGAGGTACCCAAAACTCAAAGAATTATAATTTTGGATGTGACCATCCCCCTAGCCTCTCAAAGGAAGCAAGCCATCATACTCTCCATTCTCCACAATTCTAAGGATAAGCTTAGAAGAAACCATGATTAAATTTGCTAGCAAGTGGCTGAAATGAAAATTCTCAGCTCAAATGGCCAAATCAAGTCTAGAGAAAACCATGGTTGGTTTTGGAGAAGAGCTTAAGCCAAATTTGAAACCTCCTCAAGCCAACTTCTACGGAGGAGGTGAACCAACATCCACAAAGAGTTAATATTTGAAAATGAAGCGATGAACTAGCCATCTCAATGACTAAATTATGTGGCGCGGAAGAAACAAAGTCCAATATCCAATTTCAGTCCATACTACCTAAGAGCTTGAAGAGACACACCCAAAGGCCACTTCTATACTCATCCAAATTAAGATAGAATAAATAATCTACAAAGAAAGGAGCTGAGTATAGAGGAGCAATGGCCCAATACATGAGGAAGGAACAACAAAGGAGCCTCCCCACTAATCTTGATGAGAAGCCGAAAAAAGATGATGTGGAGCACAAGGAGGCTATCACCTTGATGAGTGGCGGAGAAGAGGAGCCTAAAAGAGTGGAGGTTGAATCCAATGAGTTAGAGGAATTAGATGCAAAGGAAAATGAGTCAACTTTTCCGGAACCAAATGAAATGAGAGGAGGAGTTGTAGAGAATATTTTGGAGATGACTATTTGGGGTGAGGTGCAAAAGAACTTAGAAAATGAGAAAATGACCCCCATGTTCAAGGTGGATAAGTACATTGTTCAGTTGAATAATTTTCTTTTCCTTTTCGTTTTTTTTTTAGTTAATTTTTCTTGTTTGGATCTGTTTTCTTTTTTTGTTTTTAGTTGTCTTTCTGTGCTTTTGTTCAAAAGTTGTCTGTACAAGAGAAATGAGACATCACTTCCAAGGGAGTCTTCTTTCCGCCTTGTTTTTCAAGCTCTATTTCATTTGAGGGAAATGTTTGTCTGCTTGGGTGACAAATGCTATGGTAGAATCAACTTTCGATTTCTTGAGTATCTTGTGTTATACTTGTTTGTGTTTGTGTTTTGTGTCTCATATGAGTTGGTTTGGTGCTTAACAACTATTTGGAGAATGCTTTGACATTGTTCTTCAAAAATTTTGTTTTATTTGGGGCCAAAACTGGGATACCATCTCCAGAGCACTCATCCCGGCCCGACCCGATCGGGCTGATCTCAAACTGTCCAATGTTAGTCGAGTTCATTTACCAAAACATATACAAAAAACAAAATAACCGTTTAGGCTGACATTCCATTTCGTATAAACACTTTCAAACATAAAAGAATATTTCAATTCTAAGAGGCTCATAAACATTTACATTTAACAAAAATGCATTTACAAATGAAGGCATTCCATGCCCATTCACAAAATAATATACAAAAATCGCTTCAGAGTTTAACCTTTAATCACAAAACAATTGTTCAAAAGTAGGATGGATGCATACATGACGGAGTATATACTTTACATGCAGCCTTTCTGATGACTCTGCGCCTCGATCTTGTCCTTCGCTCCTGCTCACAAGACGCACATAGATTAAAAAAAACTACGAGCTAAGCATTTTCATGCTTAGTGGTTCTATACGATTCTCTCTTTATTTTAGTTTAAATCAAACCATGCAATTTCATAAGACAATGCTTTTGTACTTTCTTAAATGACCAATGCAATATAATACATACATAAGATATATTTCCATTTAATCAATTACAATTCATTGGTCATCTCAAACTATGCATTTTTCATGTGCAACAAATCATTCAGATCATAAATCATGAACTTTTTCATTCTCATTATCATTTTGCATTTTAGCCCTTATCGAATTTAACCTATGCTTACACAGATAACGAATCACCTACACAAATTGCCATGTTTGGTAAACACGTTTTATAAAAATATGTACTTGCTGCACTACCATACCGCCTACTGGCTAACTCCAGATGCCAATAGTACATTTGTTCGACTCTTATTATATATAAATTAATCATCTTAACTGAATTTAAGGGTTAACATTCTATTAAAGGAATTCAAATCATTTATAGAAAATACAATATGGTATGTATTTTTATACAAACAAATCATTTCAATACTCATGCAATTTTCTATGTCATTCATTTCACAATCAATCAATTTCAAATTTCTTAATTTTAAATCAATTTGCACCATTATCAACTTATTTGCATCAAATCAATTTAAAACAAATCTAATATGCAATTCAAACATTTTGGAAATAGAGATTCTAAATAATGTGAGAAAGGTAGAACAAACCCTAAAAGCTTTTGCACTTGATTCCAATCCTCAAAATTCGATCTCAGTCAGATTTCCTTCTCAATGCCCATTCCAATACAATTAAAGAAAATATTATTCAGTAATATGATTTTGGTTAGGTTGATTTTCTGAGCTTAATACTTATTCTAAATCTCATTAGCAAATAAGCGGCAAGATACAAGCCCCTATATCATAGTTTCAACTTTAATCCATCACATAACCAAAATACTAAAATTTTGCCCTGCCTTTAATCCTTTTCCAATAGTAATTCTCGATCAATTAAACCCATCCCCAAAGGAAGATTAAGTCAAAAAATGCACACTAACACCACATGCAAGGACCGTTATTCCTTCCGCTTTGTACTATCTCGACTTTATTACTCAAAATTGTCCAACGGTCTTCAAAAATAATGAAACTTCTATTTCAGTCCTTTATATATCCAATGACAATGACATCTTGAAACACCAAAATTCCTTCTAAGAAGGCCTTCAACCACAACACAAACGGCAAATCAAGGGTCGTTTTTTTTCAATAAGAAGACTTTTGTAGAACGCCAATAACAAAACCAATCTTAATTGTTGTCCAAAATTAACTTCAAACATTGATTCGATTAGCTGTAATTGCTGGGTCTACCAACCCTCAAGCACCTAAAATCATATTATAAACCACACCGTCTAGTTTAAATTTAATATCCCAAACCTTAACTCCGTCCACTTGACAAATGAAAGCAAACACTTAAAATCAAATAAATTCACAAATAAATTTGGCCAGCATAAAAGTTAATATTTCTAAGACCATATATTCCTTTCCAAGACCTTTAATCATCCCAACAATATATTTTCATAAATTCCAAAACACACTTAGCCAAAACAGTCTCAAACTCAAGTTACGGCATTTTAATGCTAAATTGGTTAGCTCACTGGATCACCTACCGTTATTCTCGATTTTTGGGGTCATAACTCCATAAATTGGTAATTGTTCTTTCACTCATTTGAAGATATGGTTCTGGTTATTTCTTTCTCCAATTGGAATCACCCAATTTGGATCACCAAAACTCAAGTTATTGCATTTTACATCTAGACTACTCTAATTTGTGCACAGACCTTCACATACCTCAACTTTGACAAGATTTCGGGCACTTTGGGATTACACTTACACACTTCCTTCAAGTAAATTATTTTCCTAAAAGTCTATTTCCTTTACTCCATAATTTGAATCACCAAATGTGAAACCTATTTTATGGCCAAAAACACCACACAACTAAACCCAAAAACAGGCATACCAAAGGAGCTACACATGAACCCCCCTTTAAGCCCATATTCGGAAGCCTTAGTTGTACAATTTACTCTTGGTTCATTCCATATTTGTAGCTCTATCTCTTATGGTTCTTTAACAATTGGAATCACTTCATTTGGATGATTATAACTTAATCTATAGCCGAAACAAGAACAAGGGTTTTGACAAAATTTTGACAAAGATTTTGAAAACCAAACATTTCCCCTTTTACAATCACCTCCAAACCAATGCAAACCAATACCAACAAACAACACTTCTTCAAAACTCAAGCCAACACAACCCCAAAACTCATTTACAACAGAAAAAAAAAAAAAAAAAAACTTAACATTTAGCCTAACTCAAACACAATAAAAGGGGTTTAGGTTTATCAACTCAAACCTCAAATCTCTTTCAAACTTCAATACCAAGGTTCCTCCGTTTTTGGATCACTTTAGCCTTGATTTCATGAAGCACCACAAATCTCCCATTCAAAATCCTAGCTCTCTCCCTTTTCAAAAAACGAAATGCCTTAATGAGAGGAATGTCTCTCAAAGGCTAAAAATATGGTGGTCTTTATGTCTCCCTATTACAAGGCTCATGCATTTTCACACTTAAACCATTTTCTCATTTTTTTTCCATTTTAATACTTCATTTCATTAACACTTTTTCACTTATACTCATTTAGGACCAATTTATTTGACATTTTTACCAAATTTGGTTTCAAAATTTTAAGGTTGCATATCTTTTTCAAGTAGAGCATTTTAAATTTCGGAAAATTTTCATTTATTTTTATTTATACCCTAAACATATAATAAAAAATATTATATATAAAAAGAAATATTAGGGTATTTTGTATGCTATTACTTCCCACTTAAGAAAATTTCTCGGGTCTCAAAATTAACCTTCATTGAACAATAGGATATTGTTAAGGCATTGTTTCTTCATTCTCTCAAGTATAGCTCTCGGTCTTGTATTTCTCCACAGCACTTTGATTAGCGAACTTCTTTGTCTCCACAATTCTTTCACCTCACAAGCCAAAATCTCTACTGGCTCTTCCTCATAGGTCAAATCTGGTCTCAACTCAATTGTCTCTGAAGAGACTACATGTGACGGTCCGACTGCACCTTCTGTGAGCATGGGACACATGAAACATTATGATCTTTTCCAATACGGAGGTAGTACAAATGGTATGCCACCGGACCCACTTTTTCGATCACTATAAAGAATAACCCAGGTCTAACTTACCCTTTTTCCCAAATCTTATCACCTTCTTCTCCAAGGCTTATACTTAAACACCTTTCACCGACCTCATCGATTTATCTTTCTTTCAAGGCTCCGCATATGATTTATGTCTATCTAAGGACCACTTTTAATCTTCTAATCATTTTCACTTTTCTTCTACTCTCGTATCAAGCCCAGCCCAATCACTTTCTTTTCTCGCTTAATCATTCAACACATTGGTGCGTTCTACATTTTCTTCCATATAAAGCTCATGCCATTCCAATAGTTTCGATTGAAATCAAGTGGTTGTACACAAATTCAACTGAAGGGATGTGTCTATCCTAACTACCCTCAGTCGATCACACAACTCCCAAGATGTTTCCGCACTTGAATTACCCTTCGATTGTCCATCCGTCTTGGCAGTGAAAACGTCACAAATTTAGTCGAGTGCCTAAAGCCTCTGCAATTTTCCCCTAAAATTCGAGAGAACCTCGTATCTCGATCCGAATAATGGATATTAAATCCCATGCAACTGAATCATTCCTTTGATGTACAACTATGCTAGCTGATTGCTTAATAGCTCCGCTTCACCGGTAGGAAGTGATTCACTTGATCAATCGGTCTACTATGACCCAAACTGAGTCATGCTTCCTCCCTGTTAATGGTAAGTTGGTAACCCAACCATAAAATCCATGGTGATTTGGTTCCATTTCCACTTTGGTATTCTCGACAGGTCGCACATCCCCGAAGGAACTTCATGCTCTTCGCCTACTCGGATACACACTAAACACTTGGTTACAAATTTAAACATCTCTTTTCATTTCGACCACCAAGTAAACCTTTAAATCTTGATACATCTGCGGCTACCCGGATGCATACAAAGATCCACCGTGGTGCCTCTTCTAGAATGGCTTTCTTCAATTCACTATCATCAAGTACAAATTCGATCTTTATATATAAAACCTCATCTTCTTCATTATCCTGTGAACCTCGGCCTTCTTTACCATTTCCAATCTAACTTATTATGGTAGCAATTTTCTCATCTTTCTTTTGTGCTCCTCGCACTCGATTCAAAAAATTCGATCTCGCTATCAATTTTGCCACTACTGTACCATTGTCTGTCAATGACAATTGAGCATTCAACTCTCGAAGCGTTTGCATTGTCTTTCTAATCAAAGCATCGACCACTACATTAGCCTTTCCCGGGTGATAGTTAATCATGCAATCATAGTCTTTTATCAATTCCATCCATCTACATTGTCCCCAGTTAAGCTCTCGCTAGAGGACAAATACTTAAGACTTTATGATACAGTGTAGATGAAACATTTTTCCCCGTGAAAGGTAGTGTCTCCATAATGCAAAACACAATTGTGGCCAATTCCAAATCATGCGTATGTAGGTTCTTTTTCATGTGGCTTGAACCCGCCTCACATAAGTTACCACCTTACCCTCTCGCAGATAAGTGACAATATCCGAGTCCGTTTAACGCACTCCATCGCAAATATCACATATTCTTTACCGTATTTGCTTGGCAAGAACCGTGCTCTGGTCAACCGCTTCTAACTTATCAAAACCTTCACTTGGCACTTTTCACTCCACTCAAACTTTACATTTTTTCTAGAGCAATCTTTCATCTGGTCAAGAATATCGAAACCCCTTAACAATCTTTCCATAAGAACTCGCCAACTTAGGAAACCACGACTTCCGCATACTTTGGTGGTTTCCATTCAATAATCACTCTATCTTCCTTGATCCACTAAATTTTTCTTCCGATACAAGGTGTGTCCAAGAAAGGATACTTCTTCCTCAACCAAAATTCACATTTGCTCAATTTTTCATATAACCTTTCCTTTCTCAAGGTTTCTAGGGCTACTCGAAGGTGCGTATCATGATTTTCCCGATCCTTTGAATACATAAGGATGTCTTCTATAGACAACATGAAAAACCGATCTACATACGGTCGAAAAACACGATTCATTAAGTCCATGAAAGTCGCCGGTGCATTTGTCAACCCAAACGGCATTGCAAGGAACTCATAATATCCATACTAATGCCGAACGCCCGCCTTATGCACATTCGTACCTTAATCCCCGCTGATGATACCTAGATCGTAAGTCAACTTCTAAAAGACACTTGCACCTTTCAATTGGTTAACAATTCATCAATCCTGTACTACATTTGTTCTCACTGGCCATCTTGTTTAGCTTCCTATAATCAACACACAACCGGCCGTACTCATCTTTCTTCTTGACAAAGAGCACATCTGGAGCTCCTCACAGATACACTCGAAGAACTTTCTCAACAACAACTCTTGCAATGAAGCTTTAATTCTTTTAACTCCACCTAGCCATTCTATACGGTAATCGATGCCTGAGCTGGCACCCAAAACAATTTCTTCCACTTCCTTCAACCCAATCTCTCTCTGTGGAGGCAATCCTAGCAACTCCTCCAAAAACACATCCGGATAGTCACTAACTGTAGGTATGTCTGACAAACTAGGCTCCCCTTTTTTTGTATCTATCACATCCGCCAAGTATGATTCACACCCCTTTTGAACCATCATTCTAGCAGTAGCGGCGGATATCACATTAGAGAGGTGGTTCGACCTCTCATCGATAAAAGTCGCTTCCTCACCACTCGGTGTCCTTAAGGTCACTTTCTTCATTCTACAATCAACTACCACTTGGTGTCGGGACAACCAATCCATCCCCAATATCACATCAAACTCTCTGAATGATAACTCGATCAAATCTCTAGGAAATTCATACTCTCGTATTTTGATGGGGCAATCTCTATAAACTTTATTCACAATGACACTATTAAGGCCTGAACTTTCCATGCTTACCTATTAATACCAACAAGATTCGCATCAGAGTCACGTCATACTTTATATGCAAATGCAATGCATGTAATAAAAAAAATTTCAAAATCATTTACAAACAATTTCAAAATCATTTTTGTAGAACCGTCTAAACCTAGGCTCTGATACCACTAAATGTAGCACTCCATTCCCTGCCAGACCCAATTGGTAGATCCGACCCAAGTCCGGGTTGCTAGTCGAGTTCATTTACCAAAACGTATACAAAAACAAAATAACCGGCGAGGGCCGACATTATGACTTATAACACTTCAAATATATGGAAGCAATTTCAATTCGGGCATGTGGTAGCCCATAAATATTTATATTTAACAAAAATGTATTTACAATGAAGGCATTCCATGCCCATTCAAAATAATATACAAAATCGTTTTCGTAGAGTTTAACTCTTTGATCACAAAACATCAATTGTCTGGTGCAGATGGGATGTATATGACGAGTATATACTTACTCCACAAATTTTCTGATGACTCCACGCCCTCAATCTCGTCCTTCGCCTCGCTCATGATGGTGCATACATAAAAAAAACTATGCGCTAAGCATTTTCATGCTTAGTAGTTCTATAATGATTATCTCTTTTATTTTAGTTTAAATCAAATCATGCAATTTCATGACAATGCTGCATTTAACACCAATGCAAAAGATAATACATACATAAAGATATATTTCCATTTAATCAATTACAATTCACTCACCATTTCAAACTATGCATTTTTATAAAAATAAATCATTCGACTTCATAAATCATACACTTTTTCATTCTCATTATAATTTTGTATTTGTTTCTTATCTAATTTAATCTATGCCAAAAATGGAGAATAATCACCACGGTCCCATTGGTTTTCAAGCCAGTGTAAACACGGTTTTATAAAAATATGCACTCAATTGGTGTACAATACCAATACCGCCCCGTCAAAGGAATCAAGATGCCACACATTTGTTCGACTTTATCGTGAGCACCAATCTATCCTTAACCTCGAATTTATGGTTAATATCTGGCTATGGCATTCAAATCATTTAGGAAAATACAATATAGTATGTATTTTTATACAAACAAATCATTTCAATACTCATGCAATTCTCTATGTCATTCAATCTTCGCAATCAATCAATTTCTCAAATTTATCTATATTAACTTGAATTCATTTCTCCCCAATTTATTTGCATCAAATCAATTTAAACAATTCAATATGCAATTCATTTGGAGATGAGATTCAAAATACAGAAAGGTAGAACAACCCAAAAGTTGGTATTTTGATTCCAACTGAATCTCATTCAGTCGATTCCTGCCACTCGGTCTAATACAATTAAAGAACAATATGTGTGTACTAGTGATTTTGGTTATTAGGCTGATTTGAGCTTAATATCGTATTTTAATCTCATTAGCAAATATGCAAGACATGTCCTGTGATGGCTGTAGTTTCTCCCAAACTTAACCATCATATAACTAATCCCAAAATTCCTTCGCCTCCCGCTAATACTTTTCCAAAGACTTTGATCAATTAAACCATCTCCCAAAGGAAGATTAAGTCAAAAACCTCAAACAGACACTAACACCATATGCAAGGATCCATATTTTCCAATTTTGTACTCTCCACTTTATTACCTAAAAATTATTCAACTGTCTTTAAAACAGAAAAATCCATTTCACTCCTTATATGTCCAAACATAATATATTCAGTACCTTTAATTTAAAAATTCATTCTAAGGCCTCAACCATTAATAAATGTGGCAAATCGTATTTCTTTTTTCAAACAATAGTACCTTTAAAACGCTACCAAAAGCAACTTAATGTCCAAAATTGGTCTCCCAAACATTGATTTGATTAGCTTAGACCAAGGTCTAACCAACCCCCAAGAACCCAAAATCTTATTATAAACCAATTATTAGTCCAGCTTTAACTTTAATATCCCAAACCCTAACCCGTCCACTTTGACACTTAACAAAACATTTTCTAAATCAAATAAATTCAAATTTTCCAGCATAAAAGTTAATATTTCACACCATATATTCTTCCCAAGACCTTTAATCATCCTAACAATCTATTTTTATAAATCTAAACACTTTAGCCAAAATGGGCCCCAAACTCAAGTTACGCATTTTAATGCCAAATCGTTACCACCGGATCACCTACTGCTGGTTTTTGATTTCTGGGTATTAACTCCATAAATTGGCAATTTTCCTTCACTCATTTGAAGCTATGGTTCTAAAGCTTTCCAATTGAATCACCCAATTTTGGATCACCAAAACTTAAGTTATTGCATTTTACATCTAGACTACTCAATTTAGAAAACACACTTGCACATACCTCCACTTTGATTATTTCACTTGGGTTATAATTTATACACTTTCAAGTAATATTCTCCAGAGTTTCATTGAACCATAATTTTAAATCACTTCCAAATTGGATGAGTGAAACTCATTTATACAAACACCACAACTAAATTACAAACAGGCATACCCGTGAGCTAAATTCGAACCCCCTTAAGCCCATATTTGTGGTTTTAGTTGGTGCAATTTACTCTTGGTCCTTCTATACCAGAAGGCACTTTGTGGTCTCAACAAAATACTTCATTTGATGATTATAACTTGGGAAAGAAATGAAGTTTTTAATGGGCACTGTGACGCATTTTCACAAAACCAAACATTTCTTTCTCTACAATCACCCTCCAAAACCAATCCAAACCAATACCAACAAACAACACTTTTCAAAACTAACCCTACACAACCCCAAAAACCAGGCTCACAATCAAAACAAAACTCTTTATCAACATTCAGTTTTCCCCAACTTAAACACAAATAAAAGGGTTTAGGTTTGAGTCTCACCCTCAAATTTCTTTCAAACTTCAATACTGTTCCTCCTTTGTTTTTTTTTTTATCACTTATTTCCTTTACTCATGCTATAATCTCAAAAACTCATTCAAAAACCCTAGCTTCCTTCTCCCTTTCTTTTCTCAAAACGAAATGCCTTAACAGAGGAATGTCTCTCAAAGGCCAAAATATGGTCTTTATGTCTCCTAATCACAAGGCTCTGTTTGGCTTTCAAACCAAATCCCATTTTCTCATTTTTTTCATTTTAACACTTCATTTCACTTTCATTTCATTTACACTTTTGCACTTATACTCTTTCTCATTTAGGACCATTGGTCCTCATTTGGTTATTTTTTACCAAATTTAATTGGTTTCTGTAAAATTTTCAAGTTGCATATCTTTTTTTTCAAGTATGAGCATTTAAATTCTAGAGTAATTTTCATTGATGATTACACCTAAACATATAATAAAAAAATATTATATATAAAAAAAATAGTAGGGTATTTTAAGTATCACACCATCATATTATGATAAGATTGAGTGTGTTCAAGGGCCGTGGAGGCTTTGTCAGGTAGCCTATGTTTTTTCTGCTGAACCACTTAATAACTCCGTGCACAATAATGATTAGATCTCATTTGTACAGATGTTTTCGGGCCCTTTCTTCTCAAATTAAACTTACCTTGAGAGAACTTAACTTCCATAGTGTTAAGACACCTCAATAAAGAGGGCCAATGAGCCCCACATTAGAAAAAACAAAAGAAAAATAAAGAAAAACAAACAAAAAAACAAAAATATGAAAATGAAAGAAAAAGAGAAAAATAATTGAGTTGTTCTAGTCGGAATCCCGGGCATAGTCTAAGGGGCCTTTCAAAGCCTAATGCCCTTAGACACTAATATCGGGAGTCAATGATTTCACTTCATTACACGGGATATGGATGAACGCCTCACAAGCATGTGCTGGCTTTCTAGCGAGTGTTCAGGTGAAGTTCACAAGAACTTAATGCCAGATGCCCTCTTAACTAATCGGGTGGGAGTCGCCACTGATCCCCGCTACATCGATACACTTTTCTAGAGCACCTAGCATCGCATCCTACTCTTCTAGTTTCAACAACACTGGAATGAAAGGTGTGTTCTAGCCTGCTTTTGTTATTGTCTTTCAATGAGTAAGTTGAGAGTTTGGCTGAAAAGTGCGTCTTGGAACCTCCATTTTCATTTGAGATCTAACATACCATTTTCACCGTGTTTTTAGGAAGGATCTTACTGAGAAATTGAGGGTAAGCTTGCCTTGGATCACCATACCCTAGCTAGATGCCTTGTCTTTAAAGATCTTAAATGTGTTGGGATCCCATGTAGGATATATTGTTTCCATAGAACTTTGTCATGGTATTCTCCGAACTTATTGGTAGCTTCATTCTCTACTCATATCTATTTTAGTGTTTTCTATATATGTGTGTTTTTCTTTTGCTTGAGGACAAGCAAAATTAAGCTTAGGGTCCAAGGAGCATCTTAAATACTATTTGATCCCCAATGTTTTTCTTAGTTTTTGTAGTTTTATGAGATAAATAAGTGTCATAATGCTCTCTTTTCTCAATTTTGTGATTAGGCCAACCATTGAGCGAAGATGAGCGAAATGAAGAAAAATCTTCATAGTCATCATGTTGTTGTAGCAAACATGTGATCTTTTCACATGCATGATGTCCTTCTATGGTTCATTCATTGGCATGGGCAGATTCTAGACTTGAGGGTTGTAGACACCAAAATCATGCAATTCAGAGTCTGGATGAGCAAGATATGACATCGAGAAGTGAAAGAGACGTAAATGAACAAAATTAGGAATAAGCAGATAATACGCTTTTAACATGAGAGCACTCATACAAAGCGCGAGGAAGTGTGGATGCTCACGCTTTAGCGTGGCGGCTGCTTCTTAAAGTAGCTCCCATTTCTCCATGCCAGCAAATCCAACATGCATACGATGGATGTCGAGGCCCACAAAGCCATGGGCCAATCTCCTTTCCTCTCTCGCTCTCAGCTTGATAAAAGAAGCAAATTAGTAGCTTTGGGTGGTGGGGAGAGTCGTGAGGTGCTCTCGAGTAAAGAAGAAGACCCTTTGGGTGGAAACACCCAAAGGCAAATCTCTCTTGGAAGGAAACAATTTTTGGCCTTGAAGAAAAAAAAGGAGATTTGAAGAGAAGAAATGGGTTTCATCTACACTCTCCTCCTCTTAGAGGGAAATGATTTTTGGCCTTTAAGCTTCTCAAGCTTCACTTCACTCTTTAATGATGATCCATATATTCAATTTCTTCTTCTAAATCACCTCAGAAATTGTAGGCAAACTCCTTTGTTGTTCTTTAGAGGACATTTTTTTCCATTTTCTTCTCCTCATTCATGTTGAGCCATTAGTTCTCCTATACTCATTTCTTTTATATGTGGATGTTGCTCTATCTTAATGTAAGATTGAGAATGAAAAACGGCTTTGGAGTTATTGTCTCTTCCAAGCTCTTGAGTGGAATGGACTGAAATTGAACAATGGCCTTTCTTTCTTCAATGCATAATTTAGTTCTAGACTTAGCCAATCCAGCCATTGAGATGGCTAGTTCTTCCACTTCATTTTCCAAGATTAACTCCTCTTGTAGAGGTTGGTTTGCCTCCTCCATGAATTGGGCTTGAGAGGTTGTAAATTTAGCTTGAGCTCTTATCCATTCAACCATGGTTGGCTTTAAGTTTGTCATCTTCTCTTGTGGAGGTTGACTCATCTCATTTTTAACAAGAAATCTAGGCAAGCTAACTTTAGAATAGTCCATTTCAGCCATTGATCTTGAGTACCACAGCTATGGTAGGTTCAAATACTCAGTTGTTCTTGTAATTCATTCATAGCCTTCTAGGCTTGGATCTTTGACTTGTGGAGCTGAAGAGTGTTATGAATTGTATCTCATGAGGTGTTCAAGTGACGTCCCATCCAAAATTATGATTGTTCAAATATGGGGTACCTCACTTGATTTATCACTTGAGGTGTTCAAATATCTCATCGATGCATATGGTCGCCACACTTGACTCCTCACTTGATTTGTCACTCTTCGATGAAGTTCATTGGCTATTTGGCTCATTCTTAGTTGTTGAGTAAGAAAGGCAAGTTGTCAATTCCATAAAAGATCCATTGTGATTTAAACCTATAAAACAAAAACAAAAATTTCAAAGCAAAGAAAACAAATATAAAAAGATATGCACAAACAAGAAAAAAAAGAAAAAAAATTATCCAAAGTAAAGGACTACTTGGTATCAATATTAGTAAAAAGCATATAATCTTCCGCAATGGCGAAAACTTGTTAGTGCAAAGCAGTCTCAAAATTATACAATACAAAAATGCCTCAAGTAATATAATGAAAGTATAAGTATCGTCCCACAAGGATTAGGTTACTAACTACCGAAATTAGAATAGTCGTAGCTTTATTTGGATTAACATAAAGGTGAAGTTGAAATGAAAAACAAGCTAAACTAAAGTCTCTAACATGTAAAGAGAAAATGTAATTACAAGAAATCCTAGGGTTTTGATCTCATCTAATAAATTCCTATGGTGAGGTTCTTCACTGTTCCTAAATGATGCTTAAATCATATATTAATGGCGACTCCTCACCTACATACTATTCTTTTCAAGCAATAACAACTCACCTCTGAAAAGGTTAAATCAGATTCTCACCTCAAACCATCAGCCAAGGACGGCTTAGTAATGAAATACAACAAGCTACATGTAACCCACAAATATCTCTATTATGTGGTGAAACACGACATTCCATTCATGGTCTAACCTAATTATTATTTCTCAACCTCAAATTAGGTCACAAATCATGTTAATAGTGATCAATCATCAACAAGCATAAGAAATTGAATAAAACATTCAATATATAAGAAAATCCAAACATCAAAGATTACAAATCAAAGTTAAACACCATAATCCATTGTTTAGACTACATTAAAAACCATAGAAAACTAAATTAGCTCATGAAAGGGGAAAATACGACTATATAAATAAAGAAGACTAAGAAAAGAGGAGAAGAAATAAAACTAGATGTGAATTTAAAGCCCTTCTTCTTCCAATCTTCTTCTCCTTCTTCTTCAAGACCTTCTTCCCTAAATACAGGATTGCCCTAGGGTGTTTCCACCCAAAGGGACTTGTTCTTCAAGCCCTAATCTTGTTCCTTTTATAAGCCAAGCAAAGAGAAGGTGTTAACATGGGCTTCGACAACTTTAGGCCCCATGGTAAATCTACGCTTAAGCATGGCAAAACGGCAAGCTACTGGTTAATCATGAGCATATCCAGGCTGCAGTGTGAAAAGCCCACGCTACTGTGTGAAAAACTCACGCGACACTATGAGTTTTCTGCCAATGCGGGTTACCTGCAATTTCTCTTCACTTCCTACACAACTTTCTCATCCAAACTCCGATTTACACAAACTTGGTCTCTATGGAAAGCTTAGGGAGTATAGATTATATATATGGGCAGAGATAATACTTTAGAGTTAATGATAAAGACTAAATCAACAAAATGTGACAACTGGTCACCTTTTGAGCACTATTATCTTCTTCTTTCAACTTCTAAAAGCCATAACTTGATCATTTGAAGTCCAAGTTAAGTGAATAAGGCCTTTTCGAAAAATCTTAAGAGTTCAATATCCAACTATAATATTGGAGCTAATGTGAGGTCATTCCCACGATCGAATATAATAAATACAAAGAATCGCGTCAATATTGAATGTGCTGATTTTTAGACTTTGTTTTACTCATTTCTTTAATGGCTATCCTAATCACAAAATTGAGAAAACAGAGAATTATGACAATTTATTTAACTATAAAATACTAAAAACTAAACTAAGCAAACATTTATGATAAATGAGATTACACGCAGCTCTCGAGCCACTTATTCTGTTATCAACTTGATATTGTGTCATCCTCTAAATATTTTACTACTTGGTTTTTATGTTCAAATGTAATGTATCGCTGATTTGAATCAATGAAATTTCTTTCTAAAAAAAACATGTAATCCAGCAAAATTTTCATTATTTGCACATATTTATACCCAATCACGGACCATTATAATGCTTTGATTTGCAATTAATTGTTAAAATATCCATACCATATTTTGTAACATATTTTTAAGTAGTACTAAAAGATGTGTCCTTTCGATAGAGGATGAATCATAGCCCTAATTAGTAGCTCCTTTTCTTAATCAAGCTCTTTGTTAGCGTCCTTTCCTTAAGTAAGGATAGGTGATTTTTTTGTTATTCTCGCTAAAATCACCGCTTCTACATCTTTTCATCGTTTCCTCAATAAAGAAGATTCCATACGTATCGAAGGTTTCATTTGTTTTTTCATAATTTAGTCATCAGATTAAGTAAATATGTTACAGTTTTACAAATATTTGCTTTGTCGTCGTGATATGGTATTTATTTGTGTGAGAGTGATTTAGACAAGCAAAATATTCATCAATATGCTACATAACTGGTGTTATAGGTATTCTAGTCATAATAGTAATTTCAAATGTGTAGGTTCAACTATCAAATGTATAGGCTCGAAACATTCATTATGTTATTAACCTCGATGTTGTTTTCATCCTTCTATGGGTTTTTAGCGATTTTGATTTTATATTTCTATCGCTATATTGTTAGTTTGAATCAATAAAATTATTTTTCTAAAAAAAAAAAATCCCCAATCTTTCAAAAAAAAAAAAAAAATCCGTTAACACTTACCATAAGAAGGGGCCCTTACAACCCATATCTTTTTCTTTTTTTAACTCTTCAGAGAGCCACGTAAGGGTTTTCTAAAGACAAGGTACAAGATAGCATGGCAAATCACACTAGCCACAGACTTCACTTTCCAGATAATGCATGAACCACATAAATAAACAGAATCAGTTATAGTGAAGAACAAAGAAGAGGGTGGAAGTGTTACCAGTTACCTAGTTAGCGACTACAATGAGCAGGCAAGCTCAACCTCATGTCACACACCGTCCCTAGCACAAGGACATAAGGTTCTCTCATGAAGTTAGCACACCTGATTACGATCATGATTGGCACCTTGTTGACCCCGCCAGTTCATACATGGAAAGTGGTGGCCGCCCCGCCGCACGAGGTGGTGGCCGTAGTCGCTGCCCGCTTAATCCATTCCGTATGGTCTCGATCCGTATGAGGACCGAGCATCTAGTCAAGGTAATAGAAAGTGCCAAGAGAGTCATTCCGGTCATTTGCAGCGGTCTGACTGAGAAAGGAAATAGTACTACTTTGAACGATGAAGACGAGCATATGCGCATCACTGTGCTGGCTTCAGACATAACACTCGGGAGGTGGGCTATCGAGGAGGCAGAGAAGATGGGAACTAGGTCCTGCTTTTGTCCTTTCGACAGGATGGTTCACACCAGGAATGGTTCAATATCGGGTGTTCAGCCACCACATGCTCTGCCGACAATCCTGACTGGCCATGGGAGCATCTTCAACCGAGCCAGCCCGCCTGGTAGCAGAGATGCTCCCATTGGACCTGGGCTCTGTCCAGTTCGAGTCTCTACTTAGCGAAAAGAAAATGCCTAGGAGAGACATGATATTCCCGTGAGCTGGGACCCACTGGCGCACCAAAGGTCACTGGCGTATGACCTGGCCGCTGGCCACCAAGGCACCCTTCGTGTCGGCGTGGACCCCACAGAAAGGCGCCTCTACAACTGACACTGTGACTTCCTCGGGGCAATTCCTTCAAATCCTGACTGGCAGAGATCCTATTCCCACCGATGCTTCTCAACTCAGATCTGTTTTATTATCGGGGAAGGTACCAATCGAGCTACTAGCTCAGCTTGGAAATGCAGATGCTTCCCATTGACCAAAGACCCTAGGTCCCGGTTCAACTCGGGAGGCGAAGGAACTCGGGAATGATGATATCCTATGAGCAGCCCACCCGCGGGTACCCATGAGGGTCACGGCGGGTGGGGTCTCTGGCCACAAAGGCTGAGACACCACTTCAGTGGGGTTACCAGATGTCTTTTCACAAGAACGACTGCTTGCACTAACCCAGCCACTAGTCATTTGGTACCGCAGATGCTTCCCATCGACTAAAGACCCTAGGTCCCGGGTCTCGGGGAGGCGAAAGGAACCCGGGGAATGAGGATATCCTATGAGCGAGCTTCCACCGAAGGGTACCCATGAGGTGGTCATGGGTGGGGTCTCACATAGTTATAGCATTATCAATGCAGGCTTTTAGCCCGATTTATTATGTTATTAACCAGTGTGTTGTTTCCATTTTTAGCGAATTTGTATGTGTTGTGTTTCTATCGGTGCATTGCTATTTTAAATCACTAAAATTATTTTCTTTTAAGAAAAACTTCAATATCTGTAATAAATTAGCTCTACCACTCAAATTTTACGGAAGAAATTTGATTCGCGGTGTATTTAGCTCGTAGGGTATTTTAAATCAACAAAATTTATAACATAACACCTCATACTATCGTAGCATTGCTATTATAGTATAGCGACTCTAGGATCGTCCACAAGGATGGGTTTTCTTCACATAAATGACTAATACTGAGTTCTACACCGGTGATTGTGGTTTGGATATTGGGATTGTGATAATAGGGGTTGGTTTTAATGGTTGTCATTGAAAATAAAATAGGTTAGAATATGGAAAGAGGTCCCTCAAGCATCAGACACCAGTTTAGGTTCTTAGGCAAAATGAGGGGGGTTCCTAAGTCTTTACTCGCATTGGGGGAGTGATAACATAGTTATCTCCGAACCGAATCTTCATTTAGCTATAAAAACCGACCCTCCTTAAATATCTTTGAAAATGGCATTCACTGACCATTGATGTTCTTAGTCAGTAAGAACACAAGTCTCCTTGACTCACCTTCCAATGGCTAATAGATGATAACTAACGAACATCGCTGGATCTAGCATTAAGCATCTAATGAGCCCTGAAAGCTTACCAAATACCGACAATCAAGGTGATTTGAAGGATCAAAACCTAAATTAGAGAGAGAGAAGAATAATAATGATAAGGAATACCCGCGTGAAAAACATGGAAACCTTTAGTTTACCTCAGATCCTCTTCACCTGCAGTCTTCACTTCAAAGAGGATGGGGTTTTATTTGACCCAATCCTCCGAGAAATCATCATCCTCAAGAAAAGTCACTAGTGAGAAAAGAAAGAAAATAAGAGAAAAGGAAAGGAAAACGGGAGCTTGTCTCGACAAGCCTCCCTGTGCACCCAATAATCAAAGTTAAACCACCCCCGTTTTCAAAGTTAACTTTACAAAGTGTTGTTTGGGTATTATATACCACCAACACAATACAAATTACCAAATTGACAAAAGCAAGAAGATGGTAGTGAATCTTCATAGGCTGCGTAAATTTCGCAACCCTTATCAAATTGTTCCTCTCACGCTTTCTTCATGGTTCTCGCCTTTAGTTCTATAGCTCTGAGTTCCAATTGATTTCTTCATGCTCTAGCTGCATCCCTATCTTCAATATATATAGCCCGTGAAAACTATAAAAACTGCTATAAAATTTGATTAGATGCATTGCTAGGTCCTTAACGTGCCAACTCCATCACTGACAATTGCTACACAAAAGTGCTAAAAACCCGAGTGTTAAGAGTATGAACAGCATTGCTAGTCCCTTATCAATGAAAGAAGAAGAAAGCAATCAAAAGCAAGATGAACTATATATACCCATAAAAAATGGTTCTTTTTTTTTTTAATTCAAAAATGAGGGGATAATGCCCAACTTTAAACAAAAGTCACCAAAATCCTACCCAAAGACTATCTAAGGAAAGAAAGGTGTGCTATGCAAAACCAGTATCAAAACAAGTCAACCCTAGAGAACCAACCTGAAACCTTCCACAAAAACTTAAGTGTTAACTTGATTAGTTTTCAAAAATAGTCTGCCAAACTGTTCTCTCCCCCCATCCTATCTCTTTTCTATACCTAGCAGACTAACTAACCTCAATAGATCAGGACCCGTATTTATTTCACAACTATTTTTGTGTTGTAGGGGTGTAATGCTGAGGGAATCGAATTCATAATTGTCCATGTAAGGGGGGTCCATCGATGACTCCCAACTAATTAAGGTTTAGGGTGTCAACTCATAAGGATCTCTCAACCACTAACTCTTCATGTTTCACCTCGGATTTCTAATAAGCTCGAAACTCCAGCACCTACAAATTGCTAAACTCCACCTATCCACTTGTGCAATGAGCAACAAAGTCGGTGACTCCTAACAAGTTGGTTTAGGGCATCGGGCTTTAAAGACTTTCACCATATACCCCTTGGACCGTGCTCGGGTTTCAAGGCAAGTGTCACAATTTTTTTTTCTTTTCTTTTCCTCGTTTTTTCTTTTTGAAAGACTCATCGGTCTTATTCAGGGGTCCTGACCTATAAAAGGTAGGTTAGAGTTACTAGGCTTCCGACTTTTGCAAGGATTAGATAATGCTTAGCTATAATGAAACCTAATGTGCACAAAGGTGTGGTTAGTTCAAATGAGAATATGTCAATACAAGAAGCACTTAAGCAGTTCATAAATCAACTAAGCATAACACCATTCTAACATCAATAGCATTGGGACAAGACTTCAATTTCTCAAATAGTAAGTTGAGCATTACAAAATTTTTTTCTATAAATGAGAATTATAAACAATAACTAAAGCATGTTTTGAACCAAAACATATACTCTGTACCATAAAAAAACTAACTAAGTAGTTTAATCAAACTAAACAAAACAGACTTGCTCAAAACATAAACGACACTTCCTTCATTAACTCTCCCCCCAACCTAATTTGACATTGTCCTCACTGTGGTATGGAGAGGAAACTTAATGAAGGAAGTGATACCTCCTCAAGTAGTCGTGGAGGGTGGAACCTCATCCTCATCTTGTGACTAAGCAGGAGCGAAAGGATGAGCAAAATGTGGAGGATCAAGTCAGCTGTTGGAATGACCACCGAGCCGCAGGTGGTGGAGCCAGATCCCGTGGTTACTGCCAAGTGGAGCGAGAGCATAGGTGGCAAGCCCAGGTGTTGCTGAACTGATATTATATAAGGATCGCTTCGCGCGAGCCATCCGCCGCCATGGCGCACGTGCAAGAGCAAAGGATCTGGATGAAACCGCCAAAATTATGACAACGGCCATGATGGCAAGAAAATCATGAGCAAGGATGTGGATACGCCACCGGCAATGAAGATGAGCCGCCACCGGGAGTAGTAGACGAGGTGAAGAGTGCGTCAGAAAGTACGTGTGTGCAAAATTGTGTCAAACGCAAGGGCCGCGATATTGTGATGGGCTCCTGAGCTGTGGGCCGCGCATCTGGGGGACTGGGGATTCTAGAGCAGGATCTACCTCTAGAGAGGACATGGGAGAGGAGTGGCCCGCATAAACTTCCACTTCTCAATGGTAAATGTGGCCTTGCAAACCCGAAGTCGCTCTTGATGGCCCCACAGGAAAACCTGAAATGACTACACGAGAGAGCAACCTCGAAATAGTCATGGAATGGTCTCGCTCACTGCAAGTCACATTTTCTCCTCAAGTGAAAGAGGTATAATGTTCGAGGCCAACCAAAAAGCCCTGGGGGTCGCGATATAGGGCTCTAGGATAGCGCCCACCTCCGACAAATATGCCGACTAGGAATGGATATCCAAGATGTGATCCACTAAAAGCATCCCGATGGAAGCCGCCTCCCAACAAAATAAGAACATGTGTCTTCGGGAGAGGACTGACCATCCCTGGTGAAGGATGGGGCCACTACCTAGTCCGTCACTAGCTGTGGCCATCAGAAGTCAAAGCGACAAGATAATCGTCAAGGATGCCCCATACTATCAATAGTGAAATGAATAGCAAAGGTGGCGCCACCTCAGAAGTCATGGTTCGTAAAAGTCAATCATTACTCTTAGATAGAAAAATTGGTGTGGAGTCATACATGGCTTTAGAGAGTAGCGCGCCGTAACGTATTCTATCGAATCCTCAAGCTTTCGCATACAAAGGTTTCTGATGTCATAGGAAGTCTGGCTATGGAAATCCTTGTTGCTATAGTCAGTGTTTCCTTCTATTGAAGCACAAGGGAAAAGTGGCCTCATCACAACAGAGAGAATAGAGTCAGGTGACAGTGGAATGCTGGCTGAGGCTCCTGTATATAAGGGTGGAGACCAGCAATCCACTGCTAGGACCGTGGAAGACTTCCTAGGCCAGAGGTCTTCAATTCGAGGTGGTCCGCGCACCAGTCACAAGGGGGCGCAGAGGATTTGTCAAGCACCTGCCCGCGCCTCAGGTCATACCCGCCACCGGTAGGAGAGGCAGGGCGTGAGCCTCGGGAAGTCGCAACAGCCCGCAGACCTGCAGGGGCTACCGGCACCGTGTGCCTCGGGTCAAGTTTGAGAGGCCTCGCATGTGTGGACGAAGAACCATGACTTCTGCCTCTTTCCATGACTACGATCGATAGAAGAGGGCTTCGCAGCAATAAATGATCTCGCAGGGGGAAGTGGCTCGAGGTTTCTCGCAGGAGATGTGGGTTTCAAGGTGGAGGTTAGTGGTTCATTTAAAGAGGATGGCACGTGAAGGGCTTTGATGGAATGTGAAAATTGATGGAATGCGAGGGATTCGAGAGGCGGATCAAAACCAAATGTGAGGATGGAATGTAAAGGATTTGTGGGGGAGCAAATGAATGTAACTGTAGGGTTCATGTGCCCGGGAAGGTAGGGTCAGAGTAGAAAATCAGGCTGAGGGTTGCAAATTTTCACAACCCTTGTGAAAAATCTTGCGAAATAGGCGAATTCTATGAAATTGCACCTAGAAAACTAAACCCGTAGCTATTTGACCTCCCTCGCTAGAAAATTAACATAAACCCGCAAAACAAACACAGAAAATTCATAAACATACCAAAGAAAATGAAAGCAGGCTACAATTAAGACTAAATTACAGAAAAGGTAAATTACATAGGGATAAGTCAAGAAATCGTAAAAGAGACAAAAGGCTGTAAAAGAAAGATGGAAGGAAATGTCACAAGGGTTGTGAAATTTTGCAACCCTTACGAAATTGTTCTCTGTTTTCTGCTTCTATAGTTCTGCCTTCTGGTTCTACAGCTCTGAGTTCCAATTGATTTCTTCATGCTCGAGCTGCATCCCTATCTTCAATATATAGATATATATATCCTGTGAAAACTACAAAAACTGCTATAAAATTTGATCATAAGCATTGCTAGGTCCTTAACGTGCCAACTGGGGTAAATTTGGTTGATTACTACGTAAAAAGTGCTCAAAACTCAGAGTGTTAAGAGTATGAAACAACACTATTTGGGTAGTAATCAAAATTGCCATAGTTTTGTTACATCAAGATAAAAAAACCAAACACTACAAACACATATTTGAATGGAAAATATCTTTAGTGTTTGATTGCTTCAATGAAGGTCTTAAAAATCTTAGTAAAAGATCCACCTTTCACTGTTACACAGCTTTTGCAGCCATTTCCTTCAACTTTCACCGAATTTGTTTTTATGACCACTATCCTAAACCAATTTTTCAATCTTCTCCTTAATTTCATGCCTCGAATATGAATCCATTTTCATCTCGGGTCTAACTCAATCCCTACTTTCCATTTGTCACATATGTAACTCTAGTTATAAATTAATCTGAGCAACAAGAGCGTGAGCTTGTCTTCTCCCATGTTATTCTTAGAATATGTCTCCAAATTCCTAATCGTTTATTCCTTTTATATAGAATATTTTATAGAATAATTCTAAGTTGTTATATTATTATAATATTAGGTTTCCTTATAAAATAAGGAAAGCTTTTAGGAATATCTGTATAGATGTTCTAGGTCATGAAGGGAAAAAGTTATAAGAGAGATGAGCTTGTAAAAGATATTCTGTGTAATGAGATAAGGGTCCGAGAGATTGAGTTTCAGGAGGTATTTTTCAGATAGAACATCCTAGGGTTTTGCATGATTTTGTGATTTCTCTTCTTAATCATCGCGAATACTTAATACTCCAATTCAGACTGTGTTTTCAAGAATAGTGGAAATATTATTCTCATTTATGGATGTAGACATAATCGCTTCAACCACGTTAAAACCCTTGTTCATCTTTATGTTGATTTCTTTATCTTTGTGTTCTTGAATTTACATTCTTGTACATCAAAGCTTTCGTAGTTATAAAGTGTTAGGTCAACCCCTTTGTGTGGGCTGGACCAATGGGCTAAGCCCATTGTTTGATTCAAATTAAAAAAAAAAGGAATTCAAAAGAGGGTTTTTTGTTGGTGTCGGGATGCAGTAGCAAAAAGAAGAGAAAAAATAGAGAGGGTAGAGGTTTTAAAGGAGAAAGAAAAGGGGTTAGGGTTTTGATCTTCTTGCAAGATGGAAGGCCAAATAATATCAATTTTTTCTCAAATTTGATGTGGTGACTCCTTGCAAGGTGCTCTTCAATCCTAGCAGTTTCGATCTTTGGTTAGCTCTCCACTACTCCCATTTGGCCATTCCACCCTTTGGTGAGATCTTTCCTTTTTTCTCTTGATTTATCCATCCTTGGGATGACATTTGTTGTTTTGGTATTCCAAGAATGATATTCTTGATGTATAGTTGTTTGCGGAGCTCCTAGTTTGTTTGCTATAGAAGAAATTGGTGTAACCCATTATTGCCATTGTTGAAATAGTGGAAGTTTAAGTGGCTTACGGGTCCCATGGTTTTTACCCTTTTCATTTCGAGGTTTTCCAATATGCTTCAATCTTGAATGGAACGCTGCAATTCCTGAGAGGTGAATGACACTGCTATCATCAAACAAATATACTTATCTTGTTTCAACCTCATCTTTTCTAAGAATTTTTCTCATCCACAAAGCTTCTTACAACCCTCGCACAAGAATGTACCTCGCCTTCGCGACGGATAATTCAACATATTTCTATAGTTTGATTGGGTTAAGAGACAACTCCCTCTGCAAAAGTCATCAAGAACCCTAAAATGGACTTTCTGGAATCAACATCACTCGCCTTGTCTGAATTTGTGTATTCATCTAGCATAGGCTCACCATTGCCAAAATACAAGCACACCTTGGAAGTGCCTCTCAGATATCTTAGTATCCACTTCACTGCTTCCTAGTGTTCCTTCCCATGATTAGTAAGAAACCGGCTAACAACTCCAACTGGATGAGCGATGTCTGGCCTAGTGCAGACCATAACATACATCAAACTACCAACGACAGATGAATAAGGAACTTTGCTCATTTCTTTCATATCTTTCTCACTTGTAGGACATTGCTTCGAGCTAAGCTTTAAGTGACCTAAGGCCGGAGAACAAACTCGCCTTAGCCTCGCTTCATGTTGAATCTTTCAAGAACCTTCTCAATGTAGCTTTATTAAGATAACCAAAGCTTCCTATTCTTCCTATCACGGGAGATCTTCATACCAAGTATTTGTTTTGCTGATCCTAAGTCGTTCATGGAAAAAGACTTGCTAGGCTCTCTCTTCAACCGGTCAATCTTGCTAGAGTCAACATACAGGAGGAGATTAATAAAATCATCATGAAAGAACTTAATAGTGAACACACAATGATCAGATGTGGTTATGTTGTACCCATGACTCATCATGAAAGAGTCAAACTTCTTGTACAATAACCTTGGTGCTTGCTTGAGCCCATACAAGCTCTTCTTTAACTCGCACACAAGATTTTTTATTTTCCTCGACTTTTAAACCCTTCGTGAAGTTGTTTATTATTTCTTCTTCCAAATCACCATGAAGAAATGTAGTTTTCACATCAAGTTGCTTGACTTCTAAATTCAAGTGAGTTGCAAGACCAATAGAAACAAGAGTAGAGGACATCTTTACCACTGGAGAGAATATTTCTTCAAAGTCAATACTTTTCTTCTGATTGAACCCCTTCACAACCAATCGTGCCTTGTACCTGAGTTGTGAGCCATTGTCTTCAGTTTTCAATCTGTATACCCATATATTTATGAGAGCTTTTTTTCCTTGTGGTAACTTCACCAAGTCACAGGTGTGGTTCTCAAGTAAGGATCTCACTTCTTCTTGCATGGCTTTAACCCACTCTTTCTTACTCTCATGTAAAATGGTTTCATGGTAAGCTTCTGGCTCTCCCCCATCAGTAGGCATCACATACTAATTAGGAGGATATCTTATAGAAGGCTAACGCTCTCTGGTATATATTCTCAATGGTGGTTCTTATGATGGTAGTGGAAGTTCTCCATCAACTTGTCCAGCTGGCTCAACATCATCAACTACAGGGTCATCTTCATTTTCAGTGACACCATCACCTTCTTGTAACTCTCCCCTATGATTAGCATGCACTATAGGTGGAACCATTGGATCAATTCTGATTGCAATTTCAGTAGAAGAACTAGCTTTCTCAACCTTGTCACCATCATCAAGAAGTTGGTCTTTAAGAAACACAACATCTTTGCTTTTGACAATCTTCCTGCTCAATGGATCCCATAGCCTGTACCCAAATTCTTCATGACCATACCCTAAGAAAATACATGGTTTGGCCTTGACATCAAGTTTTGACCTCTCATATTTGGGGATATGAACAAATTCTCAACCAAATACTCAAATATCATATGAACATCTTTTCATGTACGCACTCTTAGTACATCACCTTTCAAAGGAACCTAATGGAGAAAGTTAGTTTATCTCATAGTGATGTGGCCTCTAGGCAATAGTGCAATGTTATTACTTTCATATTTCAATAATAAAGAGGCATTTGTCATCTTACATTTCTAATTTGGTGATTTAATCCATGAATAGTTGATTCCATTTATGGTCATCAAGTGTGTGACTTGATAGTAAAACCTCTGATTCTCAAATGGAATACTATTCTAATTGTCCCCGGTCGTTCATTATTGGTGGAGCAATAGTGAATTAAGATTTGTGCAGAGAGTTGATTGATGATCATGTTCTACCGATCATGCATATATGATATTAAGTCCGCTTCATAAGTACATGGTTTGCGAACATCAGACTGATCGACCCATCATGAGAATACTACATGGATTATAAGTCACAAGTACTTCTCATCATAATAATGTCTTCTTTGTCTCGACCTAACATTTTCACCATATCGGGTCCCTACATGAGGAGCTTTATGTTTGACACGCTTCAACATCATCTGCATTAGGATGGTAATACAGACCGGTTGAATATTGTAAATAAAATTCATGTAGAGGGATCGTGAGCTGATTTAAAGGGATTTCATTCCTCATTTTAGATAGATATCTACGGGCCCTCAACATTTCGAGACTAGAAATTACATGGTTATGCTCAAAATGAATTAATAAGGGGTTATTAATGTCATTTGTGGCCATTAGCTTACATGGAGGTCGAGAAAATTACATGATTGAACTTTACAAAGGAGATATAGTCCATGCCTTATGTTCAATTAGGATATCGTTAGACAAAGGGACTACGACATTTATTATGGATTAGGTTATGTCGGGCTATTGACATCCACAAAATTTGGGTGGTCATAATGCCTTGCTAGAGGACGCTTATGATCCATGGGCTCGAAATGGGCTTTTGAGCCCACTGCCAACATTATGTGGACCTACAAGGTCACACACATAGAATGGGCCGAAAACCAACCCTTGGGCCTAAAATTGGTATTTAAACCCAAGGGATCCCTATGCAGATTGATTCATTCATTTTTCATAATTGAGAGAGACGGCTAGGGATTTTCGTGAGACTCAACTTGGTGCTAGCACACTCGTTTCTCTCAGTTTCCAAAGAAAGCTCGTTCATGTGGATAGCTGTAGAGGGTGGAGCGATCTACTACACCTTTCAGTTCGATAAGGAGGATTGATGCACACACGACGCCGCCTGCTGATCTTCCAATGAGAATAAGGCATCTCTTCTATCCCCCCGACCATCCGGATCGGATCATACGGATCCCCGGTCGCTAGAAAAAAGGCGAAATTTTTAATTTTTCCGCTGTGTATGTATGCTTAATCGCCAGTAGAAACCCAACATTATCAAGTCAATTGATGTTCTCACAAATTTCTCCTAGCTGACTTCAGTAGCTTAGAATGAGAAAGCATACACCTAATCGTTTCTTCAATGGTTCTGTTCATTCTCTTAGCTACACCATTTTGTTGAGGAGTTTTAGGTACAGTCTTTTCAAGTCGAATTCCATGAAGTTTGCAATAACTTTCAAATGGACCCCTGTATTCACCACCATTGTCTGCTCTAACAACTTTTAATTTTCTTCCTACTTCTCTTTCTAATATGGCATGAAGTTCGTTGAAGGCATTGTAAAGGCCAAATGATGTATATGTGAAAATATGGCCAAGGGAGTGAATGTGGTAAATACTCAAAAACTGATTTGAAACAAAAGTAAGTGTACTCAAAAACCGAAATGAAAAGGCTAATAACACTCAACCCCTTTCCGCAGTGCACGGTCATACAGTGCATTATAAAGGACTCTGGGGAGTCCCAAGATATCGCACCCACGAGGATCGAGGTTCTCTCTAATTGAATTTGATCACCCGACATAAGGGTTTCTCACTATTTAGGCGATCAAATAGATGTGGAATAAAAATCAATTTAATTGAAAACAAAAACTGATTAAACTAATCCTAAAATCTACCAAATAAAAACAACTACTTAATTCTTAAAAAGGTATGAAGAGTAGTCAGCCAGGATGGGGATAATTATTTACAAATAGTTTGCATTTCCTTGAAAGTGCAACATTTGTGAGTTGAATGCTGGATTTGTCCAAGAGCAATGTAGTATAGTTTGGATTTCTCCATACACTATACATTTCAATTATCTAACACACCACATATTCATTTTTCGTGGACAAATGGGTTTAAATAGCTACTTGTAAATTCTTGCACTCTTTAAGATTTAATTGTTTTTCTTTTTCAATACTTCACAACCATTTCTTAGGACTCAAGAATTTTGCCCCCATAGACGGATAATGCGTTTTTCCTCCAATGTAATTGCATTCGTCCTTCAAATATAATAAATTTTTCTATCTCTCGATTAGATCTTTGCTAACACTAAATCAAGATCCTTTATCGTGACCAAGGAGAAACCTCTCGATTAACTATATTGATACATCATCTAATTAATCCTCACACCATGGCAAATTAGTGATCTATCAAAGTAATTTTTCAAAGTTCATTAGTTCCAAGATATTAGTCTAACATACTCCTGTTACCGCTCTTACTCTCGTGGAATCTCCCACCATGTGTCACCCGAGGTCCTCCCGGAAACTCGAGCAAAGATACGCCTCTTTCCGGGGTATAAGCTACTAATATTCCGAACAATACCAATTATAGTACCCGCTTCAAACCCACAAAATAATCAAAATCGCAAATCTGAATGTTCAACAATTAATCCCCAATTCCTAGAGTGGTGTTTAATGCTCCACATCGGATTCCAATCATCAAATTAAATCAAACAAAGAGTAAGAAAATGAAGCGAAAGAAATCTAAGTATATTTGAAGAGAAAATCCGTGATTTGAGCTTAAATCTTCGCCTCAACAAGAATAAATTGAATATCCGAGTACAACACCGAAATCTCTTCAATAGGAAATAAAACTGCTCTAAAACTACTCTAAGATTCATTAAAAATAAAAATCTTGGTGAAGACAATCGGGAAAAATGGGGCGCCTAGAGAGAGGAAAACCCCATGAGAGAGGCTCTCCAATCTTCACGCCTCATTTTACCTAGGAAAACGAATATATATGGTCCTAGGGTGAAAATGGGCTTTGAAAATAGGTCAAAATATCACTCTTTTCAGCCTTTTTTAGGTTTCTCGTTAGCCATTTTGGTCAAGAAACAGCCAGGAACCGGTCGAAGCCACTTTTTTAGGCTGTGACCAAGCTTCTAGCTCTAATTGCAGTCGGTCGCGACACAATTTCCTAGTCGCGACTAAGTTTCTGGACATCAACTTGTTTTTCTTCTCCAACTTGTCGGGGCCATAACTTCTTCATTTTAACTCGGATTTGGGCGTGTGAGTACTCGTTGGAAAGCTATTTGAATGTAGAATGCAGCCATGAGAAAATTTGAACCATTTGATGTTCCATATGGTACATAAAAATTTATCTTCCCAGTGGCGCGCTGTGAGACTCTTGGTTGACTCTTCTTTTGGAAATATATTGCTCATTTCTTGCCAAATCACTTGCTTTTCATCAATAATCCTACAAAACCAAGTTTAGAGGAAATTTTATGAGTTTTACATGAATATGGATATAAAATGCATAAAATAGCATGTGAAATGAACTCAAAACATAGATGAGTTTGCACTCATCAGGCATCTAGCACTTGATCTTTAGTTTTCAAAGCAAAACCCCAAAATTTTCTAGAGTGATGATCAATGAAAGTCACAAAATAAAGTGCACAAATAATAGGTCTAGTTTGCATATTATAAACATCAGTGTGAATTAAAAATCAATGACATTTGGCCTTCTAGATGGTGGATGTGTGAAATGCAACTCTATGTGATTTTCAAACTAAACAATGATCACAAGTTTTAAGAGGCATACCTTGCAGATTTGGTAAGAATTGTTTTCTAGCAAGAGTTTCAAGCCCTTTCTCACTGATGTGACCAAACCTCCTGTGCCAAAGTTCAATGCTTACATCTTGTTGAGCCGCATTGATCTCTCCTTTATGTAGCTCACCATGACATCGAAGCTGATGGGTAATATGCGGATCGTGTTAAGATGTGTGCTAAAGTGTGCAAAGAGTGCCTAACCGCGCAAGTATACGCTTGTCAAGTAATATAGCATACTTAATGTACGTATATTGATCCATAGGGAAGATGGGGGATTACTAAGTACCAAAATTATAATATTTCTTCAATATTCAAACTAATGTTCAGGATGTTTCACTGGAATTAAAAACTAAATTAAAGAAACTTTCTACGTAACTTTGAATTTCATAATCGAGAGTTATCAAACGGGTGAAAAGCTTCAAGGTGTAGGTCTAGTTTAATAATCCTACTATGTAGTGCTAAAATCTATACCCTATTATCTTATGCAATTGTCTTCCAAGACGGCCTCTTATCTAAGGTATCACTAAAGCCTTCTCAAGGTTAGATAATCTTACCTTTAACACTAGGTTTCGTCTTCCTCGGCTCAACCTCTCAAGTGTTAGATGCATTAGAATCAAAGAACCTTCTGAAGCCTCCTTAATTATTGATAATTTCTATATTATTCTAATTAATTAGGTTAACTCATCCTGCCTAATCTTCATTTACTTCTCAAATCTCGCAAAGAATCACTCACCATATTAAGATTGATAAGAAATTAGAATGTAAATTTCAATATCGCAATGAAAGCAATGGAAGAACAATCATGAAAAAGATAATAGAAGTATGAAATTTGTAAGCAACGAAACATGCTTGTTCATCTCCAAGGCAACTGAACAATCTAGATCATGAATTTAGAACATAATGCAAGTTTGATCCATTACAATGTTAAGAGTAAACAAGAAAGTAAAGAGAAGGAAAACTCTAGTAATTGAGCAAATGATGAATCTTCAAGTATCTTCAAGTTTCTCCTTCCCAAAATCCTTCAAATCTCCTCCAAAATGTGCAAAAGATGACCAGTCGAAACCCTAGTAGCTCTCCTCGTGTGACCCCCTTTCAGTTTGTCCTCCTCTTCCTTTTATAGATTTATCACATAAGTATCACGACATCGCAACGTCGCAACGTTGTGACGTCGTGATGTTGGATATTGAAGACCAGATAGCGTCGTTGACCTCAACTTCGTGATGTTGGAAAGTTGCGACGTTGAGGCGTCACGATCCCTTTCTATTTTCTACTCGATCTTTTTTTTGAAAAAGATTGCGATCAAAATGACCTCCAATTAGCAATCATGGCATCAACTCACACAAAATACCTAACACACACCTAAAGATAAACACACAATCAAACTAAAACAACCTAGACAATCACACAATCATGCTAAAGTAACCTAAAACCACTGAACACAATTATGTAATAAACACAAACATGCATATTAACCTAAACACATAAAAACTAACTAAATTACCCAAACAAGCTCCAAAGCCTCAGATTAGGCCAAAATGAGCAAATTTAAGTGCAAACCCTAAATGAACCATCCATAAACCAAAAACCAGGCATGGATTCTAGCATTAAAAACATGATCAAGGAAGTACAAGACATTGCCTACAACACCTAACACCTTATAAGGCATGATTCTAGCATTAAAATATGATCCAACAAGTATAAGATTGCCTGTTTACACTAAACAAACACCCACACCCCCAACTAAAAATGGACAATGTCCTCAATGTCATGAAACATAAAACGAGGGTGAAGAAAAACTCCCCTGGTGATCATAATGATCACTACAGTAGTGGGGGCTGTGTGTGAAATGCAAAGAATTCAGTGAGTCAAGCTGAATTAACTCTTGGTTGCGTAGGATTATGACCTGGTTGTGTAGGACGATGTTCATCTCGGCCTTGAGCACGTCCATGTCTTGGCTAATGGAGACCTGATGTTCCTGGGTTTCATCCTAGTAGGCATCAAACCTCGTGGTGAGGTTGATCCTCAAGGGTTGGAGAAGGATTGCAATGGTCCTTAGCAAGTGATGGTAGGGGTGGGGGTTGGGTGAACGATTGACCGACCTCTCTCTACTCATCCTCTCGCATGCCAAACAGGGTTTGGTAGGCTCTAAGCTCTTCCCTCATCGGCTGGCTGAATCATAAACCTCCCCACCCCTGGGCATCCAATTTGTTTTTCTTAACCACTCATCTCCCCATCATGTCCCAAGCCTCCCAAATGCATCCCTATGAACCCCACTTCTCCCATAGTCCGTAAAACAGGTGTTATGCTCTGGGAGGTTCTGGTTTCATGATCTTCTTGTGCCAGAGATGACACTGATCCCTATAACTCGACCAACATCGGCTAGATATCCTCGACAGCGGCATAGTTCAACAAGGTCCTCTCATTGCCACCACACACATTTTTCGCTTCTGGATGAGACGAGGTGATAAAGTGAGGCTACACCTTAGGGATGTAGGCCAAGTGTTTAGCCTTGAAGTGCATTGCGTGCCCTTCATTGTTGAGTTTCCATTCACTTCGGCCATTTGTTAGCATCCTAAGAACCCTGGGAGGCTCGGATGTCGGTTTCCCATTCATATGCTTCCTAATTAACCTCGCTTCAAGGTTATAATACGTATCGATAGAGACACCCTCGCATCGAAGTCTACCAAACCCCGCACACTTTGGGATCTTTTCAGACATTGGTCGCTAGGTTTGGCGTAAAATTCGTGCATAACCATAGTGGCAACTGGCCTCGAGGTCGCTTGCTATCGGGCCCATCCCTTATCAAGCAAGTAGTTTTACCAAAGAAACTGGATGAAACCCCCTTCTTAATGAAGGATCAATTTTTGGAGATAAGGCTGAATTTCTCACCCACACTCTCGTTTACAAACTTCTCATGATCGTAATCATGAGATGTCTCTCCTATTTTTTGACTTTTCTTTGAGCTAATATTTTGCTTTTTGGATGACATTATAGAACCTAGTGGGTGTAGAGTTGGGATAGGGAGCCCAAGCTGCTCAATTCAACACAAATTGACACCCAAACACCTAATGTGAATGAACCCTATTTGAATAGCCAAAGAACCATAGAAAATGCACTTAGGACAAACATCAAACACTTGGTGTGCTCCACGTGAAACACTGCGCTTGGCTAAAAATCTAGGCTTTCACAACCTCCAAACAACCACCTACCTGGTTATGAACTTAAAGAAATCCAAAAGAAGCAAAAGAAACTGTGCGATTTACCTTCGAATCACCAAAAAAAAAAAAAAAAAAAAAATTTTTGGCCATCTAGATTTCTTGATGGCATGGACAACCCTAGACCCTTTCTAGATCAAAGGTTGTTCGTAGATCTCCTCGTACTAAATCACCCCGAAGACTTCGGGAAGAGGTTTGATGGACGACTTGCAAAAACACTGAGAGAGAGTTAGGTTTCCAAAGTTATGTAGCCGAAAATATGAACATTCATGTTCTTAAAAAGGGCAACGTTGCGACGTTGGCTTAAACGTCGCGACGTTCCCGAGAGCTATTTTTTTCAAAGTTGCGACGTTAGGGCCAATGTCGCGTTGTTCCCGAGAGGGTAAATTCCAACGTCGCGATGTTCCCGAGAGTTGTTTTTCCAACGTCGCGACGTTGGGATCCAATGTCGTGACGTTCCCGAGAGGTGTTATTTCCATTATTCTGCAATGTCGCGACATTAGAATCCAATGTCGTGATTGCCAAGGTCAACGTTGAGACGCCAAAGAGGTTAAATTCCAATGTCGCGACGTTCCCCGAGTCCTCAAACCATGCTCTCAGAGTACCAATCTAAGTATGTAGTATTCCCCCATTGAAGTTCCACACTTTTCCAAGTCCATAGTAGACTTCTCAAGCTACCCCTCGGTCGTCGCTTCAACCTTAGAACCTAAAAGACAAAAAAAAAAAAAAAAAAAAAACAAAGCAATTAGGTTATAGTGTATGAACTCTAAGAAAACTAAAACAAAAATAAAAACAAAAACACTGATGAAACACTTATGACTGCGATAACGAAAAGAAAATCTTTCGTAAAAATGCTTGGGATGCCTCCTGCAGCTGTGAATGTCGTTAACTCGGCCGTTCGTGGTTCCATGATCGGTGCTCAAACGTGAAATTGATTCGCCATCAAACGGTAATAACAAGCTTCTCGTGACGCTTATGTCGACTTCAAGGTCAGGGTGTAATTTGTACTTTTCGAAGCCATCTTCTCAAATGTGGATTCACTCATTGACCGTTCACTTTAAAGGTCCTCTTTTCTGGGTGAGTCAATTCTACACTTCCATAAAGAAAGACTTGAGAGATCACAAAAGGTCCGGACTATCGTGATTTGAGCTTTCCCAGGAATAACTTCAATTTAGAATTGAAAAGTAACACATGTTGTCTGGCTTGCTTGTCTTCACTAAATTCTGTAATGCCAAAACCTTGGTCTTCCTCCTGTAGATCCCCGAGCCTCATAAAGATTATGACAAAATTCTTCCAGCTCATTCAACCGAAGCATTCTTTTCTTCCTGGCTATTTCTAGATTCATATTCAGCATCCTAGTTGCCAATAAGCTTTGTGCTCTAATTCTACAAGTAGGTTACATGCCTACCCATAGACAATTTTGTAAGGGGACATCCCCAAAGGAGTCTCAATCCTGGTCCCAGATGCTCCATAAGTCATCGGGCTTCATGGCCCAGTCTTTCCTTGTTACACTCACCGTCTTCTCCAATATTTTCTTGATTTCCTAGTTTGATACTTCATCTTGCCTATTGCATTGGGGATGGTAAGAAAGTGATACACAATGCCTCACCCATACTTAGCTAGAAGAGATGCGAACAACTTGTTGTATAAATGTGATCCTTCATCACTAATTACAGCCCTTGGAGTCCCAAATCTTGAAAAGATGTTGCACCGGATGAAGCTCAATACTACCTTGGCATCACAAGTAGTAGTTGGAATAGCCTCCACCCACTTTGAAACATAATCTACATCCAGTACAATGTATTTATACCCATAAGAAGGTGGAAATAGACCCATAAAATCGATCCCTTATACAGCAAAAAGCTCCACCTTGAGGACATTTGTTAAGGGCATCTCATTTTGTCTTCTAATATTACCTGTCCTTTGACATCGATCACATAAGCTTTTGCAAAAAGATTGCAGAGCATCCTGGAAGAGAGAGGGAAAATAGAAGCTGTGATTGCAACACCTAGTAGCCTGCTCGCTGCCCATTGAAATGGCCTTCTCCACACTTTAAAAGAGCTGGGCGTTGCTTCATAATCTCACCCATTTCACTTTTCAAGACACACCTTCAATAATCTAATCAACACATTGTTTAAAGATATAATTCAAATAGATTATTCTATAATCATAATAAGGTTTCACTTCGCAAAGAATCTCTTATTTTGCTTAAATGTGAGCCTCGAATGAATAATACTAGCAACAAGATAATTGGCTATGTTCCAAGAAACCAAGGAGAAATTCAAGATGTGACAAGACCAGGATTTGCTCATCCGGGAATATTTCATCAATCGGAACTTGACTTTTTTGCACTGTTTTTGGAATTTCCAACCTTAACAAATGATCAGCCACCATGTTTTCAGAGCCCTTCTTATCTTTGATCTCCACATCAAATTCTTGCAGTAGGAGTACCTACCTAATGAGTCTAGGTTTAGCATCATTTTTAGTCATCAAATACTTGATTGTGGAATGATTAGTGAAAATAATAACCATGTTCCCAAAAGATAAGGTCTGAACTTTTCAAAAGAAACCACAATTGCCAAAAATTCTTTTTCTATTGTGGCGTAGTTGAGTTGTGCTTCATTTAGTGTCCGGCTAGCATAGTAGATCTTATCCTTTGTTTGACCCAAAATAGCACCAACCACGTAATCGCTTGCATCACACATAAGATCAAATGGAAGACTCTAATCTGGTGTAACAATTACAGGGGTTGAAATCAACTTCTCTTTCAGTGTCTCAAAAGCCTTCATGTATGAATCATTAAAATCAAAAGGAACTCCTTGCATGAGGAGGCTAGACAAAGGCTTGGAGATTTTTGAGAAGTCCCTAATAAACCTTTGATAGAAACCGACATGGCTAAGGAAACTCCACACACCCTTCATCGAAGTAGGAGGTAGTAGTTTTTCTATGACCTCAACCTTAGCCTGATCGACCCTCAACTCTTTCTCCCAAATGTGATGCCCTTCAAAGACTATGCCTCTTACTCATAGTAGCATTTTTCCCAATTTAGAACTAAATTAGTTTATATTCGCCTCTTCAGTACCATTGTCAAATTTCTAAGACATTCATCAAATGTAGAACCAATCACGGAGAAATCATCCATAAAGATTTCAATAGATTTCTCAACCATGTCTAAGAATAAAGCCATCATTCATCTTTGAAAGGTTCCCGGTGCTTTACAAAGGCTAAATGCCATTCTTCTGAAAGCGAAAGTACCATAGGGGTAAGTGAAGGTGGTCTTCTCTTGATCTTCTGGAGCAATGGCAGGCACATGATCGCACCCTAAGTATCCATCCGTAAAGCAAAAAATATTCATTACTAGCCGCCTCTATTAACATTTGATCAATAAATGGGAGTGGAAATGATATTTTCTCGCCACTTTGTGTTCAGTCTCCTAGTCAATATAAATTTCCACCTCGTGATCGGTTCTTATGGGGTGGTGCCACCCATCAAGCCATTCTCGACCACCGTCGTTCCCTCCTTTCGGGTACTACCCGACAGACTCACCCATGAGCTATCAAAGATGGGGTACATAACTCCCATATCTAATCATTTCAGCACCTCTTTTCGTACTACCTCTTTCATTAAAGGATTGAGGCATCTCTGAGCATCTACTGTAGGCTTGCTATCTTCCTCTAATAGTATCCGGTGCATACACATAGAAGGTCTTACTCCCGATGCTCCGCCAGTGGACCATCCAACGTCTCTTATGCTCCTTAAGGACCTTCAACAATTTCTTTTCCTCCATGTTAGAAAGAGAAGAAGATATGATGACAAGTAGTGTGGATGCCTCCCCTAGATAAGCATATTTCAAATGAGTAGGGAGTTGTTTCTCTTCAAGAATAGGTGGTTTCTCAACATAAGGAATAAACCGGCTTGGACTAGCTCCCAAAGATTCAAAATACTTTCTTCTATTCAGACCGAAAGAATCCATCCATTACACATACTCCCGAACTAGATCATCTTCATAAGAAGAGGAAGGGTTTTCATGAGTTAGGCTAGTCTCTAATGGTTTTGAAGGACCCAATTGGTTAGACACTATAGCCTCTATGACATCCACTCTGAAGCAGCTGTCATTATCATGCAGATGCTTTATGGCATTGAAAATATTGAATGTCACTTCCTCTTCTTGAACTCTTAGTCTAAGTTCACCTTTTTGCACATCGATCAACGCCCTTCTCATAGCTAAAAATGGTCTTCCAAGGATAATTGGGACCTCTTTATCTTCCTCCATACCTAGAATGATAAAATCGACAGGGAAGATAATTATTCACTTCATTTAGGACATCTTCAATGATACAAATACTTAATTTGCGAGGATCGACCGCCAATTGAAAGGTAACTGTAGTAGGACGTGCTTCTCCCAATTTTAACATTTTGAAGATCGACCACGACATGAGATTGATGCTAGCACCAAGATCACATAGAGCTTTTTCAAAAACTAAATTTCCAATAGCACAAGGACTAGTGAAGCTACTTGTATATTTTAGTTTAGGGGACAACTTCTTTTGCAGTATGGCATTACATTCTTAAAAAAGAGCCACTATTTCATAGTCTCCCAACTTCCTTTTCTTGGAAAGGATGCCCTTCATGAATTTCACATACCCCGGCATTTGTTCAAGTGCTTCGACAAATGGAATGTTTATGTGGAGCTTTATAAAGATTTCCATAAACTTGTCGAATTGGTTATCTAACCTATTCTTCCTCAACCTTTGTAGATACGGTGCAATAGGTTTCTCCTCAACTAAAGATTCCTTCACTTCCACTTTCTTTGGTGTGCTTGGAGCTAAATTCTTCAACAACAACCTTTCAACGTCAGTCTGTAATTTCAGATCACCTCCCGCAAAATTTCCAACATCTTTAGGGTTCTCGGAAGATTTTTCTAAAGTTTTCCCACTTCTAAGAGTTATAGCTTTGCCTGCTTTTTTGCTTCTCTCCTCAAATAATCCCTATGTCCAGTGCCACCTCACTTGAACAATAGTCACCCAACCCACTTCAGCTTCAAATTCTTCAGGCTGAATGCTTAATTGTTCAAAGAAGTTCTGGTCTCGTTTTCAAACTTATTTTGAGATTGGAGCATATTGATATGCATATAAGCTACCTTTTCTAGTTTCAAATCTAAATTGGACTTATTCTCTTGAGGTGGTGGGGTAGGTTTCACTTGCTCCATCGGATTGACCACATTTTGATTCTTCCATGAAAAGTTAGGATGGTTATTCAATTCTAGGTTGCAAACGGGTTGAAGTTTTGATTAGGAGGAAACTTAGACAAATGCTAAGCTTGCTCAATTGTCAATTCTCCCATGGGATGAGCTCCATGACAATGATCACATGTAGGTGGACTTTATTCAACCATATGTGCAAATACTTGAGGCCCGTTTTTTGGTATAGCTTGCAACTGCATAGAGAGTGTAGAGACTTGAGCGGCTAAGTTTGTAAACACATCTAAATCATACGCCCCAGTTTGTATCTTCGGCGCTACTCTTTCAACTGGCCATTGGCAATTGTTCAAAGCTATGTTCTCAAGAATTTGATATGCCTACCCTGCTCCTTCCCCATAATTGCTCCCTCCAACCGAAGCATCAATAAGAGTCCTCTAGGTACACCTCAAAAACCATTGTAGAAATGATGGACTTGCATCCATTTAGTGAAACCATGATGAGTAATCTTCAACAAGTTCTTGAATCTTTCCCATGCTTCATAAAAAGTCTCTCCTTCATATTAACAACAAAATTACCGAAGGTTAATTCTCAACTCTCAAGCAGCTTTTGTCAGGAAAGAACGAAGCTAGGAAACTTGTTCACCAATTCTTCCCAAGATGTTATGGAATTCAGAGGTTCTGGAATAAGCCACGCTTAGCCTTTCTTTCAATGAAAATGGGATAAACCTAAGTTTAATGGATTCATCAATACTTACACCATTATATTTTCCATCAGACACACACCTCCAAGAAATTCAGATATGAGCATTTGGATCCGTGTGCAAGACCATGGAAATGGAATGGTTATAACACTGAGAGTAATGGTTCTGAGCTCGTTGTTTGCTTGTATCATCGGTCTCTTGATCACAGGTGGAGTAACCGACGGTGGAAGAGCATAATCCCTGATAGGTCTCAAATGGGTGTCCATAGTTGCACCATCATGATACACACTACCTCATCTCCTAGATCCAACTTCTTCTTCCTCGAATCCTTCCATGTGTTTTAGAGGTTGTTGTTCCATCGAAATAACTTCTCTTTTACCCTGTCGAATTCTTTTCAAAGTTTTCTATATCTCCCAATCCAAATGTATAAGATATTTAGTACCCAATCTTCACATACAACCTAATTTATCAAAAAGCTGGCAGTAAGAAAATAAATTTTATTAAAAACTTAATAAAATAAAATAAAAACACAATGTGTCTGAAGTACCAAAGAAACACTTATATTGATATAAGCATAAAAACACCGCATCCTTCCCTCTAATAACCATGCCAAAACTTGATAGGGGCTTTGCGTGATTGTGTTAAGATGTGAGCTAAAATGTGCAAAGAGTGCCTAACTGTGCAAGTATATGCATGTCAAGTAATATAGTGTACTTAATGTACGAATATCAATCCACAGGGAAGACGGGGGCTGCTAAATACCAAAATTGTAATATTTCTTTAATATTCAAACTAATGTTAAGGATGTTTCACTGGAATTAAAACTAAATTAAAGCATCTTTCTACATAACTCAATTTCGCAACCGAGAGTTATCATCGGGTGTAAGATAAGGTGTCATCGACAATTTGCTCATGTAGTGCTTAAAATTCCATTCTATTATCTTATGCAAATTGTCTTTCAAGATGGTTCCATTCGTACTAAAGCCTTTCTTAAGGTCGTAATAATCTACCTTTTAACACTAGGTTTCTTGCTCCCTGGCTTAACCCCAAGTGTTGTGATGCCAGAATAAAAGAACCTCTAAGCCTCCTAATTATTGATAATTTCTATATTATTCAATTAATTAGGTTAACTTATCTATGTCTAATTCTTCATTCACTTCTCAGATCTCACAAAGAACCACTCACCATACTAAGATTGATCATAAATTAATATGTAAATTTCACACAAGTATGAGTTAATGGAAGAACAATCATGAAAAGATAATAGGAATATGAAAGTTAGCAACTAAACATAGTATTCATGTCCAAGGTACAACCAACACCCCAGATCACGAATTTAGAACATAATGCAAGTCTGATCCATTACAATGTTAAGAGTAAACATCAAAGTAAAGAGAAAGAAAACTCTAGTAATCAAGCGAATGATGAATCTTCAAGTTTCTCCTTCCTAAAAGCCTTCAAATCTCCTCCAAAATGTGCAAAAGATGACTAATCAAAACCCTTGAAGCTCTCCTCCTGCAATCCCCTTTCAATTTGTCCTCCTCTTTCTTTTATTGCTTTATCATATAAGTATCACGACATCGCAAAGTCGTAACGTTGGACATTGAAGACCAGACAACGTTGTTGACTTCAACGTCGCAAATATCAGATGTCACTGCACATTGGCGTTTCGCAAACCCTCTCCTCTCCGGCTCCCATCAGGTCTTCAGACAAAATTCACACTAATTTTACCTACAAGATAAAACATGAAACTAAATATTAGCAAAATAACAAAATCCCAGTTCTTTAAATGCAAAACAGAACATAAACACACTAAATCCCGGGTATGTGATGAGTGTTTTTGGACACTCATCAAGGGTGTTATGTTTCTTTCCTCTTTCCACTACTAAAGAGCCATTGGTGAGCTTCCATTTACTTTCACCAACAGAATTTGTGAATCCCTCATCATCAAATCTGCCCATGGATATCAACAAATATCTGGAACATGTCTAACATCCTTGAGTACTAGTTTATTTCCCACACTAGTCTTTAAGCAAATATCTCCAATACCCAAAATCTTGGATACACCACTGTTTCCCATTCTAACATTACCAAAATCACCAATTATGTAGGAAGTGAAAAAGTCACTATGAGAAGTAACATGGAATGAGACACCAGAATCAATTACCCAACTGCTATCATGGGCTACAAGACTGACACAACCATCATCGGTCACAATCATAGTATCACCTTTAACAACAATTGTATTAGTCTCTTTATTTTCTTTCTTCACTTCATTATGTTCCTTTTTCCAAATCCTACACTCTTTCTTCATGTGGCCAACCTTGTTGTAGTGATAACATTTGATATATTTTCTAGATTTGGATCTTCCTTTAAAACCATGGGGATTTCTACTTTGACTTCTCCCCACACCTTTCTGGTTTTTTCAAGCCTTCCCGCTTTTCATGAACAAGTACTGTACATCTATCTTCACATTTTTCTTTCTTTCTTTCTAGCCTCTTCATTCAACAAGCTATCTTTAACACTCTTCATAGTTAGAATCCCATTTGGAGTGAAATAATAATCAAGTTACAACCAATGTCTCCCCAAACTTATCGGTGTAAGTGAGCTAAGAAGTAATGATGCTTGCATCTCATCATCAATGTTCATTTTCATGCCAACCAACTTGTTCACAATACCCTAAAAAGAACTAATATGCTCAACCATGTTGTTCTCATCCTTGTACTTCAAATTACAAGTCTTATAAACAAAGTAGTTTTATTTCCTGGCAAAAAGATTTTCATGCTTTTTCAAAACAACATCCGTCATCATAGCCGTTCATGTATAGTTGGATCCATCCACCTTCTCATATAAGCAATGACCTTTCTATGTTCAATATCCCAATCATCATCAAGTGTGTTTGATGGTTTTTCTTTCAATCTAATGAGCTTGTATAAATAGTTATAATAGAGCAAATCTTCCATCATATGCTTCCAAGTAGAATAGTTCATCAAGTTTAATTTTATCATGCCGTCATCCATTTTGAAGACACAAGAAAACCTAAACAACCAAGCTCGATACCACTTTGGTTGAAATACTGCCAAATACAATTATTCTAAAAATGACCTTTCCCTCTTTATGTGCCAAAAATAGGTTCAACAATCAATTAGAAAAACGAAAAAGCCAACCAAGCAACAATAAATCTACCACAATGAGACAACAATTTTCACGTGGAAAACCCTGAAATGAAAAGGGTAAAAACCACGGGACCCGTAGGCCACTTAAACTTCCACTATTTCAACAATGGCAATAATGGGTTACACCAAGTTATTCTCTAGCAAACAAACTAGAGGCTCACAACAACCATACATCAAGAATATCATTCTTGGAATACTAAAACAATAAGCATCATCCCAAGGATGGATAAATCAAGAGAAAATAGGAAAAATCTCACCAAATGGTGAAATGGCCAAATGGGTGTTGTGGACAGCTAACCAAATATCGAAACCCTTAGGATTGAAGAGCACCTTGGAAGGAGTCACCACGTCAAATTTGAGCCAAAACCGATATTGTTTGGCCTTCCATTTTGCAAGAAGATCAAAACCCTAACCCCTTTTCTTTCTCCCTCAAAACCTCTCCCCTCTTTATTTTTCTCTTCATTTTGCTACTGCATCCCGACACCAGCAAAAAACCCTCTTTTGAATTCCCCTTTTTGGCACACAAAGAGGGAAATGTCATTTTTAGAATAATCTTATTTGGTAGTCTTTCCCAACATAAAGTTTGTGTGTGTATTTGATGCATTGGCTAGGTAATAAAGTTTGTGTTCGTGGCTAATGTGTAGGAATAATAAGCGGAAGCAAGAATCATCATGTGATTTAGAATATTCAATTTAATTGCTAAACTAATATAACCAGTCAGATCGTACCTTGTGAATTTGCAGAGAAGTATGCACACAAGAACCGCAGATCTTCCAAACTATCCTCGAGGTGATGGAGCAGCGTGTGGGCGCTTGAATCACTAAGAAAGGATTGCTTTTTCTCTGGCTATTCTCCTCTTGATTCAGATTCAGATCTAGATCTAGATCTAGGGTTGTATTATCTTACTCTATTTATAGAGTACAAACCCTAGAATACTTAATAGCCATTTGGGCCTCCACACCTTAAAGCCCAAGTCTACGTGGAACCCATTTTGTGTTTTAAACAACTTGGACTGCTGCTTGTATAGCAAAATCCAACACCTCCAATTTGTTATAAAAACAAGTCCGGGTTTTTTCTTTGTAACCGTGATATCATGCCCACCATTTATCCTAAGCCAGTTCTCGGGGATCATACTAAGTATCATTAATCAAGGCTCCTCAATTGCTAAGCAATTATATAATCCCGCGCTATTCCACTAAAAAGCCCGAATTGAACTCCGAGATTAATAATATTAAATATTAATATTATTTTCTCCTTTGTAAAATATCAATAATTAATTAATAAGATTTTCTATCAATCAATCAATTATTTATTCTCTTAATTTTTTTAGTTTCTTTAATGGATGTAAAATGCACCGCAAAGGACTTCATAACATCCATCAAAACATTTTAAGAGGATATTTCATACAAATTCCATATTGTTTATTTCATAAATACCGGAAATTAAATAATCTTGCTCCCAAATCATCAAGATATTGGTCGTTTAAACACTCACTTATCGACAACTCAAAGAACAATCATCATTTAAATACCTATCTATAATAAACCTCGTGATTGAGAGAAGAATAATAACGAAATATTGCTTGAGATTTATTTCCTTTTACAGAAATTTAACTTTAAATAAATATCACTTTGATCCTATCAATGCAAGCATAACTTGCACCAATATTTTATAATAACCAAGACATTATTTCATAAAATATCATAAATACTAAATAAAAGCCACCAACTTTTTGTTTAATGATTGTGGATCTTATTCATTAATTATGAGAACCTTATGATCATGTCTTCTATGAACGATTCATATGATCATATACTCTACAATTAATCCCGACCTTATACGCAAAATATCGGGCAGGGCACACAATATGAAGAATACCTCATATTGTATTAAGGTTAAACTCAGAAAATATAATAACACATCTGTCTTGTCCAAAAAAAAAACACAAATAAACTCCCACTGGCCTTAAAACAAGTCTGGTAGACTCTTAACACCCATATAATCTACATGTTTCTTGAAAACTCTAACAGGTAGTGTCTTTGTAAATGGGTATGTTAAATTTTCCTCTGATGTGGATTTTCTTGAATCAATATCCCCTTGGAAATTTCCAGTCAAGATAACCAATAGTTTCCAAACTCCCACTAGAATATATTAGCATATAATCTTTTGTTCTTCTTAGATATTTGAGAATATGCTTCACTGCAATCCAATGTTCTTCTCCTGGATCGGATTGATACTGACTAACTAGTCCCACCGAGCAGCATATCCGCCTCGGTACATAACATGGCATGCATGTGAGACTACTCTACTCAAGCAAAGATCCTACTCATACGTTCTTTCTGCTCAAGAGTTTTTGGTGATTGCTCCTTAGAAAGATGAACTCCATGCCTGAAGGGTAAAGTCTTCGGAATCTTCATTGCCAACCTAGCTAGAATTTTATCTTTAGCATAAAGCATGAGATAATGCCAACACCTTATTCTTCCGATCCGTAAGTTTGATTCCAAGAATATAGTTGGCTTCTCCCAAATCTTCATATCAAATTGCTTTTGCAGCCATCCTTTTACACTTGATAACACCTCTATGTCGTTTCCGATTAGTAAAATGTCATCTATGTAAAGGACTAGGAAAACTACTTTTGTACCTTGGATCCTTTTGTAAACACAAGGTTCATCAGGCCTTTTCTCAAAACCATATAAAGTTATGGCTTGATCAAACCTAAGTTCCATGCAGTGTTCTGTTGCTTGCTTTAGTCCATATATGGACCTTTGCAACTTACATGCCATGTGTTCTTGCCCTCTAGCTATGAACCCTTCTGGTTGCTGCATGTAGATGTCCTCTTCTAAACTACCATTTAAAAATGCTGTTTTGACATCCATCTGCCAAATCTTCCAAACTATCCTCGAGGTGATGGAGCAGCGTGTGGGCGCTTGAATCACTAAGAAAGGATTGCTTTTTCTTTGGCTATTCTCCTCTTGATTCAGATCTCGTATCTAGATCTAGATCTAAATGGTTGTATTATCTTACTTCCCATTTATATAGAGTACAAACCTCCTAGAATATACCCATTTCTCTCGCCTCCACACCTTAGGGCCGAAGCCCATGTGTGAACCCATTTTGTGTTTTAAACAACTTGGACTTGCTTGTATAGCAAAAATCCAACATAATGTTCTATAGCAAATATCTTCTTTCACTTTTCATTGCAAAGGATCATAAAAAGATAAGGTTCACAAGGGCGGATTCTTTTGGTTGGTGAGCCTTCTTGTTACTTTTCTTTCAATCGTACGCATATATATATATATATATATATATATATATATATATATATATATATATATTTTTGGGTTGGATAGAATTATTTGGACTTTTCTTTGAGTGATACCTTGTCTTCCCATTGAGAACAGAATAAGAATTCCATTCGATATTAACAATGGGGTCCTTTAATTAATATGTCTAAATATTTTTTCCCGATAAATCTTTACTTAGGTGCTATATAAGTTCATTGAATTGGCATCCTGCTAAGATTGCTAGAGGCCAGGGAGGATTATGAATGGACAATATATCTCAACGGGTAATGAGACCTTTTGTGTAGAGAAAAAAATCACGAGGGCTGAGGCCTAGATAATGTGGAAAGGGGTAGGTTCATAAGGTTCCCTACAATACTCTCCTACCTTACCTTGGGTAAATCTTTCCAATCGTGGATTGGTCTAGGATCAGCCTCATATATATGGCAGTAGAGCCAGCAGCTTAGCATGTATGAAATCAAAGTTAACAAAAAGTTAAGATGTCGATTTTCATATTTATAAGACAGCAGTAAAGTATTTTTATTCATTTTGCATTATATCATTGTAGCACATATTACCTGGATTCGACTACGGGAACTTCTTAAATGCATCTCAATTTCTTTTACCATTTTGAACCAAATTCTCAAGGGGCATTTATATAACATATGTCAAGATAGCATTTTTGTAAAGAAATATGGTAATTTGTAATTTAATTATAGTATTTTAATTTATATTTTTATCAAAACATTTATTTAATATATTTAAAATTGTAAGACTATTTTCATTATTAATAACACGTGAATTAAAAAGCTTAAGTGGTAAAAGAGGGGTGGGATTACGAAAGATCCCAAACTCGAATCCTTGCAAGAACAGAGTTATACAACTTTATATGCAAAGTAAATAAAAGTAAAAAATAAAAACATGTGAATTAAGTTTAACTAATACAATTAATATTACACAATATGAATTTATAGTATTTTACAAAAATCAAAATACAATAAAAAATTTTATAAAGATATTTTATCAAATACCATTGTCTATATAAAATACTAAAAAATTTTAAAACAATTTGTGAAAACAAAATTTTATAGAACATGGCTAGCCTGGTCTTAAGGCCTCTATCAACCATGTATTGTTTATGTTGTTGCCCAATTTTTGTGTAAGCTCTAAAGCCACTTTCAAATTCCTTTCACCGTCTGCTCCCGTATTTCTTTAGCGTTACCATTTAGACAATAGGGTGTAGTTGTGACATCCCAAAACCCAAAATCAGCTGACTAACCATTTACCCATTTAAAACTTGTGGATGCCTGCAACCCAATACCACAATGTTGTGTCCCCTTTGACGGACCTATAATTTAACAAAACTCGAATGTAGTCTCCTCAGACGAAAGACTACCCAAAAGATACAACCCTGTAGGATATACAATAACATGACCCATCCAGGGCCCAATATCACACAATGACCTCATGGGTTCCATTTATAAGTAAAATTGGCCCAATCGGGCCCATTTATCCATACTCATTTAAAACATACAAAATTATATTTAAAACAGTCCCATAAGAATTTAATTACAATTATTTTTGGCTAATAAAATATTAAGCTTATAACTACGAGTTCCAAAACATCTTACAAAAATGAATACAAAGTCACAACCCGAAGCTTCTTCTCACAACCGCGGCCTCGAGGGAGCATCGTGCACTGTATTCCTTAGACCGGTCCCATAGCAGAGAGCTACGCCCAGTAGAGTAAACTTCCTACAAGGGCTACTCTCCACCTAAGTGCACATGCAATGGTTATGTTCACAATTCACATTCACATTCCAAGTAAAAACATGCAATTTCTACTATGGAATCCTACATGCCATGAAATGAGATGAGACTCAATCATGTACCATGCACCTGAGTCCATACCGACTTCTTCTTACCCGAGCCCTTATCGACTCCTACCACACCATGCGATGTCAAAGTGTGATAAAACCCATCATTTGTGGATCCAATGATCATTTTACAACAAAATTTATACTCATTTTTCAAACCAAAGCTTTTGGATGTTGGCACTCTGGTAACGGGATCACTTATATCTGTAAAATCATGTGTCTTTTTGTGGGTAGCGAATTTCCAGGGTCTCACCGTAGGCTTCGCAAGCCTTCCTACACTTTCACGGGCTTTCACCGTTGGACACATATGTAACAAAAATAATGTGGCTCACCCAAGGGCAGGCCTTATCCCTACTTGCTGTTACCCGACGCATATTTTCATTTTCTGTTTCCATTTTAACCGTACGACTCTATTGGACGTTGTCCCACCGGGTCGAGCCCACCATCAAGCACCAAACACAGTGTTGATTATAACCATGCACTCACACCCATGTCATGCGATGTTCCCGTGCATAACTGCAATGTGATGCACCATTGCATGCTATATCATGCTACATATATGATGAATGCTATATGAGCAATTTAAACATGCATTTTCCATGTATCATGGAAAACTATATCAAACATGCATATAATCTCCACAAAATTTCATTCATGTCATTATATCATACGCCCATATATCAACATCACAATCAAATCATTATTTAGTCAAGTAACAATGCACTTTATTCTCTAGGCTAAATTATGATATAACATGTCCACAAAATAGCCTACAACAAGTCAAGTAATGGCCATGTCCACACACACAATTCATCACATGTCAATACATTAAACACATATATTAACCTCCAATCAATTACCACCTAGCATGTCACTCAAACTCAAGCAATGACAACTTGATCCTCAAGACTAGTTGCCAACAAAACATTCTAATAATAACAGTTTCTCATAATAGACTACATAATAGCTTGTAACTCAGTTCAGAAAACTAGTCCCCTGTACGCCTCAAAACTGACACAAACCATTAAATAGCCTAAGATGTATCGAACCTGAAATGGAATTGCCAACTTGAGCTTTACAGGTCCAATTTGGGTGATTCAAAAGGCTACATCAATTTATTGATGCAGATATAATTTCCATGGAGAAAACTAGTCCACATTCCCTTTTTTTCCCAACTAGAATTTAGTCCCAATATCTAGATAGTGTATGGGGTCAAAATAGGGCAGCCTATGGCAGTCCCAGAAAATGGACCATAACCTAAGATATAGAGGTCCAATTTGGGTAATTCAAAAGCCTAACCTAAATTTCACAATTTTAGCTACAATTTTCATAAAGGACACTAGTCCAAATTCCCTCTTTTTCCCAACCTAAAATCAGTCCCAAAACCTAGACACAAACATTTAACAACATAAGCTTTGACAATTCCATAAATTAAATGGACCATAACTTGAGCAATAAAAGTCCCATTTGAGTGATTAAAAATACTAACATCAAGTTCACAACTTCAGCTACAATTGTTATGAATGACACTAGTCCAAATTACCTCTTTTTCCCAACCGAAAATCAGTCCTAAAACCTGAACACAAACAGTTAACAACCTTACTATGACAATTCTGGAAATTAAATGGACCATAACTTGAGCTATAGAGGTCCAATTTCGAAAATTCAAGAGCCTAACCTCAATTTCACAACTTCAGCTACATTTGTCATGAAGGATACTAGTCCAAATTCCCTCTTTTACCCAACCGAAAATCAATCCCAAAATATAGACAAAAACAGTTAACAGCCTAAGCTGTGACAATTCCGGAAATTAAATGGACCATAACTTGAGCTATAGAGGTCCAATTTGGGTAATTCAAAAGCTTAACCTCAAGTTCACAATTGCAACTACAATTTACAAGAAGAACACTAGTCCAAATTACCTCCTTTTTCTAACAAAAAATCAGTCCCAAAAGTTGGACATCATATTGGGTCAAAACAGGGCACTATTCCCTCATCCCAAAATTTTGCCAAACAGCCCTTTAGGGCAAAAAAAAAAAAAAAAAAACAGCCAAATAGCCCTTAAAGTAGAAAATAAACCAAAGTAGGAAGAATCCCTACCTCTTGGAGTGTAAAAGAAACTCTAGGAAGTCCCATTGACACTTCCTAAACCCGAAACCTTTGATTTCCCAAACTCCTCACTTGAATCCCCACGAAATCCGAAGTTTTCTGTACTTACACGTACCGGCCGAAAGTGTATTAACTTTCGTTTCTCGTCCGACAAATTCTAATCGACGGAACTCCGTAGATCGAAGAGATAAGTTTTGAAAACTCTCTTCCTCTCCCTTTTCTCTCTCTCTCTCCGTAAGAATACAGGATCCTCTCTCAAATTTGACTTATCTAACTTATCCTTAAGTTTTAAAGGGCCACATCGTGCCACGTGTCCATGCCTGGTCTGGGTCCATTTATGCCCCAAAACAATTTATTTCATTTCGGTTTAAGTTCAAATTCATTTTAAAATGAACTTTACTCAATTTATTTTTTTCACTTTCGAGATTTTTCTCAAAATCCCGCTGGGGTCCACCCGCACACCCGACACCTCGAAATCGCGTGAAAATCCCGACTCTCAAATTAAAGAAATTGCCGAAAGTAACTAGATTTCAGCGAGACGAATTCAACGCCGAGGTCCGCTTTCACATCCGAGATCCAGAAAAACTAAGGCTCAGGAGTCAGAACTACAGGTTCACTGAACACTGGGTGCTCAGTGGTCACAGAACATGTTCTTCTGCATTAACTCAGACTGGGTCGGGAGCATCTCTACTACCAACTGAGCTAGTAGCTCAGTTGGTAGTAGAGATGCTCCCCATTGGACCTTAAGCCCCTGGTCCTGGGTTCGAGTCTCTACGGAGGCGAAAGAAAATGCCTAGGGGAGGGCATGATATTCCTGTGAGTGGGACCCACCTGAAGGGCACCCAAATGGTTACGAAGGGTGGGACTTGGCTGGGTCACCCCCGAAGGCGCACCCCGCGGGTCACGAAGGGTGTGGACCCCACAGCAGTGCTGCCACTCACTCTGGGATCACTCATGGGCCAGTGGACACTCAGATAACCACCTCACCGGCTGCCTGCAGCAGCCGGCGACCTGGGGGAGCCGGGTTCACGGGGCATCTTCGCACCAACCCGAGCCAGCCTCAGCTGGCGCCCGAGATGCTTCCCATCGACTCAAAAGACCCTGTAGTCCCGGGTCTCGACCCTCTCGGGGAGGCGAAAGGAACTCGTTGGAATGAGGATATCCTATGAGTGAGCTTCCACCTGAAGGGTACCCATGAGGTGGTCACTAAGGGTGGGGTCTCACAATAAAAGGCTTTATTGTGAGATTCTTTCGTATTGTGGAAGTCACTCATAGATATTCCCGGAGCTCTTTCCTCAGAACAACCCAGACCTTATGGAAGCACTCGGTACCAACCGAGCTAGTAGTCACTGGTACCGTAGATGCTCCCATCGGGACTAAAGACCCTAGGTCCCGGGTCTCGAATCTCCTGGGAGGCGAGAACCTGGGAAATGAGGATATCCTATGAGTGAGCTTCCACCTGAAGGGTACCCATGAGGTGGTCACGAAGGGTGGGGGTCTCACATGTACTATTACGGAAATTTACTGTTATGCCATTTTTTTGAAAAAATTCAAATTTACCCGAGTTTTATCATAGTTCTTGGTCCCCCAGTAAGTGAAAGCTCTGAAATTCTTTGCTCCACTAGTAATGCATAACATCCCGATGACAAAGGGAACACTACAAACAGATTGAAATGGCAAATATCTTTAGTGTTTGATTGCTTCAATGAAAGTCTTGAAATTCTTGCTAGAAGATCCACCTTCATTGGCACTGTTTGTAGCCATTTCCTTCAACTTCTCCACATTTGCTTTTATACCATCATCTGAAACCAATTTTTGTATCTTCTCCTTAATTTCATGCCTTGATATGAATCCATTTTCATCCGGGTTTAACTCCAATCCCACCTTCCATTTGTCGTGACATATAACTCAAGTCGTGAATCGATTCGCAAAGTGAGGCCAGCATAGAAAGGGACTCCCATGGCTAAGCCGCCTATGGTCGAAGTTCCATCCACAATGTGATAAAAAAATAAGCAAATCGTAAGGGTGCGCTTAAAACCCTTCGGGAGCCCATGAAACAATCTTTCCATTTTTAGCTACTCGGTTTCTATAAAAATCATCTCGTGCCTCTCGCAGCCTGATCCATCCGCGAAGTTTGATCAAATAACCCACAAAAATGGATGTCGAAGGCGAGTTTGAGACCATGTGCTAGTTCATTGAACCGTTGTTGGCTTAAGATCAAGCAGCCGCCAAAGGCAACATAAATGACCGAGCCAGGAGGTCGCTTCATTGAGCCGATATGCAAGCAAATCCTCCGGCCAAAAGTTTGCGAATAATGACCAAGTTGATTACTGAGAGCAACGCCACCGGTAATATGTTTGAATCAATTCACAAACGTAGGAGTCAAGTTCGTAAAACGTAGTTGCAAAGCAAAGAGGCTTCCAAGAATCCATAGCTCTGGAGCAATTGTGAGAATACCGCGAAGATAACTTCTCGTAGCTTTGTATCACCCAAGGTACCCAGCAACTGCTGTCGCTCAACATCGATTTCCTTGGCACCTGACGATCAACTCATAATTCAAAGGAGATCCTCGTATAAACATCAATTGAATTATTTCCATCATAACCAAGAAATTTCTTTTGAATACTTCCTGATATTGACAAAAATGTTAATCAACCAATTTTCTTGAAGAAATATTTGGTTACAAGACACCAATTAAACAAAAATTTGTCAATCTAGCTTCGTCTAATATTTGTTTTTTGAAAATGACCAATTTTGTACGTAAAGATCCTTCTCCATTTCATATATTTACATTAATTTAAAAGAACATGTTATTTTGGTAAGAAAACAAGAAAAATTTAGAAATGTTAAACAAATTAAAAGTCGAAGTAATTATACTATCGTAAGATCATTTATGAGTCTAGCCTCACGTAGCTAGAATCAAGAACCCAAGCCAAGGTCCTCTTGTGTAAAAACCCCAACCTTATTGAATGTTATAATAGTAGTTATTAAACTGATTTGAGGTCTAATGATAGAAGCTTAGGGTGGATTAGAATTTAGAATCGCTTCCGACATCATTGGGGCATGAAGTGAAAATTGTCGAAAATTGTAACCCAGCGCCTCTAATGAATAGTGATTTTTCTTATTTTATCCTGATGGAGGGGCTGCAAAGGGATTTTTAAGAAAATTTCAGTTCCTATGACTTTGAACCGACATTTAGGAAGATAATGGAGATTTAAGTGAATAGTGATTTTACTCAAAAAATTTGGAGCCCAAGCACAAATTTTTCGAAATTGAGCCGAAAAATACGAAAAGGTCTGGAATAAATCATAAAGACTAACGAAACCGAAATAAAGTGAAACGGAGTCCCGTTTGGATAAGTTTCCAGTGATCCGAACGCACTGCACACACGCTTATTGTCCTGGATATCGATTTTAATGATTTTAAATCCGATTTCGGTGATTTCAGAGCCTGAAATTCACTGTGAAGGATTTAGTTAAAATATTTTATGTTCAAATTTAAATATAGACGACCATAGAATATTTTTGACATATAATCGATATAAAAGAATAAAGTAAATCAGATAAAACTGCTTATAATGGAGATATTTAATTGTACTAGCCAATCAAAATCTTTCTTAATGGCTAAGTTATGATTTAAATAATGGTAAATGACTTGGTCTCATGGGAATGGACCAATGAGAAGCTTGGATAAAAGAGTAATTCACTTTAAACCAACCAATGATATTTTGTTACTTAAGGGCACTTTTGGAATAATATTTTAAAGTCTAAAATTTGGGGATTTAAGTGCTCAAAAGAGGGGATCACGTATAGGAGAGGAAAGAAAGGAGAAAAGAGAGAAAAGAAAGGGAAGAAAGGAGAAAGAGGAAGAGAAAGGAGAAATCCAAGTTGGGGAGGTGAGTTTTCTTTGTTTTTCAAGCTTCAAGTGATCTTCTATGGTAATCAAGGAGAGGAGCCAAGAAACTCAAGAAACAAGTAAGTTTTCATGGTGGGAGTTAGGTTTGATGTTTTCCATAAGTTTAATGTCTTAAATTTGCATGGATGTTAAATTTATGGTATTTAAGGTTTAATGGTGCTGTGAATTTAATATCAATTGAGAAAGCCATGGTTTAGATTAGGTTTTGACAAAATCAGTGAGTGCGGTTAGGTTTGATAGTGAATTGTGTGTTATGTTGAAATGGGTATAATGCATCAGATTTAAGTGTTTAGAGGAAAAAGAAAAAAATGGAAGAGAAACACAGATTTGGTCAATTTTAAGAAGAATCCTGGCGTACAGAAATGTCCTTGTTTTCTTGTTTTGACCAGTTTTATTTAGCCATAACTTGCTCAATTTTGATCCGATTGAGTGATTTAAGTGGCTACGTAAAATAGACTGAAGGAGAACAAAACTTAAGAAGAATGTATTGCCAAATTCTGGATCCTAAGTAGCCTAAATATTCACTCAAAGTAGGGACCATGTGCAAGCCAAATTCTGGTTCAGTTTTGAACACAGATTAGCCCGGTTATTTGACGTAGAAGTGAGTTTCGGTGTTCGAATCAAGTGATTCCTTAATTGAATAGAACCCCTTAGCACCTTAGCTTTAAAATGAGTATAAGGACATAGTGTCAAAATATGAAGTCAAGACTCGGAAAAATGAGAGTAATACAAACTGTTACTAGAAAAATTCCAATGACTAGCAGTATGAAAATGCCATAACTTTAGTTTGATGATCCGATTGGATTGATTCCAATTCTAAGTAAAATAGATTCCTAGAGGAATAGAATATAGGAATGAGTGTTTATGGTGGATTAAATGGAAATTATGGTTAATGTGTAATTGTGATTTTCTGGAAAAGGTGAAAAGTGGACTATCGACGGAACGGAACTCAACGGGAAGCAAGCTGGATTGAAAGCGGTGAACTGTGAGGAAAATGATATTTTGAGAATTGAGTTTTTAAAAGTGAATGGTTTTAATGTTAAACCGAAAGTTTAATGTAAATTTTTATGTAAATGTTAAGGCATATGGAAATGTTTTATCTTTGCATTGTTTGATTCTGCATCAATGCATATATTTATATGTGTATTAAATATGTATGCATATGTTAAGGTATTATGGTTTAAAATGTGTAAAGAAAGCATATGTATTTTAATGATAAAGTAAAGGATTTAAATGTATTTATAAATATATCTTTAAGAAATGTTTTACTGATGGTTACCTAAACCCCCTATGACTGTTATGACTGATATCGACCGAAGTACTTTAAGCGTGTAAGGATTTAGAGGTAGTTATAGGTTACTAACCGAGGGAGGGAAATAGGTGTCTAGGAGTAATATCCTTACACGTGATAAAGTACTATGACTGAACCCTATGCAGCTGCGGAGTTCGCACAGTGGCGAGGATCGAATGTGACTGGTTCTCACCGCCGCATTCTAAATCGTTTCTGTGTTTATTCCCTGGTTCCATCAAGAATGAAAGAAAGAAATAAAGAAAGAAAGTTTACTAAGATTTAATGTTTAAGGCATAAATGGATTTGAAATGTATAAGTATTTATTGAAAGAAAGTTTAAGGCATAAATGGATTTTAAATGCATAAGTATTTTATTGAAATAAAGTTTAAGGCATAAATGTTTAAAGCATAAGTTGATTTTAATGGTATAAGTATTTATTGAAAGAAAGTTTAAGGCATAAATGTTTAATGTATAAATGGATTTTAATTGTATAAGTATGTATTATTTTGGTATATACTGTAAATGTTATCTAAATGAAAATGTACTCACTGCCTTTAGCTCATTCTTTCCATATATGTTTCCAAAATATTTTCAGGACCCGAGACGTGAGCTCTAGAGTACCCTCCCCAAGCAAGCAAAGGAGTCGAGCAATCGAGAAGACGACGCATGCGAACTACATCAGATAAATAGCTTACATATTTTATATGTCAAATAATTTGTCATGTATATATGCATATATGGATATATTTTGAAAAGGAACCACTTAGCAAGCCTGGGCTTATGTCCCGCTTAGCCCAAGTTCTTTATAAAACTGGTGCATGGAATTGAAGAAGTTTTGAATGTTTTGATGATTGAAATGAAATAAATGTATATGGTATATATTGTGTTGATTGAGTTATGGATCGAGGAGTCCTAAAATGAAAGTTGAAAATTCAAGATTCGCAGTTTTAAATGCTTATGTGTATTTGTAAAATTTGGGAGAAAGTCCGAAACAGAGAAACCCGCCAATTTTTCGAAAAATGCAAGTGTTTGAAAAAGAAAAACTTATCACTTCGTCGCATTATTTTATAAATATATGTTAAAGACTGTAGCGGGTTCGCCTCCATGGATTTTATTCGACCGCAGGAAGTTTCTACATCCATCGAGTGTCGGAGGTCCCCTCGGGTTCATGAGGTTAATCCGGGTCGGGATCCTTCAAACTAGAATACATATACTTTGTTATTTCTATCTAATCAAATATGTTTTGTCCATTGCCCACACACAAATAAAACGCTACAACAAGACGACGAATTAAACAAAACATCCCAAATCGCACAACACAAAATCAAACAATCGTAATAAAATGACTCCAAATCATGAAGAACAAAATAAAATTAGATCCATGTGAAATAACCATTTTATTTAAGAAATAAATTGATAGAAATATGTGTAGTTGGGTACTTCATGCCAAGAATGGTCAATAATCACCCCTCATTGCTTATGGAAGATGAGTGATTAGAAGAGAAAGTTGAGAGGAAAAAGGCTAACCTATAGAGGATAAAGAATTACGCCATGTTGCCTAAACGCTGTAAAGAAATGCAGCAGAAAGTAAATTGAGTGGACCGAAAGCTGCTTTACGTAGGACCTTACATGTACCAGCAACAAAATAAACAAATCTTGGTTCATAGAGACCTCAAGACCCGGCTAGCCATGTTCTATAAAATTTCGCTTCCACAATTCTTTTAAATTTTTTATTATTTTCTATAGACAATGGATGTTTGATAAAATAAGCTTTTGCCAAAAAATCTTTAATTTTTTGTTATCACTATATAAATTCATATTTTTGCAATATTAATTATATTAATTACACTTAATTCACATGTTATTGATAATGAAAATAACAGGATCGTTAAATATTAAAAATAAATGTTTTTGATAAAAATAGCATCAAAATACAAAGAAAATTCAAACGATATTTTCTTTTACAAAATGTTATCTTAACATATGTCATATAAATATGAAAATTGACATCTTAACTCGTAATTTCTCGTCTCTTAAAGATGAATATGATGACTCGTTGTATTCAAAATGAATTTAAAAATAAAAGAAAATTTAGCTTGTTAAAATGTAAATTACTCAAATTTTCACACAAATATATTTAAAATCTAATCAAGTGGAATCAATAGTAAATATATATATATATATATATATATATATATATATAGGGAGTGCCGAAAAAACCTATGAACAAACCGATCAAAAAAACCAAATCGAAAAACCGATCCGAAATAGGTTAAATCAAACCGAACTAGCTTATTTTGATTTATTCACACAAATCTTGGCTTCGGGTTTATTAAATATATATATATATATATATATATATATATATATATATATACTAACAGAAACTATAGCAATGGCCTGCAGTAAAGTACTCGCTTTCACCCAATCATGATGCAAATATCATCAAGAAACGCATAGCAAAGGTCGATCATGCAGCACTCTGCTTCAAATTTCCTGGCCATGATGCAAATACAATGGATGTATTAGCCTCAAATCCTGGGATACGCTTAGGGAAGGCTGACCAAACATTTGCGTTTTATCCCATTTGGAAGGACTTAAAAAACACCAAAAATAAGATTCTCGTTTTCGCAAAGGCCATGATGCAAATACAATGGACCGAATAGCCTGTAAGGGATACGCTTATGAAAGGCTTTGTTCAAACATTTGTAGATATCCTATTTGAAGTGTAACGTTCTGAAAATATCCTAACGGTTTTATAACATGTTTAGGGTATAAAATAAATTAAATTGTATTTTTTCGAAGTTTAAATTGTTAAAAACGAAAAAAAAATTATAAAAACCCGGAAATTATACAAGGAACAAGGTTAATTTGGTAAAAATATCAAAATAAGGACCCAAGGGTCATAAATGAAGAAGTGTATATGCCAAACTGAAAATTTGATGAATGAAGTGGAAGAAGCCCTTAAAAAAAAATGTGGTGTCAGGAATTAATGTGTAAGTCAAACATGGCCTTATGAAGGTTTAGAGTGTTAAGACCAAATTGGTCATTAGAATGGGAGAGTCTTTCATTTAGGCATTTACATTTTGGAAAAAGTTAGGGCAAATCCGGTTGAGAGAAAAGGGAGATAAGTGAGTGATTTTGTTCCATGAAATCAGGAGTTTAAGTGATCAAGAAGAAGAAGAAAGAAGAAATTAGAGATTTAAGGTAAGAGACTTAACCCTTGAATCCCTTCCTTTAATGTTGTGTTTGGGTTTCTGAAAGAACCCTGTTGGTATAAAAGATGTTGATTAGTTTATTTCATTTTTGGGGGTCGTTCAAATCGTTATAATACATGGAGGAATTTTTGTATAAAGGAAATGTCAGTTTTTAGGAGATGCTGTCAAGATTTTCCAAACCCAGCTTTAAGTTTTGACCATAACTTAGTCATCAATTAATAAAATCATGAAGTATTCAAATTTAAAATCAGACTTCATGAAAACAAATCTACCCAAATTAACTCATTAGACCCGCAATTCGTCAAAGTGAGGCTATGTTTATAGGTCAATTCCTGCTCCGCCCGACACAGCTTTTGGTGTTTCAAACGCTTTGATATTTAGGCCATAAGTTGAGTTTCACTCATCCAAATTGATTTATTAAAATTTATTGGTAAACTAGACTTCGAGGGGAACAAATTTCCTTGAAATAAGTGTATCCAATTCAGACCCCTGCTAGACCGTAAATTCGCCTAAAGATAGCCTTGCTTTTAAAATTCGTTTTGTGTTGAAAATAGTATAGTCCCAAATTAGATGATTCCAATTTCTGAATAAAATAGATTTACAGAGTAACAATGGACTTGAAGGAAGTTGGGTAAAATATGACTCATTTGTTCCTTGTGAAAATTTTATAAGTGAAGGTGTTGGTAGAAAACAAACTCCCAATCAGAAACCAACAGCTAACCGATGATTGTTAATTGTATTAGAATAGGAGCTGGCGAAGAGGGGAGCCCGAATTGATTGAGATTCCAAGATTGGAATCAAGTGCAACAAGCTTTTAGGTTTGTTCTTCGACTCTCTCTTTTGTTTCCATTTTGGAGTTTGTTCTCCATTCAATCTCTTCTTATTTCAAGTTTCACGATCATTGTTCTATTATTGAAATGATTTTCAATAAATTGCATATTGAAGTGTTTTAATTGATTTAAGGCAATTAATTGTGAAATGATTTGCATATGAAAAATTGCATGAGTATTGAAAAATGAATTCTTTGTATATACATGTATATCTTATAAGCCAATATTTTGCTATGAATGATTTGAACGCCTTTAATAGAATATTACTTAGTTAAATTAGTGAATGATAGATTGGTATACTGATAAAGGTCGAATTTTGCGATCGCTGCGATGACGTAATGATGTGTCGCCGTCCGTAGCCAGCGGGACAATATCGATAGTGTTCATGAATTGATTTTTAATAACGGTGTGGTCAGCGGGGCCGTCGTATGTTATAAAACAAAATGTTTTTATCTGCGACCTTACTTGTGGTGGGGCCGTCTTCAGTGACCGTTATCTATCTTGCTTGAAAACATTGGCTAAATCCGTTTAAGGGCAAAATGATAAGAATATTTGCAAAATGCATGATTTGTGTTTTGAATGATTTATTGAATATGAAAATGCATATTTGGAATGATCAATGAACCGTAAATGAATGTATATAAAATGAATATATGTATTGTATTTGCATTGATCATTAAAAAAGATTCAAAAGCATGGTTTAGAAAAATTCCATTGATCATTCAAAAAGATTCAAAAGCATGGTTTAAACTAAGTTGCTGAGGCTCCTTGGGCTAATCCGCCGAGGCCGAACTGGCTTTGCGGCTATATGGCCTTTTCTATGCAATTGAGCTCTTCAAGCGAATTTGCTAAGGCTCACGTGGGCTATCCACTTTATTTGGCGGCTCTTGGGCTACAAGGCCTTAGTTGGCGAGTTGAGCTCTTGGCCCGAGTTGGTGGGCTAATTTGCTTAGCGGCGGCGGCTCTGCGGCTATATGGCCTTTTGGCTTGATTGAGCTCTTCGGCTAAGGCTGTTGAGGCTGTGGGCTAATCCTCATTTGGCTTGCCTCTTGGGCTCTGGGCCTTAGTTGACGAGTTGAGCTCTTGGCCCGAGTTGCGAGGGCCTCCGTTATCTGCTGGGCCCCGAGCCGGCTCTGCTGCTATATGGCCTCTGTTGAACAGTTGAGCTCTTGACGGGTTGTTGTGAAGGCTCGTGGGCTAATCTGCTGGTAGGCGGCTCCACAGGCTCTGAGGCCTTAGTTGAGCAATTGAGCTCTTCAAAGTTTGTTCTTTGAGGCTCGAGTGGGCTAATATGCATGTCTTGAGACGGCTCTGCTTGGTATATGGCCTTTGTGGCGATTGAGCTCTTGCGAAGCCTGAAGTTGTTGAGACTCCGTGAGCTAATATGCTGGTTGGCGAGCGCTCTCTAGCGGCTATCACGGCCTTCGTTATCTTGAGGCTCAGTGGGCTAATGCGCACGAGTTGAGCGGCGCTGCTGGTATGGCCTTTGTTGAAGCCAGTTGAGCTCTTGGCCCGAGCTGCGAAGGCTCCGTGGGCTAATCTGCACGGTGAGGCGGCTCCTTGAAGCTCTGAGCCTTGGTCAAGCGATTGGTACATTCCGCGGAGGCGTTGAGGAAGCCGTGGGCTAATCTGTCTTTATTGGCTCTACGGCTATATGGCCTTTGTTGGCTTGATTGAGCTCTTAAAGCCCCATTTGCGGGCTCCGTAGGCTAATGCAGCAGGCTAGCTGGCTCTCTCTGGCGCTATATATGGCCTTTGTTGACGATTGAGCTCTTCGATATTGGTACTAAGACAAGTAGGCTTATACACTTTGGTGACCAGCTCTGCGGCTATCACGACCTTTATTGAGTAGGTTGAGCTCTTAGCCCCTAATTTCTTGAGGCTCAGTGGTCTAATCTGCCTCGCGAGGCGGCTCCTGGGCTACAAGGCATAGTTGACCAGTTGAGCTCTTCAAAGCGGTATTGAGGCTCCATGGGCCCTAATCTGCTGGTGACGCTCTAGGCTTCTATGGCCTTAGTTGACGAGTTGAGCTCTTAATAATTTCTTGGGGCCCAATGGGCTAATCTGCCTAGTGAATTAGCTACAGGACTATGCTTGTTTGGGTGATTAGACTCTGTGGCAGTGATCGTCAGTGCATAATCTCTCATTGTGTCTCTGCTCATGGCCTTTGAGCCGGTTGAGCTCTTCAAGCAGTGGCGAGCTCTTGGGCGACGACCACAGTAGCCCCATGGTCGATTTGACCTCCTTCTCTTGGAAAGGCACGTGTAGCTTTAATGCGGCTTTATAGAGAATTGGAACGGGTTGCGCGACTTGTGAATGAGATGCTGAAGCTCTTGGGGCTGCGCTTGACCTAGGTGCTACATGGCATGTTTGAGCTGAAGCAGGAAATTTGGGCTCTTGGGTGATGCGACCTTGTGGCTGTCGTGGTTGAGATTGGAGCTGCTTTGGGCTCTGGCGGCATGGCCCCATGGCTGCATGGCCCGATTTGACTTCATATCTTGGAAAGGCAGCGGGGCGTCTTTGTGCGAGTTATGGAGAATTGGAGCAGGTGCGATTTTAGGTGCTCAGAACTCGCCCCATAAATTGTGACTCCTCTGCAATGGAGCTCATGCTTTGAACCTTCTTCCCTTTTGGGGCGTGGTGGGATAGGTGTGTGATGGGCGCGGCTTGGTCGTCATCACGAAGTCTGCACCAAGAATCTTTGGTGGTGTTTGGTTCTGATGGTCCTCTGCTTATAAGAGTTGTGTTTTTCCCTAGTTCCTCCCTTATGGGAGTTATGTTATTCCCTAGCTTCGTTCGATGATGGAGTCGTGCTAGGGAATGTATATTTTGTTTTAGATTGTTTATGATGTGATGTTCATCATCAGGCGGTGTGTAAAAATTTAGTACCGCTTTCTCCATTTTTTCCTCTTCTTTCTTCTCTTCTTTTCCTTCTCCTTTTCCTTCTCCTTTTCCTTCTCCTTTCGCACTCTCTCTTCTTCTCTTTCCCTTTCCCTTTCTCTTCCTTCTTCTCCTTTTCCTTCTCCTTTTCCCTCTCGTTCACACTCTCTCTTCTTCTTTTTCCCTTTCCCTTTCTCTTTCTTGAGATTTTTTCTTTTTTGAGGGAACTACTTGTACTGTTCATTCCCGAGATGTAAGGGATGGCATTGTTGATTGTAATCAATTATATCTTCTTTGGAATAAAGAGCAAATTTTTTTTTTTGAAGCATGAATTTTTGCATTCTAAAGTGTGTAATTTTCTCTAGCGTTTCCTAGGCGGTATGCATTTTTCTTTGCAGGAATACCTTGCTTTTTGATTCATAAGGATATTAAACAAAGTAATCAACGAACACCTGGTATTATCGAGGCGTGATACTTTATTAAAGATTACAATCAAAGTGCGATGATAGGCAAGCGAGGTCTTTCGTTCGAGTGAGGTAGAATTTTTCATAGTGCGGGTTCGTAATTACCAAGTCTGACCACGCGAGCCACGATATAAGGGCCTTCCCAATTGGGTCCTAACTTTCCGTGTGTAGGATCTTTCCTTGTTGGTAGAAGCTTTTTTAAATTTAGGTCGCCAAACGCAACTCCTGGAAGCGACCTTTTGATCACGTGAAGTACCTTCTTGAGTCTTCCTTTGGTAATTCATACATTGCATTTTAGGACACAGTCCCAAGCTTTTCATCTAGAGTCTGGGTTTGGCGAGCTGCCGTTATGTTCCACGCTTGCCAATTCAATCCTTGGGGATTTAATCGATCTCGGCGGGGGCTACGCCTCGGTGCGAGTATGGCGAATGGGACCTCTGGGATTCTTGATACGTGGTTGCAGCATGCTCCATAACACCTCGGGAGGTATTCTACCCATTTGCCTTTTAGACCTTCAACTTAGTCTTCTAATCTTTGCTTTGGGGTTCGATGGTGACTTATGCTTATCCATTGGATTGTGGATGAGCTGGGGATGAGTAGTAGTTCCTAATCTCGAGCTCGACACGAGAAATCCACTGAACTTAGGATTTGTGGTGTTTCCATTATCGAACACGGGGCTCTCGTGATACAAAGCACTGCATATTATGGCGCGCCAAACGAAGTTGTGTATCTTTTGTTACGTGATGAGCGAGGGGCTCAACTACCCATTTGGTGAAATAATCCCTTTCTTCTGACGATAAATTTGGTGGCCCTTTCGATGGCGGAGGTCCCGATATGTCGAGCCCCAACGCTAAAGGCCGGGGCTTGTAACTGTCATCAGTGGCTCGGATGGGAAGTGAGAGATTTTGGCATGCTCCTGATAAACTTTGCATTTTCTGACTAGTTTTGTTGCGTCTTTGAGCATTGTGGGCTAATAGTACCCACCTTGCGAGACTTTTCCCTTGATGTTCCAGAACTCAGATGTGATTTCCACATACGCCTTCATGTACTTCCCTCAACACATAGTCGGTGTCTTCCTTTGCAATGCACTTGAGGATGGGTGTGAAAAAACCTCGCTTATAAAGGGCTCCCCGATGAATAGTGAACCTGACAGACCTCGACCTAAGCTTAGATGCCTCCTTCTGGTCGTTTGGTAGTAGTCCTTCTATTAAGTAGTCCCAAATGGGGTCCATCCAGCTCGGCTTGGACATAACAGGGGAGACCTCTTCATTGTTGAGATCTACGGAGGGCTCTAAAAGGTGCTCAACAAGCATCAGTCTGTTAAGGTCTTCTTGGGAGGCTGTTGCCAGTTTTACTAAGGCATCTACTCGCGAATTCTCTGCTCTTGGTATGTGTCGAGCTGAACTTCATCCTGAACTTCTTAAGTAATTCACATGCCTTTTGGGTATGGGATAATTTTCACCTCGACCGTAGGAGTCTTCTCTTTCTTACTACCGGCTAGAAATTAGATGCATACCTCTAGCTAATCAACTTCCATTGAATGGGCAAGGTTAAGCCCAACTATGACGGCCTCATACTCGACCTCGTTATTGGAGGCTCGGAACCCAAATCTTAGCGCATATTCGATATCTATTCCTTTTGGAGAGGTCAAAATTATACCGACACCACTCCCTTAAGCATTGGCAGCCCCGTCCATGGACAACCTCCAAATGGGAGGTGTCGTTTGAGTAACCCGAGCTGCAGAGGTGAATTCCCATGACGAAGTGCGCAAGATCTACCCTTTTATTCTTCTTGTTTTGGTTTGCATCGTCATCGAACTCGCTTTCGGCTATGGCCCACTTGTCGATCTTCAGGAGTCTACGGTTTATGTAGGACTTGCTTCATTAGTGTCTGTTGGGATTTGATGGTATGAGCTTAAATGAGAGCGGAGTTTTGGTGTGGTTCAATGCCATTATTAATTTCTCCATCTTTGGATACCTCTCCTCTGCTCCTCTCAGAGCTCGGCTACAATAGTAGGCCCGGGTGCTGCACTCGGTCTTTGTCTCACCGGTGGGACGAGTTGAGAAATTTGAAACGGTCGGAGATCACAGGTGTAAGGAGCTCTCCTCGGAGGACTTACGAGAATGGGGAGAGCTCGGATAAGTTTTTAACCTTTGCCAGATGCTTCTTCGCGATGTGCATCCCGATGGAAAGCTTTGGAACACGGAAGAAGAGTGACACTTATCCACGGCCACTGGACACAAAGCGACAAGCGTCATCCTTAGGTTAGGCGTTGGACTTCTTTTTATCTTTGATGGTGTGGCATGTCGAGCATCTTTTATCTTGTCACAGGTTTGCCTCTATTCCTCGGTTGTTGACTATAAAGCCAAATTTTCGGGATGAGACCGAGAAAGCGCATTTGGGTTTGGATTGACTTCATGTTATACTCTTTTCGGGATGCGGAATGCCTACGCGAGGATGAGCCTATATGGAGCTCGGTCGTAGTTGATTTTACCAACATGTCGTCTATATATACCTTCATAGATGTCCATATTTGTTTCTGGAACATCCTGTTCACCAACCTCTAGTAGGTAGCTCCTGCGTTTTTTAGCCTAAAGGGCATTACTCGATAGAAATAGGTCCCTTGCCCCGTGACGAATGGGGTCTTTTCTTGGTCGTCGGTATCCATGCTGATCTGGTTGTAGCCGGAGAAAGCATCCATGAAGCTGAGGAGTTCATGGCCAACTGTGGCATCTACTTTGAGGTCGATCCGAGGTAGAGGGAAACTATCTTTAGGGCAGCTACTCTCGGTTGGCTGTCGGTGAAATCGATCACGGAGATCATCATTTGTCATTAAGCTTTTTCCAGCCCGAGTCTGACGTTGGCGGTATTCGAGGTACTTTACTTCTCGTCCTTTGCACGGAGGGGGCTGCCGACCTCCTCGTGTCGCTTTTTTGTCTTTACGGCGAAACTACTTCTTTTTTGCTTGACTTGTTTAAAGGATGGAGTGACGTTTAGTCTGTGAGTGATTATTAGCCAAAATTGATCCCTTCCATGTCCTCTACTTCCACACGAACATCCTTGTTTGAGAAGTGGATAAAGGAGGCTTTTGAGGTCTTAGCTAGCTTAGGGCGACGTGCGGTGTTCGAGGTGATCGATCAGCTGTATAGGCTCCGGCTATTAGAGGGCACCGGTCGGGTGTTTACACCGTCTACGGCATGTCGAGCTACGTCCCACGTATATCGCTATCGACTGCTTTTTGCTTCATTGATCTTGAAATGTACTCCTGGCCATGCGGCCGGTCTCCTCAAACCATTCCTACTTCGTTTGTGGTAGGAACGATCCTGAGTGATAAGAGGAAGGATGGCCTTTATGGCGTTGAGAGAGGAATGCGCACAATAACACGTTATAAGGCGAGGGGCATCTGCTGTAAATCTTCGTCGTTATTGCTTGGAACGGGGGGTCTCCCAAATTGAGCACTAGTTATATTGACCCCAAAGGTAGCACTTTCTCTCTAGAGAATCCTCGCGGTGGTCTTGGCCCGGTTCGACTTCTCCCTTGATGCCGTCTAGTCAAAAGGTAATCACGAGATTATGTCGGTCGAGCTCCCATTATCTGTGGCCGGTCGGATTGTTTTGTTAGCCTGGTGCCTTATCACCTTAAAGTTGTCGTGGGGTGTTGACATCCCTCCCAGGTCTGAATCAGGAATGTTATGCTGTGTCGAGTCGGTAGTTTGGCCCTTTGCTTGCCTTCCATTACCTCACTGTCAAATCTTCTGTGAATTAGCCTTCTGACAAGTGGACTCCCCACCTCCTGCAAATCCTCTTGAGATCACATGGATTTCCCCTAAGGCTATGTAGTGGCGAAGATATCCCCGTCGAATCAAGTATTCTATTTTCTTCTGAAATTTGTGTCTGCGATGATCCATTTGATGCCGTGGTCTGTGGAACTTACGATTACTGTGTTATCTCTTTTGGTAAGGTCGGAGTCCTCATGCAGGACGACCATCTCAAGAATTTTCATGTTGCACCTGCGGTCTCGAGACACACGATGCGCTGCGGTGTCGGGGGTTAAACCACGAGGTGAATGCTATCGTAGCTCGGTGAGGTGGTCCCGGTAGATCTGGCCCAGCTACCACTTCTTTGGGGGATCGTTCTCTATCCCTTCTTAGGGATCTCTCTCGGTCTCTTTGTCTCCTAGGGCTTCGCTCTCGTTGCTTATCAGTCCTACTTTTCTCCTTGTGGATTAAAGAGCTCCCTCTCTTAGATGTGAGGCTTAATGTACTTCTCGGCTTTGGCGAGCACCTCGACCATGCTTGCACGGGATTCTTTGAATGGAAAACATCAAGTGTTTTCGCGGCACTCTAATCCCGGTGATGAATGCGGTGATAGCGAACTTCTCGTCCGGTACATCTACCTTTAAAGACTCGGCGTTGAACCTCACAGACATAAGACCTCGAGCTTTCTTGGGTTTGATTTATGGTGTGAGTGATAACTCGGCTTCTGGCATAAATTTGGCTCCAATAGTAGGCGAAATGCGATGGAGAGCTCTCTAAATGAAGGAATGGCGATGGTGGAGCTATTAAACCAAGCCAATGCCGGGCTTTTAGCGAGGCGTGATGCCATGAAGATACGCACTTTGCGAGTCCTTAATATCCATGCAGATCCATCTAGTTCTTATAGGTATTAAGATAGTCAATGGGATCCTTCATTCCATCGAACGCTTCTATTTGCGGCATCCTGAACTTTGCGGGAAAGGGGAAATGTAGCACCTCGGTACGTGAGAGCGGGGACTCGAGTTTCTTTGTATTTAGGGTGTCAATGATGCGGGCCTCGGCCACTGCGACTTCCTTCATGTGGGTGAGTTCTACATTGGATGCCCTTGAACCTCTACTCCCATGATCGCTCCCAGTTTCCTTCTTTAGGAGGGTCGGTTCATCGTTAGATGTTCCCCCGGAAATATTAGCCGTTGTGCTCTTCGGGGGTCAGGTGAGGCTCGTGCCCCTTGGCTCGGCCCCAGTTGCTTCTATTCGCCTCTCGGGGCGAGGGGTGTGTTGCTCTTCTGGTGGTATTATGGCCCTCTTGGGCCTATCATACTTCCCACGGGCGTTGCATCTGCCTGGTGAGTTGCTCTAATTCCCTTATCAAGCGCTGGTTGGTGAGACGAAGTGCCTCCATCTCGTTTGTGTTATCACCCAAAAAGTTTTAAGCAGCAGCGCCTACGGGAGGTGGTTGTCTGCGTTGCCTTCTTTGGTCTTATCCTTGGGGATTGGCGTGGCTCCTCCTTGTATTCCGAGTTGATACCATCAATTACTGAGAGATCAGCTTTATTTGTAAAGGAACTATGTTCCCACAGACCGGTGTCGGTGATGCCTTTCCATGGGTAAGAGTGGAGTGTTTAGATGTTGGGCCGGCTTTCTTGTCTCTGGACGTTGGACTTCTACGAAACAGAAACAAAGTGGATTGGCGGGGCTGCTTGGATTGCCTCTCAGATGCCTAAGTCGGTCTTTCGGGAAGAAAAGATCAACTGCTTAGAGAGTGAATTTTCTGCGTACCTTTTATCGATGGGGTGACCTGGTATTTATAGTAGATGTTTTTCCCAATTGGAGGGTGATAAAGATTCTCTCTTATTGGATGAGGGATTTTCTTTTTCCTTATCATTTGTCCAGTTAATAGGGATAATTAAGTAGTTATTGAAAATTATCTACTTCCCTTATTGGTGGGTTTTATTTTATTTGCGGATATGGGCTCTTTAGGGTCAGTGTTATCGGCCAGCAGGGTGGATGGCGGAGAAACCGTTTGGGCACGTGTCGGGAGCTAAGTCGTTTCTTTAGACTACTTATAAGTCTTCTTTTAATCCTACTTCTTGGGCTTGGGGAGTGGACATGCGCACCTATTTTTTAAACCCAATCAATTTTGATGAAGAATATGAAGACATTGGCCATGGAGCCATGGACAGCCACTAAAGACACTTTATATATGAAGACAAAATACATCATTGCAATGAAGAATAAGTGCCAAATCACATGAGCCACAGATAATTTATAAACTTCATGAATAAAGAAGAAAAGAAAGCTTGGGGTCAGAGCAAAGAGAACTAGCTAGCATTAGCAATGGGAAAGCAACCTCATCATGTTCTGATTGTACCATTGCCATTACAAGGACATGTTACTCCTCTTATGAAGCTTGCACACCGGATTTCTGATCATGGGATTATGGTCACCTTTATTAACTCCAACTTCATTCATGGAAAAGTGGTGGGCGTGGCTGCGGCCAGGACAGGATAATTGGCTGAAGTGGGTTCGGCTAGCCTCGAGTCGAGATAGTGGAGGCGAGGAGGGCAATGAAAAAGTTTACTTGAGTTAGGAGCAAGTGTTAGAAGAGTCATGCCGAGTTATTTGAAAGACTACTGAATACAATTATTCTAAAAATGATATTTTCTTTTTTGTGTGCCAAAATAGGTTCAACAAACAAATAAGTCAACAACAAAGCCAACCAAGCAACAATAAATCAACCACAATGAGACAACAATTTTTATGTGGAAAACCCCCAAATGAAAAGGGTAAAAACCACGGGACTTGTAGGCTACTTAAACTTCCACTATTTCAATAATAACAATAATGGGTTACACCAAGTTCTTCTTTAGCAAGCAAACTAAAGGCTCACAACAACCATACATCAAGAATATCATTCTTGAAACACCAAAACAACAAACATCATCACCAAGGATGGAAAACTCAAGTAAGAAGGAAAAAATTTCACCAAATTGTGGAATAGCCAAATGGGTATTGTGAAAAGCAAACTAACGATCCAAATTGCTATGATTGAAGAACACCTTACAAGGAGTCACCACGTCAAATTTGAGCCAAAGCGAATAATGGTTGGCCTTCCATCTTACAAGAGGTTAAAAAACCCAAACTCTCAAAGCCCTTTTCTTCTTTTTTTATTGTCCGACCACTTCATGCTCTCTTTTGATTTCCCCATTTTTTTTTATTTGTTTGCCCCATTGTTTCAGCCCACTAATGGACGGACCCAACAATCTGGTATGATCTTTTCGATCATTGACCATTGAATAGGATCTTATCCTTCTGATTGTGTATTGAATATATTAAATATGAATATGAATACATGGAAATATAAACTGGGTGACGACATTACTTGTTTAGTTTTCTCAATCCCAATTAGTTTGATTTGTATAAACAATCTTGAATGTTAGCTTATGACTACATTTGTAAAAATTTAGTTCTTTTTAATTTAATATGTATTCAAATTAAATTAGGATAGTACTATCATAACTATCAAGTCTTGTAAATAAGTAAAGATTTGAAATTTTAATTTTTTTAATGCTATTTATATTTAAAAAATAATATACCAAATTTAAATATTTATGATAGCAGTTAAGATATACTTATTGCAAATAAGGACCTTTGGCCATGGTAAAAAATAAATTGCGTCTAAAGAATGACCCATTGGACTAAATTTGATTAACATATAGCCAAGGTTGGTATCTAGCCACGACTATAAAATACTTTATAGTCAGGGTCAGCATATGACCGCGGTTATAGAGTACCCTATAGTCAGAGTCGACATCTTATTGTCATTATAGATCTTGAACTATAGCTATGCATTTGGACTTGACCGCGTTCATAACATTTATCCACACCACCTATGACCACACTATGTCGCTGTTTATTTTATTTGCAACTATATTTTATACTCGTATTATATGTTACTTTTAATTAGAGGTCAAATACTTAGTGGCTATAGACTTTTTTTTCTCTTTCTGATGTTTTCTAATTCAACATGTATTTTCTTCAATTTAAAAAAAAATCAAAAAAACATTTTTGTTAATTTCCAAATTTAAAAAAAAAAAAATCATTCACTTAACTCTTTAAAACTCAAAAACCATTTTCTTTAGTTTCTAAAAAATCAAAATTCATTTTCTTTAATTTCTAAAAAATATTTTTTATTTATTCAAAAAATTTAAAAAAAAATCATTTTCTTAAATCTACAAAATAAAAACCTTTTCTTTAATTTCAAATCAAAAATCTTTTCTTTAGCTTCAAATTTTTTAAAATCACTTTCCTTAGTTACTAAAATAAAAAATTATTTTCTTTCTATATATATATATATATATATATATATATATACTTTTTCTTTAAATTACAAAATTCTAAAATCAATTTCTTTAAATTTCACAAAAAATCAAAATACACTGTTCCTTTAATTTTCCTAAGTTTCAATTCCTTTTTTCAAATATCCATATTTCCAATCCTTCTTTTAAATTTTCCTAAAGTGATATTCTATTTTCAACATGATTTCAAAGATTCTGAATGCATGGTTTACTTTATAATTCCAATAAAATGGAACCATGTGGAGTCGACTCATGTGCTTCATCGCTGATGCCATATTAAAGACTATAAATCCATGTAACTTTCAATATAAATAATTTAGCTAAGTGATTTATAATTTGGGTTTTTAATTTAATCAAGAATGTTTGATATTAGACCAATCCTATTTTCTATTGATAGCGCTTGCGATTCGACACTAAGGTACATATTCTTTCATTTTTTACTTTATAGATTATTTGCTATATATTTGATGCATTGTTGTATATTGTTGTTGTCAATTATTAGTATTCATAGTCAATTGGTTATTTGTCACAGTTTTCATAATTTGATTAATAGATACTCGACTTTAGGGGCTTAAAGGGGTGCTTTCTGACTCACTACGATACCATTCCCGATAAGTACAAACCCTCCGTTGAACTCATTTTGTGAGCTTGTTTTTCACAAAAAATAGTCACACTAAAGGTTTATATTTTATTACTATTTCCACTTTCAAAAAAAATAAACAAAAATAAGTAGCGACTTTAAACCGTTTTCTAAATGATTTTTCAAAAATACAAAAATGAGTATTGTCTTTTAGTGAAAAACACATCATAGCAAAAATAAATTGTTGTCCACACCCAATTTATTAATAATAATAAATTGTCATGATGGTTCAGGGAAGCCTAGAAAATTCTCTAAATCTCGGATGAAGAAACGGACTACACCATTAAATTCGTCTCGCGAAATCTAGTGACTCATAAAAGTTTCGTTGAATTCTGAAACAATCGGAATAGTTTTACGATTTTCTTGGTGACGAAGTCATACAGGTGATTCCAAGGACGAGATATTTATGGAAATCTCGGAAGTCAGAAATGGCTTGAGCTAAGTTCATGTAAAATAAATTGAACTGAAAATAAATAAATTGTTTCAGGGTAGAAACGGACCCAAATGAGAGATGGACAAATGGTTAAAAAAAATCAAATAAAAGGAAAAAAAAAAAAACAAACAAACAAAAAGGGGTAGGGAGGTATTTTCGGCTGAGGGAAGGAAGTGAGAAGAGATAGAGAGAGAAATTTTTTTTCTTTTCTTCGCTTCTCTTTAAGATCTACGGAAATCAAACTGTAGGTTTTCGTCGGAGCAAAATACAAAGTCGGTCCACGCATCGAGAGCTACGCGTGGATACCAAAATCTTGGAGTTTCGTCAAACACTACGAGGTAGGGAGTTTTCCTACTTGGGTTCTTTCTAGCCTAAAGGTCATTTAATGGCTTGGGGTTTTCTTAGAATTTGTGAAGCGATAAATTCGATCCAAAATTTTTTGGACGTAATGACGTAAATCGGGGTGTCAGTTGACTACGAATCAACCGCGGAAATCTCGTGTCTCACATCGTGAGGCACGTACATGTAAACCCCGGCCAGGTGGGCGGGTATATCCATTGACACAATTACTTATATTTTATACAAAAATGGTTATTTACAATTGTGTTTTACTTACACAATTTATACAAAATGGGTCTCTGGCCGAGAATTTACAAAAGCAGAAGAAGCTGAGGTAAGGCCATCTTGGCGTTCTTCGCCTCTAAAACCTAACTTCGCGTCCCATGCGTCTTGTGCCTAAAAAAATTAGTCCCACGGCCAGGTGAGCAAAGCCCGGTAGTGGAATTTCCCTACTTGGGTTACTCCCACCTAAGTGCGATGCAATGGCACACAAACATCGACACATGTAATATATCACTCACATGCATATATTAACAAAATTAATTCCATACATCATGTTATTCGAGTTTATAATAATAACATAAACTCATTTCCAGCGTAGGCTAAAGGCACATCCGGCCGATTCGTCTTGGAACTGACCTGATTTCACCTGGCATATTTATTTTTCTCATGGCAATAACCTGACACCACACAAATCCCACACAAACGGTCAGGTGTGATTATCAGAAACCACACCAAGGATTTATTCACTCGGTCCAGATCTTTTGGGCGAGTCTGACCATCTAGGCCTCGACAAATCCCCATCCATTACATAACCCTTAAGCAAAAAGTAAAACAAGTAGGAAGAAGCCTACCTTCTGGGTTTGAAACCCCCTCGAAGCGGTACCCATAGCGTAGTCCTTCTTTGGCTGGGGAGCACTTTGCTTCGTCTCGCCTGGGAAGCTGAAGCGGTCGATCAGGGAATTACAGAGAAGGTAGAGCCTCTCTCTGCAAACCCTCTCTTCCTCACTCTCCCTTTTCTCGGTTGGTCTCTCCCTCTCTCCTTCCTCCCAGGCGATTTGGAAGACTTGGTGAGGGGAAAGAGTCCTCTGTACTTCACATGTCCATTTCTCATTGGACCATGGGATTACATCCTTATCCTTATCCATCTAACTTAGATTTTCTTCAAATGGCATCATGCCATGTGTCACATGTGAGCCCCACTTGAGCTCCATGTTTGACTGCATCTCAGCTTGACACGTGGCGCCTCTTGGGCCACTCAAACGTGCCAAGTGTCCTACATCCCTCTCGGTGCCTCAGCGTGAAATTCGATTGTCTCGGGTCGGCCAGTCGGCGTGGTAGCTAGATTTGTGAGCGATTCAGCGGTGTCATCCGTTTCATCATCCGAGATCTAGAAAAATTCCGAATTTTGATCGAAATTACCGTTTTACCCTCATTCAAGGAATCTGGATTTTCCGGGGTCTCACAGACTGAGTGTAGGAATTTTTAGGACTTTTTCGGACAATCCGGATTGAATTTTCACGACTGTTTTCAGACAGTCTAGGCTGAATTTTTGGGACTGTTTTCAAGCAATCTCGGATTAGGTTCAGGTTTGGTTTTAATCCTGGGAATGATGTCTTCGGGTTTTGTGGTGTGTTTTGGTATCACAATAATTCGGTGATGAACATGAAGGACGAAGGTCTTTTTGTTTTAATAATGAATTAGAGATTTGGGCCATTTTGTGTGTTATTGTTGGAAAATATAAAATAACATGCTGTTGTATGTAAAAATCATGTTAATATGTGCTTGCGTGATGTATTAACATGTAAATGGTGATGAATGGAAATTATATGTAGGAAATATAATTATCCGAAATTTATAAATGTTGCATGTAACTCTTGTTATGCATGTAGCATGACATAGCATGAAATGGCATATCTGCATTTCATATGCACAAGGACATCAGCATATTGGGTGTGTGTGCATGGGTATGGTCATCCATCATCAGTATTGATGAACTTGTACTTTGGACGACGTCCAATAAATGTCTCATAGTTTAAAACATAAAAAGTGAAATATAATTAATGTGTGTTGGGCGGAATGAAGAAGTAGTTAATCCCATCAGTGAAAAGCACAGTTTTATCGTTGTAGGGCTGCGGTGTGATATGAAAAATTATGTTTGGGTGTAAGAGACCCGCGGTGTAAGCCGAAAAGTTTTGTTGCCCAAAGAAGACACACAGTCATGGTTATCACATAGATTTCGAGTTGTGTGATAGGAGTCGGGATTGACTCAGGATTAGTTGTCATTGGCACTTACATTGGAGTCTTTGGTGGTCGGTGGGTGATTGTATCATTGGTGCTGCAGGTGGTCTGGTTTACATAACGGCATCTGCATGTGTGGGAGTCGATTAGGACTCGGGTTATGTTGCTCTTAGTCTCATCTCTCATGCATGACATGAAATATTCCATATAGGATTGCATTATTTATATGGAATGTGATTGGGCGTTTCATAGTTGCGATGCATGCATTTTAAGTGAGGAAGTAGCCCTTGTAGGAGAATTTTCCTCTTTGGGCATTATTCACCCCATTGTGGGACCTTTTAGGTGCACCGGGGTGTATGGGAGACGGCGCTCCGACGAGGCCGTGATTGTGAAGAAGGCCGACACGTGGCCTTGACAATACTTTTGTAAAAAGTATTTTATGTAAAAAGTATTTTATGTAAAACGAATTGTAATTAAATTCTTATGGACTGTCATTAACTGTTCATTTTCATATTTTTGATTTACATATGAATGAATGGGTCCCGGTAAAGGGACGTGTTGAGAGTGATCTTAGGGTAAACTATATTAGAACAAGCTAGCTAATATGTTTTGTATAAAGTGTTATGCAATAAACTCTTATGGATTGTGTGATATAGGTTGTATGTTGGGTAAAGCTCCCGAACAAGGAATTTCTGCCCCAGATTTTTTTAAATATGGATCAGATAAATGGGACACAATAGTGTGGTATCAGGTCACTCGAAATCCACAGGAATTCCGCAGGTTGGGTTGTCAACGAGACCCCCATATTGGGGTTTCACACAACGAACATGCAAGAATTCATTATTTAAAACCCTACACCTCCAAGGAAATTGATCTTTCAAACATGTAATAGTTAAATCATTAGAACTAGAATTATCAACAATAATTGTGAGAACATACTTTCCCGATGTCCCCGATCAATGAACAACTCTCAATCACCCTTCCAATTGTGCTTCCTTTATGATTAGGAACTTGACAAAAGTTCAAAATTCATTTTTGAAACTTCCAATCTTGATCAATCCAATGAGCAATTAAGCACATATAATTATAATTCTGAATAGATGACCAAGTATCAGTTGTTAAGCACAAAAAGTTAATTCTTGAATGTTTTCAAAAGTTTTTTATGTTCCATAAAAAGTTGTATGCAATCTCTTCAAACAGTGATGCGAGAAGGAATTACAAATCTAGACTCTAATAAGTGAGAATAATCCTTAAATCTCTCCCCTTCAACGACTCTAAAAGGCAATTCATCACAAATGATCATTGATGTCAAGGCTTGTCTAATTGCTTCGGGATCATACTTAACAACCTTTAAATTCCTAATCTTAACACTATCACCATCCCTTACCTCTTTCTTAGCATAAAAAATAATGATCTTTTGTTTTTGATCAACCACTGTATAGAGAGATTTCCTACATTTTAATTGCAAATGACTCCATAAATTACTAGTCCCACTCTTTATAGAATCACTAGCATAAGATTGACCACAATAATTGCATGATGCACGTGGATTTTTCTCACAATTATTCCTAGTGAAATGATCTCATATTACATTTTTTCTTGTCCCCTCACTTCCTTTTGTTCTTTTAAGTTTTTGTGGAGTTGATAGTTTTTTACCTTCATCTTTCTTTGTCATTTCAGCACTATTATTTCCCAATTCATCCTCTTTACCTTCTTCTCATTGAATTTTTGATGCAATTCCCGCTTCGATGTAATCTTCAACATTTAATGACACATCTTCATCCATCTATAAAAATTAATAAAATATCAATTATGTTAGGAAATTGAAATAAAAATAAAAGGTATTTGTTTGGGAAGAAACGAGGAAACAAACCCAAGATATGAACAAAGAAATGATATACCAATAATAATATGTAGTGTTAGGGAAAGCATGATGGTTTTGTAAAATACTTGAATATGGAACTACCATTGGTAGAGTCTATGGCTATATCTAGATAAATTTTCTATGTGAACCTATTTGAATAACTTTGAAGAATTCATGTATCTGTCGATAATAATAATAATACTATTATTTATAATGATTTGGATTTTCACACGATCCTCCGATATGACCCTTCCTTCTTTACAACCCCCACCAAGATTTAAAATTCATGCTGAGGTATGTTATCAATGCATTCAGATATTTTTTTTGTTTTGAACTTACAACCCCCCAAGAATGTATTGATATTCTTCAGTTTGGCGCCAACTCAGAAAACCCAAAGCATCATCTTCAAAAACCCGGAAGCCCCAGAGACTCATATCTCGTGACCTCCATCAGAAGCAGTGAGGACCCGAGAAAAACTCAAGGAACACTTTTTCCTCGATTTTCTCGCACTTTCTTGGCTCTAATATATTTAATTTTCTTCTAAGAAAATTAAGAATTAGTCACTGACTCAAAATGGACATGCAAACAAAACCTCAAGAGTCATGATCAAATCAGAGGCATGCATCAGACATGAGAACAAAAAAAGTTTGTAGTTTTTTTCATTTTCTTCCCCTTGCTTTTGCTTTTCTTTTTTGTTTATGCCGTTCACTATTATTTCAACAAAACAAAAGAAGAAAGAAAGAAAGAAAGAACTGTTTAAAGGACACCAGAGAATTCAAGAATTGGAAAGAAAATGAAGAGATATGAGATCTGAAGAAAATAACAGCCGAAAGTCAGCGGGGTGGAGAGAAGAAGAGGTGTGTCTTGACTGAAGAAAGATGTGAAATTAGGTTAAAACATTTATAATATATATAATTGGTTTGGGTCGAGTTCGAGTTCAATTGGTTTTCACCTCTAAGCGCAAACTAAGCCAGATGTCAATGGATTTTATAAAATTTCAAACAATCCAAACCTATTATTTTTTAAGCGAGTGGTTTTCGGTTTGGTTCGGTCGGTTTTGTCGGTTTTGATGGTTTTGGGTTTATGAACACTACACTTTTTATTCTCTGTCATTTGTATTGTTAAACTTAGTGATAAATTTCTTTCTTTTAAAAAACCCTCTGAAAATGAATATTTTAAAGAAAATGGACAATATCTTACAAAATAATTTTCTATAATAATATCTTTACAACTATTAATAATCATATAAATATTTTAATTATTTTCCATAATAATTTCGTTAAATATAAGATAATAGTTTTTGAATAGATATTCTTTTAGAAAAAAATTTCAGGTCTTAACTTATTTGTATGAGAAAATTTTAGTATATCTATTTTTTTTTTTAAATTAATATTATCTTTATCTATTTAAATTTAAATTATTTTTAAAAAAGTAAAATTAGTCATAAACTCTAAAATAAATATTTTTAGAGATAATATCTTTCCATATTGCATCTTTAAAATTATTAATATGATAATATCTTTATAAATATTTCAATTATTTTTCATAATTTTGTTAAATATATAATAATATAATAAATATGCGAATATTTTTTGGAAAAAAAAACCATGACTCATTTATATAAGAAAAAAATTTAAATTTCTCATTATTTTAAGATTAAAATTATCTATCATCAAATTTAAAATAATTTGAAATATGTATATTTTAATGTATATAAATTTTTCAAACTACAACTTTACTAGAAAATCTCTATTTAAAAAAAAAAAGTCCATATTTTTGAAACTTTGTCTCTTTTGGAATATATATCACAATAAAAAGTAAAAAAATATAAATACATAAATAAATAAAATTGTTTGATTTTTCTGTTTTAAAATAAATATTTTTAAAGAATATGAATAATCTCTAAAAATACTTACTATTATTGTATCTTTAAAATTATTAATATCTTTATAAGTATTAGGGAGATTTTATTTTTTTGTGATTTTTTTTTTCTTGTGTTTGAAGAAAATATGACATCCGATAACAAAAACATAATTCCCCTCTTTTCTTATTAATTAAGAAAATGAGTCAAGAGAGCCGCCAAAACCTGTGAAGAAGAAGAAGAGACTATAGTGATAATAATCCTACCAGAAGAAATTCTGTCAAGATTACCCATCAAATATCTGCTACAGTTTAGATGCATATGCAAAGCTTGGCATACCTTAATCTCCCATCCTCGATTCGTTAAAACCCACTTGCGTCGTCAACATGAACTCCCCGCGGTTGGACTCCTTTATCCACAGTCACAGAAGAAGGGTGATTTGGTGGTGATGGGTATCCTCCCAAGTGAAAACGTTGCAGCAATTCTGGATTCTTGCCATGGGTTTTGATTATAAGAGCTATAGGTTTTGTTTTTTCTATGATTTTCTGAGGTTGATGACTACAAGATCGTAGGATTCTCACCTTATTACAAGCAGCAGCTATGGACATGGACAGTAGAACCCTGGTAGATGTTTTCACTTTCAAATCCAATAGGTGGAGGAGATCCATGCAAGTGAAATCGCATCTGGGTCAGCCAATTTCTTCCATGGGAATGTCTATTGGCTAGCGGTCATAAATTCTGGCGAACACAAAAATAGATCAATAATTGCTTTCAGTTTAAGAGAGGAGAAGTTCCAGGAGATGGAATTACCAATAAGTCGTCTAAGAGAGCCTGTTTCTTATTTGAAGGTTTTGGGAGTATGCCTGTACGTGGGTTGTTTATCTTCTCTTGGGAGGAGGAAGGTGGAACATATATATGACGTTTGTTCATCTTGTGGTAAGATATGTATGACTGAAGAATGTGATATTTTTGTTTATATTGTCATGAGATGTGGGTGATGGAAGAACATGGCATCAAGGGTCCAATCCATGGAAATAAACTGCCCTATGTACTGCGTTCTTTGGAGAATGGTCTGCTTCTGGCGGCTCATGATAGGAAGTTATTGCTTTGTGATTCTAAAAATAACACTTGGAAGAACATCACAAACTACAAAGAGGTAGAGAGCATTATCAGAAAGAAGTGAGTTTGTACATAAATTCTAGTTTCTCCTTACAGAAGGTAGTGACAAAATCGGTCCTTGAATCATCCCTAACAAAAGGAGGATTGAATTTGCCTATTAGATCTTATATTTTTCAACTGTGTTTTTTTCCTATTAGATATTATATTTTTCTGTTGTTTCCCTATTGGATCTTATATTTTTTCAGTTGTTTTTCCAATTAGATTTAATATTCTCAATTGTATCTCATGTCATAATGTGACAAGAAATAAAATTAAGAATAAAGATAAAATTAAAAATTATCTTTGGATTTGCTATTTCAAACTCATTTGTTTTATTTTAACTTAAAAATATAATATTTTTGATAAATTTTAATTATATTTGATTTTTATAGAATTTTTAATATGATAAATAATGAGAAAATAATTTGTTTATATTTTTCTTTCCTTATTACTTTTCGTAGACAAACACACAACCTATATGGATGCACCTAAATATAAAAAAGCCCTTTAACTGGTTTGTGAATTTGTAATATGTGAGTGATCGGTATTGTAGTTATTAGTCATTGTTTAAATGAGCTTTTCCATATTACAAACCTTGATTGGCTAATGCAAATCCAGGGATAGTTTGACACTACTTTTTGTAATAGCGCTTCTAGCTAAAACGCTTCCCCTGTGTTTCTATCAGAAACGTTTTTAAAAAAGTGGTTCTACAAAAGTTTTTTTGTAACATATGGCATATATATAAAATAATTTTCTCTCTATATATATATATATACTTTTTGTTATATTCTAAAATCATTTTCTTTAAATTTCACAAAAAATCAAAATACACTATTTCTTTAATTTTCTAAGTCTCGGATTCCTTTTTTCAAATATCCATCTTTCAAATCCTTCTTCTAAACTTTCCTAAAGTGATATTCTATTTTCAAAAATCTCGAATCTCTTTTCAACATGATTTCAGATTATGGATACATGGTTTATTCTAGCCCGTAAATGGAATAAATGCGGGTCGACCTCATGTGCTAAATAAATTGGCCTTGGTGTGGGGCCCAACATCCTATGTATGCTTCCAATAAATAATTTGACACCCGATTTATAATTTGGCTTTTTAATTTAATCATGAATGTTTGTTATTAGACCGATCACATTTTCTATTGATAGCATTTGCGATTCGATACTAAGGTACATATTTTTTCCCCTTTTCCTTTACTTATTATCTGTTATATATTTGATGCACTATTGTATATTGTTGTTGCCAATTATTAGTAATATTCATAGTCAATTAGTCAATTGCTACAGTTTCCATAATCTTATTAATAAAGACCTGGTTTTGGGGGCTTAGAAAGGTGCTACGGCTCACTACTGTACATTCCCAATAGGGAAAGTGTTTCTATCGGAAATGTTTTTATTGGAATCTGAAAAAGTGATTCTACAAAAGCTTTTTGTAACATATCGCATACGATAAGAATGCTTTTATATCATTAAAATTACCAAAAATGACATTTAATATTTAATTATAAAAATAGGATATCATAATAAATAAATAAAATTTATTACAAAAGTATATAAATACAAATAAAAATGTATATCAATAAAACCTAAATCAACTATTCTTATGATTATAAAAATTTAAAATTGGATTATTAGTGAATAGCGTATACAAGTATTTGTATTAATAAAACCTAAATAAATTTTTTTATGATTATAAAAAAGATTTGAACTAATAAATAAATATACATATACGAGGAAACATTTGTATTAATAAGAACCTAAAACTGGTATTCATATGATTATAAAATATTTGAATTAATTAATAAAGGTATGCAAAAATTTGTATTAATAAAAAACTTAAAATAATTATTTTATAAAATATTTTATGATTATAGATTTTTTTTTTAAAAAATATTTGCAAAAATATTTGAATTATAGAAGTATATGATATTATCGGATTTATAAATAAAATAAATAGATGTTTAAAGGATAAATATATATTAAAAACACCTCCCAAGTGCTTGTCAAAAAAACACTCCAACTGTTTTTTTTTTTTTAACTTTAAAAAACGCTTTTTAAAATATTACCAAACACTTTTTGTTTTGTCATAAAAACACTTAAAAGTGTTTTTAGGTCTAAAAACACTTCTAATAAACACTGGCAAACTGGCCATGAATTCTATTTGTGGTTCTATGTTCTTTTTTATTTAAAAAATATGCTTTGACATTTTCTATGACATTTTCCATTTAATAAAAATTTATAATAAGTGATAAAAAATAAATAACGAATAATTTAAAGTTTCAAAGAAAATTGTTTTTTAAATAAAGAACTAAAAAACAAAGGACTTTTTAGTAATTCTTTATAACTACTTAACGCATATAATAAAATAATATTCTATATTAAAATCTTGAGTATAAGATTAAAAATAATTTTTTTCCAAGCAACTCATGTTTGTGAAAAGAATTGGACAAGAAAGGCTTGACAACTTGTCATACCCTGCCATGATATTCATATATTTATGGATTACAAATAAAAGACAATCATAGAGATCATATAAATAAGCTTTCCTAATATACAAATTCTGTCCTAAAATAAATAATAGATTGTTAGGTTGAATGCGTATGGTATAAAAATGAGTTATGAATTATGAAGCACAAGTGGATGCATCATTAACAAGTGATCATTATATTTTATATTTATTTTATCTTCATGTTTTACTTAGTTTTTATGACATAAATAAGTGTTTTAATACTCTAAATGATCATCTTTATGATTAAGTCAATCATTAAGAGCTAACGAAAGAAGCCGGAGCGAATAGCATTCACGTAGAGGCATAAAGTTTCACCACGGCGTGACATTGTTCGCGGCGTGAAGTCTCACTTAGTGAGCGTGATTGGAGGCATCTGTGCTTGAGTCAATTTATTCTCAGTCGGGCGCCAATTTTGGTGCTGAGGCGCCACTACGGAGGTCCATAATTGCTGAAAAGCCCATTTGTAGCATATTTAGGGTTGGCCTATAAATAAGACATCCTAAGGTTCCGAAAATAAATGTTCTTAGGGAGAGAGCCTACTTTGAAGCCCTAAATTGAAGCCAATAGGAGAAAGAAGAGAAGGAGCCCAAGATTCCATTCTTCATTCTAGTTTCTTCCTCTATGCTTTTGTTAATTTTGCTGATTGTATTTCTCCTTAAGATGTTCTGAACTTCTAATCTAGTGTTTTGATTTAGTTTAGCCAGAACTATGAAGCAAGGTGTTGATTTGTATTCCATTTGATGTTTGAATTTTTATCTATTAAATGTTTTATTCAATTCTTAATGCTTGCTAGTATTTGATCACCATTAGCATAATTTTACACATTTGTTTTGAGCGAGAGGTAATGAGCAAAATGAGATGAATAAGAATCTGTATTCCTCATAAGATAGAGATATTCATGGGTTACATGGGTATTGTGGATTTCTAGGTAGAAAACTCCCCAAGGTAAGCATACCTAAGGTGAGATAGAAGTTGTTTCTCTTTAAGAATAGGGGGCTTCTCAATTGGAGGGATAGGGCAGAAGGGCTAGATCCCAATACCAACATACTTTAGTTTGTTTGCCCCGAAAGAATCATCCTGATACATATTCTCTTGCTTCATCATCAACAATGTTGGGAGAATCTCCATAGATAAGGCTAGTCTCCAAAGAATCAATGTGATCCTTTTGGCTAGACACTATAGCCTCCACAATGTCCACTCTAAAACAGCTTTCACTCTTCATGGGATGCTTTATGGCATTGAACTCGTTGAAAGTCACCTTTTCATCTTGCACCCTCAATCTAAGTTCTCTCTTTTGCACATCCATAAGGGCTTGACCGGTAGCTAAGAAGGGTCTTCCAAGTATAATTGGCACTTCCTTATCCTCTTCCATGTCAAGAATTATGAAAGCAGGGAAGATGAAATTTTCTACCTTCACAAACACATCCTCAATAATGCCATGAGGATGAGTAAGGGATCTATCCTCCAATTGAAGAGTAATAGTTGTAGGATTCGCCTCTCCCGAACCAAGTTTCCTAAAAATGGATTCTACCATTAAGTTAATACTAGCACCAAGATCACATAAAGCTTATTCAAAGATTGAATTGCCAATTGAACAAGGTACAATAAAACTCCTTGGATCCTTTAGCTTTGGAGGCAATTTCCTTTGAAGGATAACACTACACTCCTCCAAAAGAGCAACGATCTCATAGTCACTTAGCTTCCTCTTGTTTGCAAGGATGTCTTTCATAAATGTTATATAAGAGTGCATTTTCTCCAATGTATCGGCAAATGGAATATTAATGTGGAGCTTCTTTAAAATCTCCATGAACTTGCTAAATTGGTTGTCCAACTTGTTCTTCTTCAATCTTTGAGGATATGGGACAATCGGAGTATCTTCTCTTGAAGGAGCTTTCAACTAATTTTTCTTTTTATACCCTTTACTTGCTGGAATTTTTTGTAACTTCTTTGCTTTTCCATTAGTTCCAACACTCTTTTCAATAGTTTCAACACTGTTTCTTGAGTTTCTAGCATTGTTTTCTTCACTCTCAGCATTGTCTTCATCATTTTCAGCACTATTTTAGACAAATTACTCTCTGATTTTCCTTCTAAGTGATGACACGAAAATGCTCCTTATACCATCTCTTCTAGGGTTCACTTCCGAAGTGCTAGGAAAATTGCCTTGTTGTCTCTCATTGAACAAGGAAGCCATCTGGCCCATTTGAACCTCCAAATTTCTTAGTTTAGCGGCTTGATTAGTGAGGTAGGTTCTTACCTCATTGACAAATTGTGCTTGAGATTTGATCAATTCCAATTGGTACTTAGCTAACTCACTCATAGTGTCTTCCAAGCTTGCTTTCTTCTCTTGAGGAGATGAAGGTTTAACTTGCTCCATCGGGTGCATCACATTTGGATTGTTTCTCCAAGAGAGGTTAGGATGATTCCTCCACCCTAGATTGAAATTTTTTGCACATGGATTGAATTGGGCTTAAGGGAATTTTGTCAAGTATTGGGCTTGTTCCACACTCATTTTCCCACAAGGGTTTCCCATTTGACACTCGATATTAGAATAAGGTCCATTGGAAAAATCGCATAAAGGGATAAGCCCTTGGATCACATTTGCCACAGCTTGGGCATTTTGTAATTGAGTAGACTAAAGTTGCTTTGTAAGCAACAAAACTTGGACCACCAGATTGTTGAAAACATCCAATTCATGTACTCCACTCGGTTTCTTAGGCTTTGCTTGTTCACTCAACCATTGGCAATAATTCAAAGCCATATTTTCCGACAATTGGTACGGCTCATTTTCACTCTTGTTCATCAATGCACCTCCAGCTGAGGCATCTAAGAGTGTTCTAGTAGTCCCGGTTAACCCATTGTAGAAATGTTGCACTTGCATTCATTTTGCCAATCCATGGTGGGGGCATTTTCTAGAAGTCTTTATAATGGTCCTATGCCTCATAGAAGGTCCCTCCCTCATATTGAGCAAAGTTGTGTATCTCAATCCTCATCTTTGTTGCTTTTGTTGGAGGGAAAATTTTCAAAAGAAACTTGTGTACTAAGTTGTCCTAAGATGTGATGGAGTCAAGAGGTTCCAAATTTAGTGAGAATGGAATTAGAAAAGTCTAAGAAAAAGTCTTTTAATGAGAATGGAAAAGTCTCAAGAGGATAGCATCATCACTCACCCCGTTATACTTCACCGTGTCACACACTTCTATGAAATTATAAATGTGCTTGTTGGGGTCTTCATTTGGACATCCCATGAATTGAATATTTTGAATCAATTGCAAAGTGATAAGCTTAAGTTCAAAGTTGCTTTCTTGTATAGTCGGTCGCCTAATCACTAGAGGGATGTCGGCCGGAGGAAGAGCATAATCTCTCAAAGCTTTCTCCAAATTCTCCATGGGAGGGGGTGATTGGGGCACACTTTCCCCGCTTATAGATTGGATGTCTACCTCTTCTCCTCACTACCAGAAATTTGGTTTTAACGTCAAGTTTCTGATCGACTAATGCTAGTCATTGATTTAATTTTCTACGATGAACTTTGATAATTTGGTCGCTAATTTTTAATAGATAAACAATTTAAATATTTTATTTATTTACGACCAATAATTTTATTTATAGTAACCATTACTTTCAGTCATAGATTTTATAATTTGTGACAGTCATTGATTAGTTGTAAAATGTATTTATGATAAATCTTATATTGGTCACAAAATACTAAGATATATAAAAAATATTACATATGCTTCGTTCTTGGAAGTTTGATATTTTGTGAGGTAGTTGTTTTAGTCTCCGAAACATCTTATAATCTGTGACCACTAATTGATTGGTAGATCGACGAGTATATTAATTATGAAGAAGAACTTTATGTTAGTCTCGAAAAAATTATAATTTATGAAATATTGTAACACATCTCTAAAAGCATGATATTTTGTGAGGAGTGAAGTAGTGGTCAAAATGTCCTATAATCTATGATCACTCATTGATTAGTCGTAGACAGTATAATAATTGTGAAACGAAACTTATGTTAGTCTAAAATATATAATCTATGAGAAATATTATAACACATCTCTAAAAAGTATGACGTTACGTGAGGAGTGGTAAAAGTGGTCATAAGATACCCTCCGTCATGACTACTTATTGATTAGTTGTAGAAAAGTATATTATTTAATGATGAAACTTATGTTAGTCTAATCAAAATATATAATAAATGAGAAATATTTTAACATGCACTCTAAAAATAGATATTTTTGTGGGAAAAGTAAAATTAGTGAATCTTGCATAATCATGATCACTCATTGGCCAGTCATAGAAAGGTGTATTATTTACAATACACCTTATATTAGTTACAAAACTTATATATTCTATGATAAATAATTTAACTTATCCCCAAAGTTTGATATATTATAAGGAGCAAGAAAGATAGTGGCAAAATGTTATATTATTTGCTATTAGTCATTGGTTAGCCTAAAAAATCTTTATTATTTGCAACAGCACTACATTGATCACATGAAAGACTTTAACATGTGAGAAAATTCATGAGTGGTCACTTTTGAAATTTATTATTTTGAGGATTGATAATTGTAGTTGCAAATGTCTAATAATTTAGGATCAATATTTTTGAGCTTTTCAAATATGCTTTCTAGTTTAAACAATTTTATATTATTACTAAAAGTTGCCTTCTTAAAGCTACACACCATGAGGCTTTTAAACACATTAAAAATATTACTCTCAATATAAACCAATTTGTTAAAAATATTTATTAAAAATTATTTTCTATAATTTTCAATTAATTACTCATGTTTTTCCATGTACTTATATAAAATAATTACAAAAATATCTTTAAAAATAATTCAATTTTTATGAGCTTTTGGACCCATTGTAATAATTAATCGATAAAATATATTACAAATTATTTTGATAAAAATCTATAAAATATTTATTATTTTAGTTAGACAATGATATAAAATTGGGTTTTAAAGAATTTTACTTATAAAGTTTATATGCTACCTTTTAAACTATCTTAAGCTCTTAAATCTTATCCAGTGTTTTAATAATATTTTCCATTTATAAGAATAATTTAAAATTATTCAATGATTAGAAGTAAAGAAACAATAGATAATGATTGGAAAACTATATTTATATTGTATAAATAATTATATATATATTACCAAATTATTTTGATAAAATTACATAAAATATTTATTACTTTTAGTTAGACAATGATATAAGAATTGGGTTTTTAAATTTTATGAAAGTTTATATTAACACCTTTTAAACTATCTTAAACTCCATAAATCATATCAATGTTTTATTAATATTTTGCATTTATAAGATAATTTAAAATTATTCAATGATTAAGTAAGAAATAATGAATAATGATTGGAAAACTATATTTATATTAAAATAGTTTAGTAACTATTTGTTTATACCGGACATGTAAAGAGTGCATGTTTTAATTTGGATAAGCTTATCAATTTAAGTGCATTAATATAAATATGGTTGGATTTGAAAGTATTAATAAACCTAAAATATATTGGTAATTACTAATTGGATTTTAAGGATAAGTAACATGATTTTGAAGTTTATTCACTTTTCCTAAAATTCAATACATGACTTGATTTTTAATATAACAATGACGAGGAGGTATTGTAATTGGTCCTTATGATTTTATTTTATTTTAAAATTTTTTTAAATTGTAATTAGTACGTAACTTTTAGAATATATATTTAATTAAATCTTATAAAATTATTATTATCAGTAACTTTAGAATATATATTTAATTAAAATCTTATAATATTATTATTACTAGTAGCTAATTTTTTCAGCACTACAAAATATTATACTTAATTAAAATTTTATAATAATATTCTTATCTTTTAAATATTTAATTAAAATCTTATAATAATCTTATTATTAGTAACTTTTGTTTTCAAATAAAATATTATATTTAATTAAAATTATAATATTATTATTATCTTTAAATTTAATAGTTTTCTCTTCCATTTAAGTTACACAAATCATAAAGTTTTTTTTTAAAAACGTAAATCATAAAAGTTAAAAAAGCAAAGAAAAAAATTCAATAAAAATTACATGAAAAAAACAAATAATCCTTATTTATCTAAGAATGCTTAAAAATTAAAATTTTATTTTATTAAATTAAGATTTAAATATAAATATTCGTAATAATAGAAGGTACTAGTTTAGATTATCTCTAAATTAAATATTTAAATTATCACTCTTCAAAAAAGGTAAATTATCTTTAATAATTTATTAATATTATTATCATTAAAAGAAATATAAAGAAACACAAGCCCTAGTTTCTTTCTCACGTTCTCTCCACAAAATATGTACAAACGAGTATTGTGTTTGGTCTTTCAGAAACTAGAAGCAAGTGTAAGTCTCACAATTTTTTTAGGTTAGTTTTATTTAATTTTGTGTTTGGCTTTAGAAGTGATTATACTTTGTGCAAAGAAGTTTTGATTTGTAAGAAATTTTGTTTGTAGAGTAGCATGATTTAAATGAAACAAGCTAGAAAACATTGAAATTCATTTGTATCGATATGTAGAAGACACTATCTTATTTTTTGTTCATTAGTTTGCACTTTAAGTAAAACATTGTTTCATATAAAGACATATCACGAGGATATAATAAATTATCATTAATATATTTATCTTACGTTTTGTGATGAGCATCATTATTTATCGCTCTGGTTGAAACTTTCTTTGATCTGTATTCCAAAAACTTTATATACTAATAAATAATTTCTGCTTACTTGAAATGCTATCATTATGGTTTATCGGTGGGTGGTCATTATCCTTCTTGGGATAGGATGAGTTCATTGATGATTGTTATATGGTTGTAACCAATAGCCACAATGGACATGCGAAAAATGATAAACATTATGGGTTGACTTCTTAGCAAACATTAGATATTCCAAAGAAGTACACTTGTTGGTAAAGGAGGTACCTTTTAAACCAACATGTATCTTTAGATGTTATTACTTGATACATATAAGTTCAAGGTGACCTATAATTGGGTTTTGAATTTTTAATATATTCTTGACTTTTCCTAAAATTCTTGGATATTTTAACTAATTTAATAGATCATTGAAATTCTTTAATCATAATAAATAATATTTAAAAGTGTGGATTGTGCTAATATTTTCCAATTTTAAACCATTATATAAGTAGTGAAAAGAAATTTTTGCTATTCTTATCATCTTACTTAATTTTTCTTCCCTCCAATATATAATACTCAACCTCAATAATTTTGATCTCCATTGAAGCATTTATTTGGTTGTGAATATGATTAATTGTCATTTTATCTTTTAGTGTTAGAAAATGTTGCCTCTTTATAATTAGTAAAGATGTTCTTATAGATTTGAACATGAGACAAACTATCTTGGTAATTTTTCTTGCAAGAATAAATTTTTGTAGCAATGAGTTGTAAACTCAAAAGCATCCTTAAATGTATTATAAGCTTAAATGTTTTTTCCTTTATTAGGTTGTCTTTTATATTAAATTAATTTTTCCCTACTACTTGATATTATTTGAGTTATATAATAATATTATGTCCATGACTTATTCACCACTTGAAATAAATTATATGGAGTATCTCAAATCTATAATCTCGACTAGTTGTCATATTGTTATCATATTATATTGTAAAGCGGATTACATGGCTCCGGGTGGTATCAATACATCATGACATTGTTTGTCCATTATCCAACATGATTGCACAAGGTATTATTTTTTGTAAAACTATCAAAGGTAATTGTTATGATAGGCTTGTTTCAATTAATATAATCTCTTTGTCATTGTCATATAGGAGGTTCATCAACAACACAAAAGAGGCGAGGTCCATCTCGAGGAAAATGATTAGATGTACTATTAGAGAATGGATAGAGAATTCTTATATCATTTACGGAAGAAGAAAGGAGACGCTATGTGCTTATGCTTGCAAATTTGCTAGTGAGATTAGTGTTGCAGTGAGATTAATTTTAGACCATTTATTTTTGGCTATGGAAATGACCAATTAGCTGACCATTTAATTTCATCTGAAATATTTAAACTATGTCTAATTTTTTTCCATCATGAAAAATTATAAACCATGATCAGTTGTTCTTCATCGTGCAAACTTGAAATTGCAACCACATACATTCATCGTAGAAACATGAAATTGTGACCACATAAATTCATTGTAGAAACACGAAATTGCGATCATGTTAATTCATCATAAAAACACGAAATTGCAACCATGAAAATTCATCGTAAAACCACGAAATTGAGACCATATAAATTCATCATAGAAACACAAAATCAGTGACCAAGTAAATTCATGGTAGAAACCGCGAAATTGCGACTACGTAAATTCATCATAGAAACATGAATTTGCGAGCATGTAAATTCATCATATAAACAAACAATTGGGACCATGTAAATTCATTGTAGAAAAATAGAAATTGCAACCCATGTAAATTCATCATAGAAACACCAATTTATGACCATGTTAATTCATCGTGAACATATGAAATTGCGTCATGTAAAATTCATCGTAAAGAAACATTTCAAATGCGATCAAATGTTCATTGCAAAAAAATAAAATTTGCGACCAATTACTATCGATGGTAGAGCATTGAAATCTGCCACCAAGATGTTGGACATAAAAATTTACATTAATGACCAATATCATCATCCACCTGAGCAAATTATGTACGACAAAGTTAAGAATGAGTCGTAGAAAACATTCCGTGGACATACTATGACGATTGTCGACCAACATTTTGGTTGCAGTTATTGTCGCGACCCAAATTTTGTTTTTGGGATGAATAACGTAGTCGCGGAATATCATATTTCTAGTAGTCCTTCTCTAAAACCTTCAACATTCTCCATTGATTTATGCTCAATTTCAGTTCGTTCTTTCTTACCCTTTCTAATTCGTCTCACTATTCTTTCTAATTTCGTGTCCAAGGGTACTAGATCTTTATCACCAAACAAATTTCAAAAGTAATAACAAAAGTTTAAACAAATAAGGAAAAACAAAAATTTCTTGAAGTACAAGAGAAACACTTGGTATCAATATTAACACAATCGCCAACTCCCCGACAACGGTGCCAAAAACTTGTTAGGCTTAAATTTATGTGATGATAATGCTATGCAATTCTATCCGCAAATGTACAGGCTTACAAGTGGTAGATTTTTTTATTACTGCTAGACCAAATTGTTGATTGCAAGAAGTATTGTGATACTTTTGCTAGGGACTAACTAAAGTCCCTCACAACTGTACTCAAAAACTTCTTATTTCAAACCATAATTTCTACTTCTTTTGACTTTAATTATTTTTATACATTCAATTTGATATGCATCACTGCAAGTGTACAGGTCAACAAGTAATAAAGTGGATTATAAGTCCAGATATCATTCCCATAGGAATTGATAAGAAATTTTGAAGATCAAGTACCCCTATTACTCAAGATCATCACTATTTGAACCTCTAACTTAATGAGTGATTAATTAGCATAAATGAAATAAAGTGTTTTTGTCAATTTTCCTTTAATTGGAAAGATGTTTAAATCTAAAGGAATTAAAGGTTTCACTGAGATTTAATAACACTGGAAATGAGATTAGTGTTATGATCATCAATTTGCATATTGTTTAAAAACAGTATAGTTATGGGCTTGAATTCTAGATTTGTCCAATAGCAAAATAGTATAGTCTTGAAATACCTTCAAACACTATACATTTCACCATTTAGATCTCCATGTTCCTACATTAGGTCAATGTTTCTAAACTACTACTTTTAGGATCTGATTCTCTTTAAGAATTGGTTTCCTTTACTAAACCATTTCTCGGGACATGGGTCAGCTTGCCCCCATAAACAGGGTAACACAACCCTCCTCCAATGTAATTGGTACCTCTTTCTTCAATTTGATCAGAATAATCACTCCCAACAACAGAAGCACAAACGTTCTTTCAAACTAAAATGAAACCTCTATGTATTAAACTTACAAATCATCATATGGTCCTTATGTCTCGGGTACACACTTTTGTTGTCACTCAAAAGGAACCTTATAGTCAGAGGTTAGAACATCACCTGTGATTTATCAAAGTGATTCTTAGAGTATATTAGTTCTAAGGGTATCAATTTAGCATACCCCTAAGGCTATTACTCTTTGCTCTTAGGAACACACTTCTCTGTGTCACTTAGAGGGGTCTTGGAAAATCAGAGCACAGATACAACTCCTTTTATAGGTATGCTCTACTAATACTTAGAACAATTCATGATAAGAACAATACAAATTAAATCAATCCAGCTTTCAAACCACAACATGCATTTAAATACCACAAAAATGATCATAAAAACACCAATCCCTTCCTAGAGGGAGCTTAGTCTTCCATAACTGGATCACAAATAACAATGACTAGTTGATTAAACAAATTTATTGAAACTGTAATCAAAACTGAAGAAAAAGGTTTTCTAGAAATATTTTCTATTTTCCTTTAAGTTCAAACATAAATGGTTGATTAGAACATCATATGTGATTTATCACAGTGATACTTAGAGTATATTAGTTCTAAGGGTATCAATTTAGCATACCCCCAAGGCTACTGCTCTTTACTCTTAGGAACACACTTCTCTATGTCACTCAGAGGGGTCCTGGAAACCAAAGCATAGATACAACTCCTTTTATGGGTATACTCTATTGATACTTAGAACAGTTCTTTTAAAGAACAATACCAATTAGATCAATACAGCCTTCAAACCACAACATTCATTTAAATACTACAAAAATGATAATCAAACACCAATCCCTTCCCAAAGGGAGCTTAGTCTTCCATAACTAGATCACAAGTAATAATGACTAGTCGATCAAACAAATTCATTGAAACTATAATCACAACTGAAGAAAATGGTTTCCAGAAATATTTCCAATTTCCACTCAAGTTTAGACAACAGTGGAGCTTGATATACAAAGATCCCAACTCAATATTGCAGCTAGATCAACTACTCTAATCCATAAAATGAAAATGAAAAATATAAGAAAATAAAGAAATAAGAAAAGAAAAATAAAAATATGTACAAAAGCTTCAGTCTCTCTATCCTCCTCTATGTTCCTCCTCTTATGAGATGTTCTCCCTCGATTTCGTGCCCTGTCTCTTTCTATTTATAGGCTCATTAAATGATAGGCTAGAATTCTAGGCAGATTTTGTGGACTTCAATGCAAGCCCACTTAATACTTTGTCGCAACAATAATAGCAATGCCTTAACATTCAACATCCTTGTTTGTATTCAAGTTTTGTTATGGCATTGTCACAACAATTGCTGCTGTTGTCTTCTAGATTTGCCTTTGAAGTATTTGTCACGACAAAGTTTGGAATGTCGCGACAATCACTTCTCATCTTTTTTCGTCCAAATTTGTCTTGACAATTCCCTCTTTGTTGTTCAACCTTTGATCTCTGATAGATTATTGTGACAAATGTATGATTGCCATGACAATGTTTAGTTACTAGATGTCTTCAGAGTTGTTGTTAGATTGTCGCGACATTGTGACTTGACATTCACGTTGGATAATTGTAGCGACAAACTTTTCATTGTCGTGAAAAGACAGTTGATTTGCAGGAATTACTCTCCTCTCTCATATTTGTCGCGTGATGTTCTTTGCCTTTTATATGTTGTGTCATGACAAATCTGCAGGTAAATTATCTTCTCTAGGATTCTTTTCAATATTTTTTGCAACATGGTCTCCATTGTTGCAACATTTCTTTTGCTATTTACCTTTAGTTTTGTCATGACAATATTGAGATTGTCACGACATTACATGCTGTCTACCTTATCCAAATCAATTGCTTTTGTTGCACTTTTTTATTTCTTTGCTCTAAACCCCTGCAAAACACAAATCTAGGTGAAGATTCTATAATTTTGCATTAAATTGAACATTCAAGTCTCAAATATGCATGAAAAATGGACTTAAAATTAGATGAGTTTCACACTCATCAAAATCCCCAAACTTAAAGTTTTGCTTGTCCCCAAGCAAAGAAAAGACTCATTGTTTGTCCTTAAGCAATTTAAACTGATTTTAAGGCCATTTTTCTTCTCAATCATCTTTTAAAAAATATCATCAATTTTGATTCAGAGAAATGTCAGTTGTGATATCACTTCCAACTAAACTTCAATTCAGGTATCCCAAAGACTTTCAATTCAGATAATCCAATAAGCAAATAATTCATAGAATGTAAACAACTACAGTTCATGACCTCTGATGTGAGAGTGTGTGTTGGTCATCCATTGATGACAAATTTGCAGGTTAGGTAACCTTATGAGACATATTGTAAAAGAATAGAAATCTCTTTAGAGTGACTTAGGTGTCATAGGCTTGTTGGTCATATTTCTCTCCACTAATTTAGGCATAACACCACCCTCAGGATCAAATAGGTCTTCTAAGCTTGTAATGTATGGCTTGGGCATTGGGTAGTTGACTGGACATTTAAGGCTTAAGTTCACCCAAAGTGCACATACTATTGACATTTTTCCTTGACTTCTCATCGCTATTTTTCTAAAACATCCTTCAAGCATTCTTCAAGCACCCTCAAACTTGGTTTGGTGCATCTTTTTACATATTCTCTACTGTGGCATTTTATTTTTCCCCTTTCTTCTTTCAACTCAATTCCTTCATTTCAGAAGCTCTTTTCTTTTCACTTTGTTCAAGGTTTTGGGAATGGTGCAATGTTTTGTCTCCTTAAGCTTTCTACCACCCTTAGCAAGATTTAGGTTAGTAACTCCCATACCAGTTGGTATTAGGGTACTAGGTGTAGAACACCCCTAAGAACTTATTGGCTCAAGGGAGGAAGGCTACAAGGCAAAACATATTCCCCTTTTGCAACTATATGCTTTTTCAGCTTTTCAATTTTCTGTTGTGCAACTCTTTTAGTACATCTTTACTCAATTGATCTCCTTTCACATCCTTAATTGTTATCCTTCTTTTCATTCCAAAATTTTACTCCCCCAAACTTGTCCTCTTGATTACTTTTCATGCACTCATCTTGAAATTTGGGCAAACAAAGGGTTCTTTACTGAAGGATCAGATTTAAGGAAAGGTTAAGGTCTTTCAATAAGCTTTGATGATGAAATTGGCATTAGGTTCAAAGAATGTGCTAAGATATATTCATATATGCATATGCATATCAAATGGTAGGCTTTGAAAGGCACAAACTTTCCAAGGATGGCCTAAATCATTTCCTGTTGGTTGTGATGCCTAGGATTTCGCCTTAAATAATAATATAACGAGTTCTAAATGTGAGCTGGTTGAGAAAGGATATAGTGTACTATTTAACAATGATTTGTTGTCTAATTAAAGATGCAAATGATAGGGACTTATTCAAAATTAAGATGAAAGGAAAATTTTTGTTCTAAATCCATTGGAGGTGGAGCAAATTGCATTCTAGTGACTCAAGTTGATAATGAAAGTAAAGGGAGTAAGTTATTAAGGGCATACTCGGATAAGGCAGCTCAAGTAGATAAAAAGATTTCAATTGAAGCAACCTATCTTGAAAAAACATATCCAACAATAGATAGATCTCCAAAGTCATTTATGAGCAATGACATCAAACAGGCTACGAATGATGACTCTTTAGTGGATACAAACTCTTCAAAGAAGCCTGATTTTGGTATTGATCAATCCAAAAGTAGTGAAGAATCTGTTCAAAATGATGGTGCAATTCCCATGAGATTTGGTCATTCGGGATCCAATTTAATTAGCAGCATCCTTTGCCACTACTATACTTAGGGTTTTCGTGGAAGGGGTGAGAATTGTCCTTTCACGCATGTTCAGAGGAAAATATGTCCAATTACTTTTTCTAATCCGCAACCTACACTTTTCACTAGATAATTTAACCTTGTCCAAGGTTTTGGCAAATGGGACAAGAATATTATGCTGAAATGATATTAATGACGAAAAATGGTCTAAATTTAGTTAAGCAAATAAACTTCATTAGAGAAAGTGAGTTGATTTCAAGTCTTTAATGATGAAGACTCTCATTAATTATTTTAATTAATTAAGAGTCTTTAATGATGAGGACACCTATTAATTATTTTAATTAATTAAAAGTCTTTAATGATGAGGACACCTATTAATTATTTTAATTAATTAGGAGTCTTTATCTTTTAATTGTTTTATTTTATTAATTAGGATTAATTACTTTTTCTTGTACATCAACTATTCTAGTTTCCTTGATTAGGCAGGATTCTTGTTTAGCAAGGATTCCTTTGAGCCTCTCTAAATACTTAGTCATTCTATCTTTGTAAGCAATTTTTATTTTTATCCAATAATCAAAACGTAGCAAACTTTTCTAAATCTCTTTTAGGTTGTGTTTATTGTTTCTTAATTGAGACTTTGCTCGGAGATTTGTTCGTTTGACAATCTTCGATTGTTACACGTTGCGTCAAGTGGTATCAAAGCGGGAATTCACTAAATCCGATGACAAAAGATGGTGATGGTAACCTTCCCCATGACGAAGATCAAGGATTAACAATTGTTTAGAGAGTAATCGAAGAATAGAAAACTTCAACTTGCAATCTTGAACTATAGTTGACAAAAATTACTGGACAACTACGTGAATTGTTACGAAGAGGTGTTCAAGGGGAAAATGAACAACTTATTGAATCAAGTTGAATGAGGTAACCTTGCTAGGCTAGTAGTTGATGTTAGAATGGTCCATATCAATTTGGTACAAATTCCAAATTGAATCATAACACCTTTCCCGACCTTGTAGCTCTTGAGGAAGATTTGTGTGCACGGGTCTCCATATAAAGAAGAACCTTTGCACATTTTGGGTCCACTAAGCTCTTAAAAAAAATACATAACAATTCACCATCATGTTTGTTTTGAGAAAGGGTTTAGAAGAACCAAAAACTAAATTAATTTTGGTTTCTTAGTCTCAACAGTTTGGTTTCCAGTTTTTCAGTGTTTTAGTTTCTCTGTTTGTTACAATGGCTGGAGGTATGTGTATTCTGACATTTTGTTTCCGCACATAATCTGATTGGATTTCTTGCTCAGTCATTCAACATTTGGTATCACCTCTGCCTTGATTTTTGTGTTTCGTACAAGTTTTTTTACTGATTTTTTTCCAGAATTCTAGATCTTTTCGTTTAAGTTTTTCCATTGTTATGAAGCGTTAAATCTCCGTTATATATGATTTAATGTATTTTGTGATTTCATATGACATCAAACTGCATAAATAATTATGTTTTTGGTTCACTTGTTGGTTCTGCAATGGAGGTCCTACGGAACCAACGAAGAAGGCAACCATTTAATAATATTTAAAAAATAAATAAAAAGAGGTCTACATGAGATGCGAAGTGCGGAGAAGAGATTACTCATCTTGCTGCTTTGGCTGATGCCCACAAAAATGAAATCTTTAGTGTTTATTTAACAAGTAAAAAAAAAAAAAAAAAATATATATATATATATATATATATATATATATATATATATATATATATATATATGTAGCTTCACATTAGGGCTCATTTTGAGCCTATGATGGGCCAATTTTGATAAGGCCCTTTTAATTTAGTTAGTGGGCCACTGGATAAGTTGGCTAAAGGCCCACTGGACAAGTTAGCTAAAGGCCCTTAGGCCTGTTTGGATCATATGCCGCAGCCCATTGGATTCAAAAAAAAAAAAAAAAATTTGTTAAAAGTAGTTGTTGTTGCTGAAAGGATTTGATCCTAGGACCATGTAAGCTTCAAAGTAGTGCTCTACCAGTTAGCTAGGTAACCAGATGGCATTATTCTTACACTGGTTTTATTTATACAGCTTTAAAAGGATTAAAGTTTCCTATTAACAAATTTATGACAGTGTGATGTCTATTAGAGTTAAACCCTTGCTTTTGAATTCAAGGGACACACTCCGGCTACATGCTAGGTTGATGTTTTAATTTAAACTACAACATTACATATAAATACAAATTGATTAAATTCATTATTGAATTTATTATGATTATTTGCATGAATATAATTTTTACATGCTTATAATATTGTTCTTTAAAATTGTTTACAATTTCTTATGTTAAGTGATCTATATAATTTTAATTAACTAGGGAATAGCCACAGCATCCTTGGTTAAAATTATATATTAAGTTTTAAGATCACATTTGATAACATTGTCTGTAATTAATTCATATGGAATGTGATAAATCTCATCCCACATGAATTTTTATTATATCTTGTATGATTAATTAGGATGAGATATCAAATCATATTTTCTAATTTACCCATAGAAATTAGGAAAAGGAACATGATTTGGTAGTCTTATCATAATATTATTTAAATCTAACTCAATGATGCTTTAGCCTATAGGCAAGTTTTATGTCACTAGGTTTATGATTTAAAAGCATGATTTACATTGGTAAAACATATCATTGTATCTTTGCCTCAATTTTTTATTACTAAGCATGTATACTTAACTTTTGCAGTTATTCAACCTACGAATATTTATGATTTTAAGTGTGATATTCCCAAATTAAGGGGTGATAACTATAAGGTATGGAAGGAAAGAATTCTTCTACATTTGGGATGGATGGATATTGACTACGCTATAAGGAAAGGAACTTGGAGTCCATTCACAGAAACCCAGCATTGCATAAGCTGTATGTCTTTATGATAAGTGGGAGAAGTCTAATCGCTTACTCTCCATTGATGTTCGTAAAGACGAGATATCGGCTGGTAGTACGTGGTTCAGTCGAGCAAATTAATAAAGTCAAGCCACTTCTTAAAGACCATAGATGAAGCGGTTGAAACTTCGACAAAGCTCTTGCTAGTACTTGTAATTATGCAATTTTCATCCGGCTGAAGCTCAGGACGAGAGGTGCGTGATCATATCGAGCGTAAGGGATATAATTGACTTCAGACGTATAAGTTACCATGTCGGACACTTTCCTTGTTCATTATATATTGAATACTCTGCCCCAACAATACATTCCCTTCAAAATCTCTTACAACACACATAAGGATAAATGGTTAATTAATGAATTGTTGACCATGTGTGTGCGAAGGAGAAGTTAATGATGGAAAGAGGGGCGAGCAGGTTAACTTGACCACCTTTGGAAAGAAAGAAAGGATCAAGCTAAAGAAAGGGAAAGATTCCTATTCAATCGGGCATAAAGAGAAGGAGTCAAAGTGTTTTTTACGTAAAGGAAGGGGACACGTGAAGAAGGGCGATCGAAATTTAAGATCACGGCTTGACAGAAAGATTACTCGATTTTCCTTTTGTATGTTATGAATATAGTATGGTTAATGTTAATCATAACACATGGTTGATTGATTCTGGTTCTACAATCCATGTTTCAAATACTATACCGGGGGTATGCAAAACTGACAAAGCCCCGGTGGGAAGTGAGGAAGCAGTGATACATCTGACCAGTGGCCAGATGAGTTCACGTGTGGAAGCTATTAGCACTTGCAGCCTTGTATTAAGCAGCGGTTTCATTTTAGAATTAGAAAAGACATTTTATGTTCCAAGTTTCTTTAGGAATTTAATTTCAATTTCAAGACTTGTACCTTTAGGATTCTCCTTTATCTTTAGTTAAGTTTCGATTTATCCAATAAATCAAAAGTTATTGAATTTATGGTACATTGTCGATAGTCTTTCCATATTCAATTACAAATGATATTACTTATAATTCTATGCATGTTACTGTTGGATTAAAAAGATGTGTTATGAATGAGGAATCCTCTATGTTATGGCACTGAAGATTGGGACACATCTCCATTGAAAGAATAAAGAAATTGGTTAATGATGGGGTACTTAGTACTTTAGTTTGCTGATTCCCGAGACTTATGAATTGCATTAGGGTAAACAAATAACAAGTCTAAAAAAGATGCAAGAGGAGCCGCAAACCTATTAGAGATTATACATCTGACATTTGTTGTCGACATGGATCTGAAATAGTCCAAAATGCTATCACCTACATAGATTATTATTCCCTGATATATGTATCTACAACACTTTGTTGAAGGATGAAGCTTTAGGCGCCTTTAAAGTTTTTAAGGCTGAAGTAGAATCAATGCACGAGGAGAAAACATATTAAGATCGTGAGATCAGATGGGAGTGGAGAGTACTATGGTAAATACGAGAGGAATAAATGACTCCTGGTGCATTTGCAAAGTTTCTTTAAGAAAATGGGATTGTTGCCCAGTACACTATGCCTGGTTCTCCGGATCAGAATGGTGTGGCAGAAAGAAGAAACCAAACTTTAATGGACATGGTAAGGAGTATGAGGAGTAATACAAAACTACCTCAATACATGTGGACTGAAACTCTAAAGACGGTTGTGTATATATTAAATTGAGTTCCAACCAAGGTTGTCTCTAAGATGCCTTTTGAGTCATTCAAAGGTTGGAAACCGAGTTTGCAACATATGCAGCGTTTGGGGATGCCGGGTGCGAAGTAAATTTATAACCCACAAGAAAGAAGTTTAGACCCAAGGAACATTGGTGGGTATTTCATTGGATATGCTAAAAGGTCCAAAGGGGATAGATTTTGTGTCCATCTCTGGCCACTAGGATTGTGGAATCAAGAAATCACGAAATTTCTTGAGAATGACTAATCAATGGGGTATCAGTTTGAGGACATTGTTTATGAAGGATCATTATGAAGGTCAACCCTACTAGTTCAAGTGATAGATTGATTGTCATTCCACACCCCTCAGAGTACAACCAGGGCAAACTGACCATTTCACGAAGTTCCTGATTGCTAATATTGATCCTGTAGATCAAGTTGCAAATGAAGAAATTCCAGAAATTGTTGAACAACCAATTAAGCAACAAATTGATCAACAAATTCCTCAATAGAAGGATGAAGCAACATTAAGAAGATTACAAGAGTTAGGAAATCAGCAATTCCTAATGATTATATAGTGTATTTACAAGAATTGGACTATAACATTGGAGCTGAAAATGATCCAGAAACGTTTTCACAAGCCATGAGTTCTAAGGAATCTAATTCATGGTACAATTCCATGAAAGAAGAAATGAAATCTATGGCATCTAACCGAGTATGGGATCTCGTTGAGTTGCCTGATGGTATAAAAGCCATTGGATGTAAATGGGTCTTTAAAACGAAGAAAGACTCATTGGGCAACATCGAGACATGAAATTGGGCCTTTGGTTGCGGATTGATCAAAGGAAGGAATCGAGCTACACGGGAGACCTTTTCTCACATATCTAAGAAGATTCTCTTGAATAATCATGGCATTAGTTGCCCATTTGACTTTGATTTACATCAAATGGATGTGAAAACGACATTCCTTAATGGTAATCTAGAGGAAGAGGTTACATGAAACCTTTGAAGGATTCTCCTGTGAAGATGGCATTTAGTTTGCGAGCAAAAAATCCATATATGGATTAAAACAAACTCACCGCCAATGTATTTGAAATTCCATGAAGTCATTACTTCATTCGAGTTTTGAAAGAAAATATCATGGATCAATGTATATATACCAGATCGATTAAGGGTAAGATTTGTTTTCTTATGTTGTTATATGTGGATGATATTCTAGCACAACCAATGATAAGGGTTTGTTATATGTAGTGAAACAATTTCTCTCCTAAGAACTTTGATATGAAGGATATGGGTGAGACATCTTGCTCGGCATTGGCATTCAAAGATCCATGGGAAAGATCTCGAGGCATTTGGGTTTGTCTCGAGACCTACATCAATAAAGATTTAGAGAGATTTAACATGAAGAATTGTTCATAAGTATAGCACCCATTTTGAAGGGTGGCAGTCTGATTGAATCGATTGCCCTAAAAATGATTTTGAGCGAGACACATGAAGAACATTCCATATGCTTCAAGCTGACTGGAAGTCTAATGCAGTAACAGTGCATTACGGACGACATTTATTCTTTGTTGGAGTATTAGGAAGATATCAAAGTAATCCAGGTATTGACCCTGGAGAGTTGCAAAGAAGGTGATGAGATACCTTCAAGGAACAAAGGATTACATGCTTATGTATGAGACGAACATATGAGTGTGACACTATAGATCCTGATTGGCGGGATTCGAACCGAGATGCAGGATGCTCTGCTAAATTGTGATGCCCCAAGTTGGGGCTTTCTGTATCTGGATAACTATACCATAACTTGTGACTATTAAGCTTGTTTTATATTAAATCGCAAGATACAAAATACATATCACAGTTCCATGTTTAATAGTGTTCAACATTTACATTGTTTGCAAAAACAAAAGACATATACATTATACGAAAATCTTCCAATGGACCCTATTGATGTAATTGACCTCATTTCAGATGATGTGGATCGACTCAGTACTCTGGTTTCCTCTTCTCCTATGTCCCACGAATGAAAACACAGTGCTAAGCTTTCGCTTAGTGGAAATAAACTCAAATAGACGACCCCTAATAAGGATCATCTCTCTTTAGACATATACATATACTTATGACAATTATAATCTTTACATATACTATTCATTTGTCGTATCTATCTTTCATACCATGTTTCATTCCATAGGCTTTTGATGTCATTTATACTTTACTTATTGTTCTTGTAAGTGTATACTATCATCGCATAGCAATGCTATGCTTCTCATATCATATCCTATCATATACTTTGCATATACATTTCCTTTGTGTACACTTTTCATTTTCTTTTATATTCATGCCTGCAAATACCTTAGAAGCGGATACGGGAAATAACTATATGTACCCGAAAGTGCTATCTCTGTATGAGACAGTGATCTCATACGTATTTAGAAGGTACTATCCTTTGTACGAGGCAGTGATCTCTATCTGTATATACCGAAGGTATCATCAACTGTGCGAGGATAGTGACCTATGCCATGTACTATGGTATTACTTCCCGGAGCCATCGTGATCCCGAAGCGAGATCCTATGTCATGTTGGCTTGAGACCTCGATATCTGTATCTATATGCTACAGCAACTGTAACTTCCCTATAGGCATGCCTATCTATCCATCTACCCGGTCATAAGCAGGCAATTGGTTTGTATTATGTTTTCTTTCGTGTATTATACAATGATATCCCATATAGATGAATATCTTATGATATCGTGTATACATATGAGATATATTCGTTATCAAATAGCATCTCTGTTATAAACATGTTACTATACTTTTTCATATAATCAAATTATACATATATTCTCTTTAGCTTTCATATATTAAATTTATACTACTTGTATATTATGGAAACCTATGTATTCTTGTTCTATGAATCTACTTTAGAAATTGGAATCATTCCAATTGGATCATCCAAACTCAAGTTATGGCATTTTCATGCCAAACTAATCATTTTGCCCATATTACACTAGGGACAGTTTGAAATACCCATTTTCAGGGTTCTTAAGTCCATATCTAACACTGGTTCTTTGTACTCTTTTGAAGCTAAGGTGCTAAGGACTCTTCTCCAACTGGAATCACCCAATCGAGTACCGAGGCTTCGAGTTATGTTACAGCGGCTGAGGCCTCTATGATCAAAGCCCGATCGCGGGAATTGGCTTACATAGCCCCCTTTGAGTGAATTCTGGGCCACTTAGAGTCTGAATTTGTGTGCCTATTTACGGATGTTTGGTTTTCCTTGAAGTCTAGTTAATTATCCGCCGATCACTCAGGCTCGGATAAGAAATGAAGCGGTTATGGCTAAAATACGAACACTAGTAAAAGCAGGCAGGTGTAGAGCTGGCTCGGCCCTGTCTTAGGTACGAGGATTAGTTACGAAGGAATGTGCGTCTGAGTTTCAAGGTGTACGTACGAGGTCTCCAAAATTTGCTTGAAATGGTAAATTTCATCATTTTCATGCACTTTTCTTCCATAGATCACTTCTAGCCCTCCTTAAGTCAAAACTAACATGGAATCCTAAGCAACTCACAATACTTTTAATTAGTCAAGAATCAAGGATTTATATGAGGATTCTTGATTCTACAAAACCTTGGAATTGTGAAGATTCATATCTACTTATTTGTCAACTAGAGTTTTCAATCCAACTTCCCTTAAATCTAGAGTTAGGATGTATTCCCAATGAAGCCACAGATTAGGGAACCAATGTCCAAGAAAACCCCAGCAATCCTACTTAGTAGTTTGTGTATGAAATTATACAAAAATTCCATACAAAAACTCTTAACTTCCATACATTTGCTTTGCTCCTCCCCGTATGAGCCCTCTTGTTTGGAGACAAAAATGAGCTATTTTTGTCTCCATCCCCTTTTTATAATTAAAGTTTCTCTTATTTGCCATTTAGTCCTCCTTCATTCTCTTATTTCCACTACAACTTAAAGTTATTTCCACTTTGATCTCTAATCTTAACAACTTCTAAATTTTATACCCCTCTTTTGACAAATTACACTTTTATCCTTATGTCTTGTACAAATTCCGGGTTTTGCTTATTTTATTTTTAGCCTTATTTTATTTCGGAAAAATATACTTTTACTTTTATGATACTCGAAACATGTTATAAAATGTCAGGGTATATTTTGGGGTGTTACATATAGTTTGGAGGTGATTGGCTACTCCGATGCGGACTTTGCTTGCTGTGTTGATTCTTGAAAATCAACATCTGGTTATATTTTCAAGCTAGCTGATGGAGCCGTGTCTTGGAGAAGTGCGAAACAGACCGTGACAGCCACTTCCACTATAGAAGCTAAGTTCGTATCCTGTTTTGAGGCTAACTCACATGGTGTATGGTTAAAGAGTTTCATATCACGGGCTTAGAATTTATTGGATTCTATATCTAGGCCATTGAAGTTATCTTGTGATAACTCGACTACGATATTTATGGCTAAGAACAATAAAAGCGGAAGTTGAAGTAATCATATCGACGATTAAGTCTTAGCCATAAGAAACGTGTTAAAGAAATGAAAGTGGTCATTGAACACATTAGCTTGAGTTGATGATTCACCGTCCTTTAACTAAAGCATGCCACCTAAGTATTTTAAGGATCATAGTACAAATGGGACTTGGTTCCATGATGTAATTTAATTATACGTACATTCATTATTTTAAATAAAACTCTTATTCGATGTATTATTTTCTTATACGGTTTTTGTACATTTCATATTATTATTATTATTTTGAGAAATATCATTAAGTTTGGACCTTGAATAAACATATGGTTCATTCATTAAGTTTATGGGTTTGTGTTGAGGAATTTTAAATTCAAATTGAATCTCATATAACACCTTTCCCCAACCCTTGTAACTCTTCGGAAGACCTGTGGTGGCCTGGTCTCCATATAAAGAAGAGACACTGCACATTTTGGGTCCACTAAGCCTACTAAAAAAATCTGAGAACAATTCACCATCAAGTTTGTTTTGAGAAAGGGTTTAGAAGAACCGAAAACTAAATTAATTTTGGTTTCTTAGTCTCAACAGTTTGGTTTCCAGTTTTTCAATGTTTTAGTTTCTCTGTTTGTTACAATGGCTGGAGGTATGTGTATTCGACATTGCTTCATACATAATCGATTGGATTGTGATCGGGGGTCAATAGTTGACGATTCATAAATAAGTAGAAGACCTATTGTTGATGATGAGGCTAAATTTGTTGTCGATTGATGAGTGCAAAAACTCATCTAGTTTTTGAATCCATTTTCATTACATAATTGAAGGCAATGCTTATTTTAATGCAAAATTATGGAATCTTCACCAAAATTATTGTTTTGCAGGAATAAGCAAAAAGAGTAAGAAAAACAGTTGAAAAGACCATGGTAGGAAGAACAATTGTCACAAATGGTAAAAGAATTGTCACGACATTAAAAAAAAAAATTCGTGATAGAAATTGAGAAGAACTCCTGAAGAAATACTTGAAATTTGTCGCGACAATCTAAAGTTTGTCTTGACAATTAGTCAGAAGGGAGCAGCAGCATAACAAATTTGAAATCAGTTTTTTGGTCTATCAAAAATTTAAGTCTAACAATGACAAAACCTTAGGTTAATATATATATATATAGCCAAACATGAATAGTACTTTGATTAATGTTGATAAACTTAATCAAATTAATTCAACTATTATGTGGGCCCTAGAAGGCGTTTAACTTCCACCATCAAAATAAGATATAAATTTACTCTTACTTGATCCATAAAACAAAAGCCATGATATAAATGAAAATTTACTGTTTTTGTTTCCAAAACCAAAAGTCATGAAACAAACTTTGAACCTAGATAGCTAGTAAAATAAAAATTGATTTTCCATCAAATAAAATAAGATTAAAGTTTATTGTTACTGTTTCAGAAACCAAAAGCCATGAAACAAACTTTGTGTGGAAAAAAAATCAATTTAAATTACATAATTTAGTTTTGAAAACTTTACCCTACCTACAGAATTTAAAAAGAAACCTTTACCAAATAAAGTTTTCAAAACTAATTTATCCCACATACAGAATTTAAATTCAAAATTTTAGGGCATAAAGTTTTAAATCCTTTCACAACTTTATTCACTCACGGAATTTTGAATAAAACCTTTTATTTTATAAAATCAAGCCTTTATTCCGCTTACAAAATTTAAAATAAATAAATAAAAATAAAATAAAAAGTCAAACTTTATTTGAGTGACGAATAATCAAATATCATTATAGTAAAAGAAAGTATAACAATGATCTTTTTCACCATCAAAATCAAAACATCCAAGGGCAAGCTTGCTCTAATACTAATTGATAAATTTTAATGTAAAAATAAATGTATCTTGATAGAAAACAACTAAATGTACTTTGATACGTCGCTTGTAATTCTTCAAATCCTTTTTTTTCCTTTTACCTTCTTTTCTGTAATCTTTGATAGAGAAGAACCATACGTTCAAAAGGTAATTTACACTATGTTTTATTCATTGATCTTTTTTATAATCGTTACTGTATTTATATGAAAGGAAAGGAAAGGGAAGGGAAGGGAAGGGATATAATCCATCTGATTCCCAATAACCATAATACTAATCCCTCATTTATGTAAATCATTCTTTTAATAACATGTGTCATTATTAAATTATTAAAATAATCTAACATAGCATCCAATCATTGATAATTATGAATAAATAAATAAGTTGAATCGTAATTCATTTTAAACCATCCAAGCAATACTCTAAGATCCAATCGAATCATATATATATATATATATATAAAGAAAATGCAAACATTATGGATTTAGTAAAAAGATAGACAAATATTTTAGAGTTGAGATTAAAAATTAAAAAATATATTAACTAAAATGACTAACCTAAAACTTAAAATGAATAAAAAAAATGAACAAATAAATAAATAAATAATATTTTCATAGAGGATAAAGTTATTAAAATATCGAACTAAAAAAATCTGATCCCTACCAACAACAAAAAATCTAAACACGTTAAATAAAATAAAGCAAATGACAACAAATAAATTAGGAAAGAAAGAAAATCAAAATAAATTAATGAACAAATAAATAAATAGATATCTACTTACGCTAAAGTCGACGTGTGATTTTTTTCTTTGAAAGCGGCCAGGCGGGTTGGGTGACCTTCGGGCCAGGGATTAAAATTATTTGTTTTTGAGCCTAAATTCGGTAGCCTGGCAGTCCTAAAATCCGAGTGGGTTAGGCCAAATTACCTTGAAAAGGCAAAATTTTGGGGGCTAGTCCGGGCCAGGCTAAATTTGGCCCGATTTTTTTTGGACCAATAATTTAACTGCCTACCTTGGCCCTAATTCCTAGTGGACCAGGTTAGTCCACCGGACCAGGTCAAAATTACCACCTCACGAACAGCTAGAACTCTCCTTTCCCCGAGTCGCTCTTTCCCATACTTGATAATCCATCACTTGTATAGCAAGGTATCCAAGCATGGAGTTGGGTGTGAGGTCCATCGAGGAAAATTTTATTTTATTTTATTTTATTATTATTATTTTTAACTTAACAAAATGGTTGGTCTACAAATATGCCCATCTTGGAGCCAATGATCAAGAGGGAAAGTAAGCATGAGATACGTTTGATGACCTAGTGGAAATGAACTCTACTAAAGAACCCTAAACACTAACAATTTTGTCCCAACCTCAGGAAACATCCTACTACTCAACAGTAGTGAGATTATGGTTAGAGCCCCAAAGCCCACAGGAAATCAAGGTTGGTGCTCTACCTATGGGTAGGAACAACTCAATTCACTAAACTGGGGTTAAACTGATTTGGAACATTAAAGTTGGAATCTAGACGGGGTCGAAATTGATAAGGTTCATTGTAATAAAGGGAACTAAAAGAAAATTGTTAAGAGTAAGAGGGTTGGAACCAGGAATGTGAGATATACTAGTATAAGAGATTGATCATTGGAAGTAACATGGTGCGTAACACCACAGTCCATAAACTAAGCATTATCAGTAAGAGTTGTCGGAGAAGCGAAAGAAAAGCTGCGAGGAAGGGGATGGAGTGAGTTGATTATGATGTAGAAAAATCATTAGTGCTTCTTTTACGAGCAACATAATTTGTAGCATGAAGCATCAACGAGACCATAAGTATTATAATTCTCTAGGACGTATTTCATGCAATTGAAGCATATTGTCATGACCCATTCTGAGTCTCACATCGTTAGGTTACGGCTTAGCCTCTCATTGAGAGCTAGCTTTTAAGGGTGAGTTATGTTGGAAAATCCATGGACCCTTTCCCTATCCATATTGGTATGATATTATCAATTTTTGCCTAAAACTTTATGGTTTTGTTTTTTAACTTTTTCCCCAAAAGTCCTCATACTAATTGGATCATATCCATGCTTATATACCCATAAGTCTTCCGATTCCTAACCGATGTGGGATATTATGAGATTTTTATGTACACCCAACGATTTCTACCAAAGTGGTTATAACAGTACTAGTATCAAAGCAATTCATTTATTGGGATAGCCCTCATCCCGGAATTGTGGGAGGGTTGCTACACATGGGATCAGCGTGATCATGGAGTTATTGGGAGAGTCTGCCACATGGGGTGCGTGAAGTCACCAGCTGATATGGATATTGATTCTGAAATAGGGATTAATTGTTAAAATTAAGCCAAAAATTAAGATGATTAGATTTCGAAAAATAGGTTTTGAAAAGGTCATTTAAAATCAAGAAATATTTGATTAAATAACCTTAAAATACCCAACATTTTGCGATCAAGCCTCCCCATGTTTTCTTGAAGGGTAACCTCTTTAAGACAAAAATGCTTTCATTAAAGAGAAATGATTATTTTTACAAGAGAATAATAGAGGTGTTTTTTTTCAAAAACAGATGTCAAAAATTGGTGAAAGGGTTAGGGCCTCCTTAGTTGTTTTTTTTAAAAAACATTGTTATTGAGAACACAAAAAATGTGTTCTCCGAAAACTCTTAACTATGAATGGGTGCTGCAGCAGGACCATCAAGACGAAGAGTAACTTGTGATCTCTGGATATTCCTTGTTCTAATGGCGGCAGTGCCCATCCTTGAGCTGAAAGATGTTGAAGCATTTCTGAATGTCATCCTTGTTCACAATGTCATTCTGTGATTGCTTCAACCATCTTTATTCAGGTATCGTTTCATTTTAGTTATGTGGTTGATATTTGTTATTTTATTAGATTAGATCTCTTGGCAAGTTTAGCTCAAACAGCCAGACTAGTTCTTTGATAAGAAATTTCATCAGTTAGAACTGCCTTAAATCTTTGTTTGTGGGTTGTTGGGCTGGGTGAGCCTTTTTTATTAAAAAGATTATTATTTTTCCCATTTCCCTTCACATATTTTGTTTTCAAATTGATGAATTCACTTATTATAGTTTATTTTTTACCGAACTTAATTTTTTACAGGTTGTGATGAAAATTGACTTTTTTTTTTAGGGAAACTTGTGTTTCCCCAATTAAAAAAAAAAAAAACTAGCGTTTGACTATTTGGGTTGATGGGGTAGGCTACCTAACCCAAACCCTTCCATTGAGTCAATTTTTATTAGTAGACTTATTATCTTCCAACTTTACACTGAGAGGGTGAAGACTCTCTACCAACTCCATCACTTGAACCCGGAATACATTGGTAAAGAATTTGTCATTGGAGCTATTGTCAAAACTGCTACTTTGTACTCTATGAAGTGCAATAACAATCTGAGCAAGTCTGTAGTAAGTATATTAATATTATTATTTAGTTTTAATGAACCTGTGATTATTAATTTAACTTAGGGTATTAACTTCATGACAATACTCATTTGGCAGGTGGATGTGGTTAAAACTGACACTCCTCTCATTCGGCCTTTGTTCACATCTTGCCTTATGCACCGGGAGGAGGGTTTGGTGTTGAGATTTTGTAAATAGAAATTGGTTAGTTCAAAATGTTGCATGTTTTGATGTGTGGTTGTGAAAACTATGGGATTATTATTATATTATTCTTAAACATATATTAAATTAGTTTCCAAAGAAGTCATCAAATATATTTTGTAGATGGTACCTTTAATGAGAAGCCTGGCCTACTAGTTGTTGCAAAGCCAATTTGAAGGTTCATGTTTTGAGTTGTTGCTTCTTCATGTTACATTGTTGATATTAACCATCTTATCTTGTTCTCTTTTGAAGCATGTGGATTGCTATACTGGATAACAGAAACTCTCTTTTTAGATTAATCTCCTGCTGTTCCTAAACTGGTGTTTGGTGTATGTGTTCCTACTTCTGTGTTTCCTGGAGAGCTAGTAGCTAAACACTGCTTGCTTTCGTTTAGTTGTCATTTCTTTTTTAAAACTTTCATTACGCTGGCTGATTGTTTGCTACAACCAATCTAAATGAATGGAATATCATATTAAAGAGAATCTTGCTATAAAATGATATATATACAGTGATTCCTAAACTTACTTTTTTTTTTTATGCTGTCTGTTTGTGTGTGCAGTTTATTTTCCTTTTGAGACTAAACTCTTCGTGTTGGTGTTGGGTTTAGCAAAATTTAGTCAGACATCTTGTAAAAGTAGTTAAGGATTGACAGCTCCACTCATTGGGTGCAGAGTTGAGATAAGATGAGCAATTTATGAAAAAGAACCAATACAATGAAGGGAAAATTAGAGTTGGGTTGTGTTTGAATTTGTTAATTTTGACACGATTATTATTCATGTCTTGTTCGGGTTGCGATATATTGAAATATACATGTATGTTATTAGGTGTTGTGTTAGTCAGTTAGTGAATACAGTGAATCACCTGTACCAAACGAAGAAGCGGACAGAAATTGCCACCCAAATGAACAAAATTGTACCTCGAACAAGCGGATGACGCTTTGCTTATAAAGAATAATCCTGTAACATGATAATCCATCAAGCAGAGAAAGGTACAATAAAAATGGTAAAAAATGATCAATCACCAAGAAAACTTCATATGAAAGCTCCAATGGGCAAAGAGGAAGCATGCATTAATTGACCCTTGTCATGATCAGGCGGGGTGCGGATAACCCATTATGATGATCATGATCACATGTCAAAACCATTGGAATAAACCTTTCTAGCCCTTTCATTTGGAATGAATTTCTGACGAAGAAAAACCAACCTTGATCACATTTGCTTTGCCTCCCCAGCTCTTCATATACCTACCTGCTAACAGAGAGTCACATATCATTGTCTGCCTGATTATTAATCATATGATAGATAATCAGGAAAATAAAACACACCCACACCCCACTCCAAATGGGGTGTTCCTAAATTGATACTATTGTTACCTAGATCGTCTGACCTTTGCAGGGCGTGGCGTGATGTAAACTGCCACTTAAAGGGGTTTGAAAGCGGCGATAATGTGTAACGCCCTAAAACCAGGGTCCGTTGACTACCCATCAACTGCGGAAAATCTATACATCTCCGTATCAGGGCGCATACTGATAAAAATGGCCTCTTGGGCTATAAACCAATACTCAAAATAAATATCCAACTATATTCCAATAGTCCAAAGTTATACATTTCTCTTAATACACATATATATTAAAATTTACAATTCTAATACATATTATCCAAAAACCATCAAATCCACAACTGACTGCTTGAAAATCGATTCTAAGAGGCGTCTCCTCAGGCACCTGTACCTGAAAAAATGTTCCCTCGGCAGGTGAGCTATGTGATAGTGGAATCACCCTAAATGGGTTACTCTCCACCTAAGTGCACATGCAATGCTCCAATTTAAACACACACTCAAGTAAATACGTGATCCTACTTGAATGTCTACATGCCCGTTCCCATGTCTCGAGTCCTCACCTACTCACTCACACTTGCCTAAGCCATGTATGAGAAAATAATCATTTTTAAAACAAAACTTGTTGTTCTTGAAAATACACTACCAAGGTGTCGATAAAAATATGGGACTACCCTCCAAGGCGAATTGGTTGGTGAGCTCTCAAAAGCTTGATCATATTCCTCATCAAAAATGATCTGTGGCTATCTCAAACTCAATTCTCAGGAAAATCACATCTGTGAAATTCCTTTCGCAACCATATTCGTTTTTCCCGAGGAAAATTCATGTCATGCACTCACACCTAAATTCTAAGTTGCAGTGCATATGAAAATGCATTATGCAATTTCCAAAACCATTTACATACAATATATATACCAATATATTAATTATACAGCATTCTCAAATTTTAATTCTACATGTAATTCAACGATATGGATCCAGCAACACCCCAAATTAGCTCACTTGAGCAATTCAATTTCATCTCAATGGCCTATACTCACAATTATATTCCATATAATTGAGTAAATCACAATTTTATCTCCAATGGCCTATACAATTATATTCCATATAATTGAGCAAATCATAATTTATCTCCAATGGTCTATACACCCAAAAACACAATTTATTATATAAGTGTAATTACAAACACCCCCAAGCAGCCTACAGTTCATTGTCCAAATTGGCTCCAAATTCTCGAATTTCCCACTTGGGTTCCAAGATTTGGGAGCGGATCAAGCGGCCCCTCAGGCTCGAGCCAACCTGAAACATTTATAAAACACTTAAACGGGGTAAAACAAGTGGATAAACCCACACCTCATAGGATTAGTCAAAACTCCAACTTTTGGTGTCACGCGTAGCTCTCGTCGCGTAGATCAATTTTATGACCCAGATAAAAACCTGCGGTCCGATTTTCGTAGATCTGAGAAAGAAGTAAAAAGAAGAAATAATAAAAATTTAAAAATCTCCTCTGCCTCTCTCTCTCTCCACGCCCCGCATCTCCATCTCCTCCACCTTTTATTGATTTTTCCATATTATAATATTATATTATTATTATTATTATCACAGTACATAATTTATATTACCTTATTCGGTCAGTTTTGTCGAAAATTTTATTTCTTTTCGGTTCAATTATTTTAAATGAACTTTAACTCAGCCATTTTAGGCTTAGAGATTTTTAAGTAAATCTGAGTCCCCCGAAGAATCACTTGCGATTATCATCTAGAAATTAAGTAAAATATTCCGACTATCACCGGGGTGGCCAGGCTTTTCTGAGTCACTAGATTTCGAGGCAGATTTAACGTACGGTCCATTGGAGTCATCAGGATCTAGAAGGGGTACTAGGTTTTCAACGAAATTACGGTTTACCATTTTTTTGAAAAATTTAATTTTTTCTTGGGTTTTACAATGTGTGAGCGCCTCTCGATGATTGAAATTAGACAAAGGGTGGAGAAAAGGAGGAAGGGAATTAGCGCAGTTGGAGTTGCTTACCTTTCCTTCTTAAGGAGTCTTTTTGTTTTATACTCGAATTTCTCCTAGATTATAGGGAAGATAATCTTGTGATTTTGGTGATAAAATATCTCTTTCCTTATCAAGGACTAATTCTCCCTTATTAAGGATTTATGTTTTTGAGACGTAAGGGATATAAACTAGGACATTCGTGGATAAATATCTTTTTTGTATTATCCATAACGAACTTCCTATATGCTGTAGGATGGCCAGCTGGGGGACTCGGGATCCCAAATGGGGTTTAAAACTCTCCCATCTGGTTAGTTCATGCATGGTTTTAATACGGCAAGCTGGCTTGTATCACTGCATGATGATGGCCAGGCGGCGGGCCAACGCGTGCGCTGGGCCTATTGAGTAGTGGGTCTAGGTCTAAAGGCCACGATTCTCACAATGCCCCCATTTTTCCTAACTAAAGGTTGGTGCTTCTTCAGTCGAGAAAAATATGGTGCTTTTAAACCTTGAGTGGAGAAAGTTGAAGGGGTGGGGAGGGTGTCGTTCATTGAGCAGCGTGTTTGAATCTAAAGCGCATGTGAATCACATGCTTCTCAACATCAATCAATTGCTCGAGATCACTAAGAGGGAGCGCAACGAGCTCCTCTTGTCAGTGAAGAACTTGTAGAGTTGAAACAAACCCTTTTCCTTATAGCCTATCATCCTTTTTGAGTCCTTTGCCAGGAGAGAACGTCAGGGGTGAACATTTTGTTTTTGCTGATCTTTTGAAGTCAATCTAGGGTAGCTCTTCCCAAGCAAGGTCCGCTCGAGAGCCTTAAGCCAAAATCACTTAAGGGACCTTGACTTCATCCGACCCGATCAGTCACCTTTGGGAGAACAAGACTCTGACTACCCCCGGCCGGTGGCAGAAAGAAAGAAGGCAAGAAGAATTTGGACAAATCAAGGCCTACCAGGCGGACTAGAAGGTCTTCGGTAGTTAGGTGGACCCAATCTCTAGTGGGCCGGTTGAGGGGAAAGAGGATGATATGTCTGAAAACCTCGATGCTAGATTTGCGACATGGATGCGCCCCCTTGAGTAAGCGGTCTGTGATTTGGTGCGACTTCACCGCTTACTCACGGAGAGTTCTTCGCGGGACCTTAGGTGCCCCAGTCCGGCCCAGCCGTGCGTGGCCTTTGAGGTGCATCATAGCGAGGTTTGCACATGGGCTGGCGGCAGGCCTTATTTCTAAGCTTTGGCTCTTGCCCGAGTGGAAAGCGCTCGTAACAGGCATATGTTAGTAGGCTAGGAGCCACTTCTGTCCTATGGCACATGCTAGATGGATATGAGCCACTTCTGGACTTTGATAAGTACCAGCAGACAACGAGCTACTTCTGGACTTTTAAAAGTGTCAGCAAGTTTAAAGCCCTAAGTCTGAGCTTTAGAAAGTGCCAGCAGGATTAGAGCCACAATATAGCCTTAAGAAAATGCCAACCAACTAGGAGCCTCATCTGGACTTTGAAAGTGCCAGCAGGCAAGAACCACATCTAGTCTTTTGAACGTGCCAGCAGGCTTAAATCCACAGTCTGGCCTTAAGAAAGGGCCAGTAGGATATGAGTTATGTTTGATAAAAATCCGCGCGGCGGCCTTGACCATGTCAGGCTCCCGCACCTCTTTTTATTTTGAAAATGCCACCAGGACAACAACCATATTTGGACTTTCTCTAGGTGCTAGCAGGATAACAACCATATCTAGACTTTATGTGCCAACAGGACGTCAACCATATACGGACTTTTTTATGTGTCAGCAGGGCATCCACCATGTCTGAATTTTTTTATGTGTCAGCAGGGCATCAACCATGTCTGGATTTTTTTATGTGCTAGTAGGACATCAACCATATCTAGATTTTTTTATTTGCCAGTAGGACATCAACCATGTCTGGACTTTTTACTTTTTACTTTTTAAAAATGCTAAGCGTACAACAACCATATCTAGACTTTTAGAGATGAGCAATTAAGAGTAGCTCATGTTACTCTTTTCTAATGCATAAAGATCATTAAAAGCATACCTTAACCTTCTTATTATGAGCATCACTGTCTCATCACAGGAATGGACAAGGGAAGATCCCCACAGTGATCAAATCAAAGTCGATATAATTTGGTTGTCTCTTTTGAACCTAGATCTTGGGATTAGTAGTATATTAGGTTGGGTATTCATTGTATTAACTTATTCCTTTGTGGGATTTAACCCTATTCCCCTCGATGACTTTTCAACTAACTCTATATTTAACCCTTTGGTTAACGGATTCATGATGTTATCCTTAAATCTTACATAATCTAAAGAGATAAGCCCAATTGAGAGTACTTGTCTAATTGTGTTGTGTGTACGACAAATATGTCTAGACTTACCATTGTACATACTTTTTTGTGCTCTACCAATAACATATTGACTATCACAATGTATGCATATTAGAGGCACGGGTTTTGTCCACCTTGGAATATCCTCTAGGAAGTGGCGTAGGTATTTAGCCTCTTCCCCACATTTATCTAGTGCTATAAACTCATATTCAATCGTAGATTTGACAATAACTGTTTGTTTTGAGGATTTCCATGGCTAGCCTCCTCGATTTAAACACATAACCACTGCAGGTCTTTAACATTAGATATCCAATTAGCATCATTATATCCTTCAAGTACAACACGATATCTTGTATAGTACAGCCCATAATCACGAGTAAAGTGTAAGTATTTTAACACTCTCGTAATTCCTTGCCAATGCTTGGCTTGAAGATTACTTGTGTATGGCTCATATTATTGACTGGATAGACTATGTTTGGTCTTGTACAACTCATTAAGTACTTTAGACTGCCTATTACCCTAGAGTATTCTACTTGTGAAACACTCTCTCCTCATTCTTTGAGAAATGTAGAGTTACATCTACTAGTGTTTTAGCTATACTAGAATTATCTTTGTCAAACTTTAAAAGAATATTGTCAACATAATTTGATTGACTTAGAGTGATCTTTTGATTTTCATCCCCAATATGACATCAGCAAGTCATAAGTCTTTCGTGTCAAACCTTGAATTCAACATGTTCTTAGTAGATGTAATCATCTTATCATCACTATCAACAATAAACATGTCATATACATATAGACAAACAATGAAACATCCATGATCTGTGTCCTTGACATATACACACTTATCACATTCATTAATTTTGAAATCATGTGACATCATGGCATTGTCAAAATTTTCATGCCCTTGTTTTGGTGCTTATTTTAGCCTATACAAAGCTTTCATTAATTTACAGACTTTTTTTTCTTGTCTCGGAGAAGAAAACCCCTCAGGTTCCTCCATGTAGATTTCTTCATCTAAATTTCCATTAAGAAAGGCTACTTTCATATCCATTTGATGTACTTCAAGGTTCCTCGAGGCAACAATGGCAAGCACCATCCTTATGGAACTTATTCTCGTCACAAGAGAATATGTGTTAAAATAATCAAGGCCTTTAGCTTATTTGTAGCTTTTGATCATAAGTCTTGCTTTCTACTTGTCAATTGATCCATCCATTTCCTTTTGAAAATCCACTTGGAAATTAAAGGTTTACAACCTGGTGGAAGATCCACTAGTTCTTAAGTATAGTTATGTAGTATGGAATCAATTTCACTCTTAATGGCATCTTTCCACAAGAGACTCTCTGTAGAGTTCACTACCTCTTTGAAAGCCTCAAACTCCCCTTTAAGCATATACGTCATAAAATCTGGACCAAAAAAGTTTTATATCCTTGCTCTTTTGCTGTGTCTAGGTTCTACCTCACCATCTTTATCTTTATCTTGACTAATTTCATTAATAGTCTCAAGCACTCATTTCAATGAGCTTGGCTCTTCTTTGGATTTACATGGAACATAATTTAAAAAAGATGATGCATTCCTTGATTCTATTATAGTGTTCTTGTGAATATATGAGATATTCAACTCATGGACAAGAAATTGATAAATGGTATTGTTATGAGCATAATCAATGAAAATGCAATCAATAGTTATAGGTCTTATTTTTACCTTTTTAGGTGGAGGAACTGCCACTTTAGCCAAACATCCCCATACTCGCAAGTATTTATAGGATGACTTTCGTCATTTCCATAACCCACATGGAGTCTTCTCTGCTTTCTTTTTAAGTACCTTATTCAAAAAATTAATTAATAAAATGAATTTTCTCCACGTATATTGTGGTAGACCAGAACTTATCAACATTGCATTAATCATTTCCTTTAGAGTGCAATTCTTTCGCTCAACCACTCCATTGGATTGAGGTGAATAAGGTGTTATGGTTTCATGTATAATCCTATGTGGAACTGACATCAATAATGATTCTGCTCTGCCTCAATCACTTCTTAGCATTTTAATTTTCTTATTGACTTGATTCTCAACTTTGTTTTTCTAGAGAACAAATTTCTTTATTTCCACATCCTTACTTTTGAGTAAGTACACACAACAGTAAGGTAATAAAATATTTATTACCACCTCTTGTTTGTAAAAATTTCAAATCACATATGACACTATGGATTAAGTCAAAAGGTTCAGTGTGTGGATTGCTTTGAAAAAGATGACCTAGTTAGTTTTACCTCAAACAGTTTCACACTTGTGTTTTGAATCCAATTTAGGAACGTTGGTATATAGATTTAAGTTAATTAATTTCGTAGTATATCATAATTAACATGTCTAATCTACCACATGCCATAGATTAAACTCGAAGCATGTAAGTAGAACTACTATCTTTAGTCATGTTTGACTTTATGATAGTCATTACATTGAGCTTCCACATACCGTCACCCATATACCTTTTCCCAACATACATTCCACTTTTGGACAAAGCAAATTTATTTTACTAAAACACCATTCGAAATCCATGACTATTTAGTAATGAACCAAACACCAAGTTCTTGTGAATTTTGGGTACATACAAGACATTTGTCAAAGTTGATTCCTTCATAAAGCGTCTTGAAACCATTTCATATTGTAGTTTCAAAAGTGAGTAAGTTCCTATGAAAACTTTTCCACTAGTCTCGATTGGCTCCAGGCGGAGAATACCTTCTTGTCATAGCACACATGGCGAGTACTTTGGTATAAATACAACGTCGTGAGGGTTAGACCCGCTAATTCACCTCGAGAGATTACTATTGTGAAGAGATTACATGTTAGACACATGTAAGTGCATCAACCACATTAGCTTCTTTGGGTTTGTTCCTCTTTGGCAGTCTACAATTAGTAGATTTGTGACCTTATTTCCCATACTTGAAACATTTTCCTTCAAACTTCAATTTCTTGGGATTCCCTTTTGGTCCCTAACGAGTGTCTTTCCTTTTATTGTTGGCTTTCTTGAAGTTGGAACTTTGACCATGTTCCACAAAGTTAGCCTTGCCCTCATTGGGATTGTATGCCCCTTCTTCTTAGATCCTCTATTGTCTTCTTCAATGAGAAGTCTAATAATCAGATCTTCAATGTTCATTTCCTTTCTCTTATGCTCAAGGTAATTCTTGAAGTCTTTTTCAGTGGAGGCAACTTCTCGATGTAAAACGCGACTTAAAGTTTTCACTCTTTTATTCCACCAAACATGTATCTCATGGATAATTACTTGAGTTTCTTAGACTTGATTAACCAGAGTCTTGGAATCTATCATTTTGTAAACAAGAAAACGGCCCACGACAATCTTCTTGAATTTGACATCTCGTTTATATTTAGGTCTGAAATTCCCATAGCTCCTTAGTTGTTTTCTTATCTGAATACACATTGTATAAATAATCAACCAAAACATTCATGACATAGTTCCTCAATAGAAAGCCAAAATGTTTCCAAGCATCCACAACATTGATGACTTGGATATCACGATCATCTTCTTTGAGCTTAGGAGCACATCTTCAATCAAAAAATCTCAAAAGTTCTGAGTGGTGGGAGTAGAATAACATGCTGTTGCCACACTTTTTAAAATTAAGCTCATTGAAGTTCTTTGGCGTGTCTCAGTGAGACAAAGATAAGCATTAATGAGTATCTCTTTTACACTCATTTTGCTCCCCTTATTTTGTAGTTTTAGTAGTTTATGATATAATAGATGCCCTCATGCTCAATAATTCTATTTGTATTTAGGTCGATCATTGGGGCGGACGAAAGTGGAAATATCTGAAAAATGGAAAAAAAATTCAACTAAAGTCATCATTAAGTTACGACAAAGCATGTGATATTTCCAACTACATGATAACCTCCAGTTCTAACTTGCATGGGCGTGTTCTAGACTACGAGTCTTTCGAAGTAGAGTCAGGCCGTTTAATCCAGAAGTCACGGATGAGCAAGATGTAGAGAAAAGTGAGGATCTGGCTCAATTGAAGGCGAGGCGAGCTATAGGCGGAATTAAAGGCCCGATCACACATGGCGTGGTGGCTCACGTGGGTTCACATTGTAGCGTGAGCATCACGCCTCAGCGTGATTTCATTGTAGCGTGAGCACTCACTCCTCAACGTGATTTAGCTTAGACAACTCCAATGTTGTCCTATTTTTTCGCCACACCATAGTGTCGAACTATCACGCTGTAGCGTGGATGTCGAGGCCCAAAAATTTGCTGAAGTCCATCCGCTGCTCTCTCGAGGTTTGGATTTTAAAAGAACAAAGTTTAGGGGACTTTTAGGAAAGGAAAGCTTGAAGCAAGGAGGTGGAGGCAAGAGACAATAAGGGGAAGAGGCTATAGTTCTTCTTCAAATCCAAGTTCCCCTTTCTCTTTTCTTTGTTTTCATTTGATTTAAGACAAGGTAATCCTCTCTGTATATTCCTAAACTCTAAAGGTAGGGTTTTGATGTAGTTTTCCTAAGAACTATGGAGTAAGGTTGTTGTTTGTAAACTTTGATGTTTGAATTTTATTATATTGAATTTTTTTTCTAGTTTTCATCGCTTACTCTTGTTTGATCATCAATAACATGTGTGTGACCTAATTTGAGGTTGAGAAACAATTATTGGGTTAGACCATGATAAAGAGCATCATGTTTAATCATAGAATGGAGAGCATCATGTAGGATAGGGTTTGCTAAATTACAAGGCAGACAACTAGTAATAAGATATTTATGCCTAATATGGCTAAGATAATACAAGATTTACAATGTCAAAATTTATGTTATTAACTTGGAGAAAAAAATGGAGGTTCTAGTTAAACTTTATGACCTAATTTGAAGGAAGAGGCAGCCATAGCAGTACTATCTAGACGACGCCTATTTCCTTCATGATTTTCTTAGCTTTCATCAGAAGACAGAATTGCAACCATATGATTCCCATGAGTTATGACTTTGACCTTGGGTTGCTTGCATATTTTATACTGGGCTAAAGATTATTGAGATAATGACTTTAACTTGAGACCTCTAGTTGACCAAATCTCTAGCCAATTCTCTTAAAAACTTAAATACTTATTTTATAGTAGATTCTAAGTTACTCACAATGTAACTTTACATGCTTTAAGCAATGGTGAGTCTAAATTTCCTTGTTTGCTTTTAATTTTGTATAAATTTAATCTAGTAACTGATTTCCAACCACCTTGCAAGCCTTTTTGTGAGTGGGTTTGGCTGAGTGATAATAATAATGGAAGAGAAGAGGAGGAAAATGAGGGGAATGATCCCCCATGCTCCTCTCAAGCTCATTGTCTTTGTAACTGTGTTTAAATGTAATCATATCGGGAATGGCTTCACCATTTCAATTTAGGAATTTCAGCACCAAGACAGTCTAACTTTAGAACCTCAGTACATGTGATGGGGACAGTAATGGAGTTTTGCACTTTGCAGGCACGTCATATGGGGAACATTAGTGGGTGAATCCCGTTCTAGGCAAGGTAAACTTTCTGGTATTATTCTCCGTTTTGGATCCAACAGAAATTCCTTGGTATGATTCCTGATGCTCTAAATTGCATGTATAGAGGATTACCATTACTGCAAATTAACCAGACATACTGACCCAAATGTTTTAACCTCAAGGACTTATCAGGTATTATAATAATCGAAGTCTTGTAATGGTAATCTTGCATCGCATTATCTTTCAAAATTGAATTTGAGCTTTATGAACGCAGGAATCACTGCAATTTAGTTTATTTTTCTATCATCAGACACTAGCAGTTCTCAATTTCACGTAACAAGAATATTGTTGTTCGAAATTTTCATTAAGTCCTTTACCAACTAATTTTAGTAGAGTTTGGTCTAAACTTTTGAGTATCTATCTCTAATACACATCTAAAATGGAAAATATCAATTGGGACACATGTATGTGATTTTTACCCTCCACTTTAGATCTATTCAGAAGGTTGTTGGTTGAATAAAAAATGGCGACAACTGGATCATCATATCTATATAATCTGCACAAGGTCCTCCACCGCTGTTTTCTTAATAACAAACAGCAAATAAGAGTTGAAATGTGCATTCTATTCCTGCTCGTGCATATTACTGGAATATATGAGTATGTGATGTATCTGTTATTATTTACCAAATTAATAAATAATATATATTTCTGTGGTTAAAAATATTGCTTCTTCTGTTTATCCTCATCAAGTAAATCTTTCATATCAATCTGGTATGATCTTTTCGGTCATTGATCATCGAATAGGATCTTACCCTTCTGAATGTGTGGAGTAATTTGTGAAACTTGCCATCAATTGTTGCTATGAAGATGCAGATGCTCCACCTTCAAAATGCCAGACTTGAAAATATATGAAACATGATGCTAGAGTCGGATGCAGAACAACAGAGACCCTTGATCACTGGGCTGAAAAGCAAGTATCTCCACCATCTTCATCACACGTCAAAGCCCTATGTTTTATCTCTGAATCTCTGGCGACCTTGTTAGTGGAATCATTCCCACCATTGCCCAAAGATGAGAGATTTTGGGTAACAGGAAAAATGGTATAGACACGCTAGCTTATGCTAGCTTATGACTACATTTGTAAAAATTTAGTTCTTTTTAATTTAATATGTATTGAAATTAAATTAGTATAGTAAAGGTAATAATTATCAAGTCTTGTAAATAAAGATTTGAAATTTTAATTTTTTTAATGCTATTAATATGTAAAAAATAACATACCAAATTTCAATGTCTTTGATAGCGGTGAGATCTCGCATTGCAAATAAAGTTTTTATTTTGATCAAAATTAAATTGTGCCTATAGAATGACCCATTAGGTTAAATTTGATTAACTTATAGCCTTCAAAATTAGATATCATTACATGGCTATAGAGTACTTTATAGTCAGGGTTAACATATGACCACAGCTATAAAGTACCTTATAGGTAGGAATAGTATATGATCACGGCTATAGATAGTCAGAGTCGACATCTGACCGCAGTTATAGATCTTGAACTATAGTTATGCATTTGGACTTGGTGGAATCCATAGCATTTATCCACACCACCTATGGCCACACTACGCCACATTTATTTTAGTTGCAACTATATTTTATAGTTGTATTATATTATATTTTCTTCAATTTAAAAAAAATCAAAAAATCATTTTTTTTAATTTCCAAAAATAAAATAAAAATAATCATTTCATAACTCTTTAATTCAGTAGTTTCTAAAATAAAAAATCATTTCTTTAATTTCTAAAAAAACATCTTTATTTAGCCGAAATTTTCAAAAATCATTTTTTCTTAAATCTACAAAATCAAATCTGCTTAGCTTCAAAATTTTCTAAAATCTTCCTTAGTTACTAAAAAATTTTTTAAAAAAATCATTTTCTCTCTTGATAATAATAAATTATTTAGCATAATAATTTTATTATTTTAATTTTTTATTAATATGTTAAGATGTTATATATATATTATACAAATATTTTTCATTTTATTATAATAATAAGTTAAGCAAATTTTTTTCATTATACTAATTAAGATATTAATTTTGAAGTATATAAAAAAAAACAAACAACATTACTTAATATATGTAAAAGCAGAAAAATTCAATTTTAGAAAATGGCTAAGCAGTAATTGGGTTGAAAGCGAAAATTCTCCGTCTCAGGATGATGAAACAGAATTTTAACGCGTAGTTAAATTCGTCTGTAATCTATTGACCCGAGAAAAGTTTCGTCAAATTCGAGATAATTGAATATTTTAATTTCTAGAGTGTCAGTCTTGGTAAACAGGGACGAGATTTCCTGAAAATCTCAAAAGTCGAAAATGGCTTGAGTTAAAAGTTCATTTAAAATAATTAGGCCCGAAAAGAAATAAAAATTTTGGGGAGAGAAACGGACCGAATTAAGGTAATATAAGTTATGTATCAAAATAATAATAATAATAATAATAATAATAATAATAATAATAATAATAATAATAATAATAATAATAATAATAATAATAATAATAATAATAATATAATAATAATAATAAAAATAGTAATAAAAATAAAACTATAAAGTCAAAGATGAAGTATTGAGGAGGCGTGGAGGCGTGATGAGAGAGGAGGAATTTTAATTATTTTTCTCTCTTACTCTTTTTTTGGATCTGAAAATCAAGGCAGTCGGATTTCGTCGGGCCCGAAAACAAAATGATCTGCGATGAGAATTTGCAGTGGACACTGAAAAGTTAGATTTGGCTTATATTTCACAGTAGGGTAGGGTTTAACCTACTTACCCCTTGTTTAAGTATTTATCATCTCTTGTGTTGGTTTGAGGCGGGTGAGTGGTTCAGTGGAGTCCCAAGATCTTTGGAGCCAGAAGTGTGGAAATTTTGGAGAATTTTGGAGCCCATTTAGACCGGTATCATTTGTGTAGGGGAGTGTTTGGGGTGTTTAATATAATAATTTATGGAAATAAATTGTGTTTTGGTGTATAGGCCGTTGGAGATAAAATTGTGATTTCTTCCGATTATATGGAATATAATTGTGTGTACCAAACCATTAGGAGATAAAATTGTGATTTACTTTGATTATATGGAATATAATTGTAGTATAAACCATTGGAGATGAAATTGAATTGCTCAGTGAGCTATGTTTGGTGTTATTTGATCCATGTTGAATTACACATGTGGTGTGAATTGCAATTTAGAGAATGTTTATAATTAATATATTGGTATATATATTGTATAAATGGTTTTGGAAGTAACAATGCATTTTCCTTATGCTAGATAACCTAGAGATTGGAGGTGTTAGTGCATGACATGAATTTTTAAAGCGAGCATAGTTTGCGAAAATTCCACTGAGGATGATTTCAGGTGGGTTGGGGTGGGCGACGAGATCTATTTGGATGAGAACCATGACATTTTGGGCTTCTGTAATTCGCCTCGGAGAATCCCAGTATTTTAAATGCGTTCGGTAGTGTATTTTCAAGAACAACAAGTTTGTTTGAAAATGATGCCTCTCGCCATAAACCCCTGGGCATTAGTGTGAAATTCGGTGAGGACTTCGAGACATAGAGCAGACATTTTAGACATTCAAGTAGGATCACGTATTTACTTGAGTGTGTGTTTAAATTAGACGCATTGCATATGCACTTTGGTGGAGAATAGCAATTTAGGGTGATTCCGCCCCAGGCGATCGCTGGCCTGTCGAGGAACATTTTCAATGCGAGTGATTTCGGCAGCTCTTCTTAGAGGCCAATTTGAAGAAAGCGGGTTGTGGCTTTGATGGTTTAATAATATATGTATAAATTGTAGAATTTTAATATGTATTTGTATTAAGAAGAAATGTATAACTCTTGGATTATTGGAATGGTGGTAATGGTTTGGATGAGCTATTGGATTGTAAGATTTGAGGCATTTTTTACTCGAGTATGGGTCATTAATACGGGACGTATAGATTCAGCGAGTTGACGGGTAGTCAGCGGTTTAGTTTTGGGAAATCATAATAGAAATACAATATTAAAACAGCAACTTCATACTTAAGTCTTCAATATTCGAGTTAAATAAAAATTATATTCAACATTCGATCAAAAAAACAAATATATTTAATATATTCATTTATGTTCTGTATATTCACTAGAACTATTTCATTCTAAAGACTAATATATTCATTTATCATTGTGTATTCTTTTGCTCTCTACAGCTGCTAAAATAGGGTCAGAAAATCACTAGCGGATTTGGTGCGGACTTACATCACCTCGGAATTCACAAGCCCAATGTATATTGTTATAAACATTTAGAATCAAATCGCTATATGAATCCTTAGAGATGAAACAACATCCAAATTAATAGCATAATAAATTGGTTCAAAGCTTGTACATTTAATAGTTGAACCTACATATATGATATTACTATTGTGACTAGAATATCTAAGATTTTAGTTATGTTATATTGTTGATCCTTGATTTGATTTCTTATCATTGATCATATATATCTTGCTTATCTAAATCACCCTCACATAAATAAACGTCGCATCACGGCGACAACCACCCTTCATACCTAGACGATGATTAAAACAAGAAAAAAAAAAAAACAAATGAAAAACCTAGCTCTTGTAGAATAACCACTTTACTTAGAAAGAAAATTATGGAAAGAGATATAGAATGGTGATTTCAAACCAATAATAACAAAAAAATCACCCCTCGTTGCTTAAAGGAAAAACGACTAGTATAGAAAAAAATGAAAAGCAGCTGAGATTTTAGAAGTTTGCTCGTCCCATGCATGTTTTATTGATAGTTTGTCGGTCAGCAGTCATTCAAAAGTTCATCAAAATATTTTTATGATGAATCAAATATTCCCAAAAGCCAAAAAAAAAACACAAACAAACAAACAAACTATCAAATTTCAGCATATGTTTTAATCAGGGAACAAAATGTCAGAAAATATTGGCGAAATATCGTCGACACGATATCTTCCACTAATAGTCGGTTGGAGGAAATATTCAAGCATTTATCTCTAACTTCACCGATATTTTGGCTATTTATCAGTTTTTAACCAATATTTCAGGATATTCCTATATTTCGCCAATTTTATTGCTAAAGCATTAAAAATTCTTTAAATCTGTGGACCCTAGCCAAAAATAACATTGCACCATCTGGCTCGACCAGGCTAACAAGGTGCAAATAAAAGTTATATTATCTTGTATTATTGATCAATATTTTTACCATTTTATGTTATTTTTACATTATTAATTTAACATTATCACTTCATTTTATTTTTCAATAATCCTTTCATAATTTTAAAATTTTAAAAATTAAAATCAAATTCATAATATAAAATATTAAGATAATTTTTAATATGATAATTAATATCAATATAAAAATATTCACGACTGTATCAAATTCCAAAAATCAACATTTATATAAAATATTTTGTATAAATAATAAAAAAATTAATTCTTATTTTAGATGTGATTAAATATGTTTTAACTAAAATAACTTAAGTAAAAAAATAAAAATAATTTTATTTGTTAATAAATAAATATAATAGTTAAGAAATTTCAAATATTTTTAAAAGTTAATTGCTATTATCATATTATTTAGATGATATATCTCATTTAGTATTATAATATATAATATTTTGAATTTTTCATTATCTATAAAATAAAATAAAAAATAAAATAATATCCAAATAATATAAAATAATAACATATTCAATTTAATAACTAATGATTATCAAATACATTTGATTTTAATCTTAACCTTAATTAAGATATGAATAATTTCTCATTATCTATATAAATAATATTCATATCAATAAATATAATGTATGAATTAAAATAATTACTCAAAATAATATTAAATTATATATTTAATTTAGTAATTATAAATTTAATTTAATGTGTCGTGACTCTAATATATGTATGTTACTTATTTTGTCAATTTTAAAATTTTCTAAATGTTTTCATGAAGTTTATATAATTCTCTCTTTCCGGAGTATTTTGTAAAAATATCCATCGATATTCACAGATAGTTCAGATATATCAAGTAAAATCAATTCTGGAGTATATCGAGTGTTCTGAATCCTTTGGTATAATATGTTTTTATTTTTATACTTTTATATTTTATTTCCCTTGCAAACATCAATTTGTAAACAATTCCAATTTTTTCTTTCCATATGTTTTCATATCTTTCTTAGGTCACTATATTTAATTACCATCATAGAAACAAAATTCATGTTTGGCTTTACAATAAAAATCAAATTTATACATTCATAAATCAATTAATTTATATGATATATATATATATATATATATATATATATATATATATATATACCACTAAGTTAACATAATGTACATAATGAAGTATTTTTAAAGGCAAAAAGCGCGCAAGGCATTTCTACATGTTTGAGAGGTGAAGGCTTAAACCTCGAAGTGATGAGACATAAGCTTTCTGTGATGACAAATATAATTTAATAATTATTTTATAATATATTAAAAATCAAATAAAACTACTTTCATGCTTCACCCAAAAAACCATAACTTAGTCAAACAATATAAAATACATTAAATCACCACCCTAGTTCCAAAACTTTCACAATCCATAACGAAGTCATAAAATAGAAAATGAGTTAACATAGTATTAGTTCCAAACTTTAAAAAAAAAAAATTCAAAACTAAGTCATAATGTTTCGACTCAAATCCTCATCTTCAATGTCAACATCATCATCACTGATGGGGTTTTGAAATAATAAGCGCCTGAGCCATATACAAGCCATGTCGGGCTTAAAAGAAATAAAGCAAGCCCAGTGAAGAAAGAGCTCGACCCACCACATATGCCCCAGGCAGAGGCCCGGTAGGGGCAGGAGCCACCAGTCTAAGAGCTAATTGCGTAAACATCGAAAGGGCAAAATTATAAGGAAATTACTCCCACCTTCCTAACAAATTAGGAGTGATAGAATATTTCCTAATATTTGTTCAACAATTATCCCTTGTTAATTGGTTAACGATAAGGAAAGAAAATCCTTCACCCAATGGGAGAAATATCCGTATCATCACCCAACTAGGAAGGTTATCATGATCATCCATTATAAATATCAAGTCACCCCATCGGTGAAAGTGTAAGAGGAATTCATTCCACACAAGAGTTGATTTCACTGCAAAGAAAAGCCCGGCAAGCAGCATCGAAGAAGCTGACGACGAACCGTAGATCCTTTTCTTCTTATTTCGCGGGGGCCAGGACGACCGAGTGTGAGCCCAGGCCCGGTAATTCAGGCTCCGGCCAGTTTCGGTTAAAAAGCATCATCGGTTTAGCGCCATCTTTAGGAGCGACGGTTCCTTTACAAATAAAGTTGATGCTCGGTGAGGCCGTGGTATCAGCTGAACCTGGCGAGGCCACGCCCGATCCCCAAGGATGCAAGACCGTGAGAGCAACGTAGATGCATGGAAGGCTCCAGGAGGCACACTAGAAACCCTACATGCCAATACCGACGAGATGGGACGCTCAGTCTGTGACGTTGCTAAGAAAGTGGAAGCTGACTCACGAGGAAATCCCCAGGCGCGGGAGCGCGGCGAGCTGAAGGCTAAAACACTATTACCCAAGAAGGAAAGCAACACCTCAACCCTCCTCAAGAGGCAGATGGAGAAGGAGAAACTAGCCAAGCCAGGGAGCATGACCCTTACCAGCCCCACGGAGGGAATGCTGATAGGGAGGTAGGAGACTGATAGGCGCGGGCCCTGCTATCAGCGGGGAACGGGGGAGGCGGTCATGGGAGACGGGTTCGGGGACATCAGTGAGTCGGCCATATGAAGGGGTTGCCCAGGCTCAGTCTATGGGCCTTCACAGTGCGACAACCTGAATCCCAGTTCGCGGCGGAGTCTTTGCCTTCCCTCTTCCGGTAAAGTTCAAAATGCCACAGGTCGAAACGTTCGACGGGACGAAAGATCCCATAGATCACCTCAATACATATAAGAACGGATGAGCACTTGCGGATATCGGGATCGGTCGATCACGAGCCTTAGGTCTATCAAAGGAGCCCGACATTGGCACGGTTTATGAGACTTAAGCATACCGATAAATCATTCCACAAATCTACGTGGCATTCGTCTCGCTTTGTCGGATTTGGACATACGGGGAAGCCAAGTTATCACCGCCGATAATCGAACTCCACAGGCTTTGAGATCATATGTTCAGAGATTCAACGCGAAGTCTTTAAAGGTAGATATTCCGGATGAAAAGTTCGCCATCACAACTTTCATCGCAAGGCTAGGGGTGCAGTCAAAAGACCTGATGTTCTTTATCTCAAAGAACCCTCCGGCAAGCATGGTCGAGGTGCTCGCTAAAACAGAGAAGTATATCAACGATGAAGAAGCCCTCTTTATCAAGCGGGCTTTTTCCACTCGAAAGGAAGAGGCGAAACGAGCTGGGGCATGTGGAGGCGGGAGACGGGACGGATCAGGAGGCAGAAAGAAAGCGGAGAGCAATCCCCCGAGAAGGGAGCGTTAAAGGCCGCGGGGACCTCGGCCGTTGCTGACCAAGAGTGCTCACCTCGCGATTCACCCCACGGCTGACCTCAGTGCTCCACGGGTCTGTGAGGGTCTGACATGAAGAATTCCCGAGATAGCCATCTCAAATGAAGTGGGCTATCGAAAGAACAATACCATCTTGTGAGTTCAGGGATCATGGACAAGGCAATGTTCCGTCAATTTGAGGAAGAATTGAAATTACACGGTCAGGCGTGGGCATCTGCGTCGTTACGTGACGGAAGGGCCCCTCGTCGGCCCGACTGACTCGGCAATACCCTTGGGAGAGATCCATGTGATCTCCAGGGGATTTGCGGGCGGGGGTCCGGCCTCAGCCCGGAAGGCCCATGCGCGCATGACATCATGTCGGGAAGTTAGAAGTCTTGAGTCGTATCGAACACACCCTCATTTGGATACTACCGCGTACGGACTCGACGTAGAAGTACCAAACGTCGAAAGCTGACGATCCCTACCAGCGTTAAGAGTTGTCGTGGCATTAAAACAGTCGCGGGGTCTTGCCGTGATGGAGCTTTCATTGACATCATCTTAAGCATCAACTTTTGACAAATTGGGCATTGGAAGGGGCTAACCAGATAGTACCTCTACATGGTTCTCTGATAAAAGTGTTGGCTCTAAGTTGGTACAATGGTGCTCTTTAGGGGCCTCTATGCAGACTGACCAGTGGTAGATTCTCATAGTAGATACCATCGACTGTATATTCTTGGGTGAGCCCTCTCTCGATACCGTAGGGCCGTCCCTCTTTATCACATGGTTATCAAATTCCTAACTTCGATGGAGTACAGGGTAGTTCGAGGAAACCAGTAGCGTAGCGGAGTGTTATGACATCAGTAAACGAAAATGATCGACAACATCCAGCATGACGAAACGACCGTAAGGTGCAAATTAAGAACCCGACCCTGCGTGCCTGAAGGAACTAGAGCGCTGAAGCAGTGACCATTTAGAACACCTCATCACACATAGGATCTAAGCTGGCTAAAGACGTCAAAAGCCCTCTCATACACTTTCTAAAGCAGAACATGGAGGTGTTCACTTGGAATCAGGAAGACGTAAAATGGGGAATCGGCCTAAGCATGAGTAATCACCATGGGACAGACATTCAGGTTCAATTCATGAGAAGTCGGTCAATGAAGGAGCTTAGCCCGAGGCGGGAGGCGGACATAATGAAGAATTGACAAGCCTCTATCGACGGATACCGTAGGGAGGTAGAATATCACAGATCAAGTTTGGCTAATGTTGTTCTCGTCGAAAAACAAGCGTGAATGGGAGACTTTGCATCGATTTCACGGATATCAAGGGGCTTACTTTAAAGATAGCTTCACACACGGATTAGCCTCATAAAAAGTGAACACCACGGCCGGTCATGACTCCTCGGCCATTGGGCGCCTTCTCTAGATATAACCCGGTCGATTATGGATCAACTGACCAAGAAGACCTCATTGGTTACTGGGCAAGGAACTGCGCTGTCGGAGTCTGATGCCCTTCGGACTAAAGAACCTTGGGAGCCACTGCCCGAAGGTTGGTGAACAAGATGTTCAAAAGCAAATTGAGTGTCTATAGGTATATATGAAGCGACATGTTGGTAAAAACTAAAAAGTTGGGTGGGCTCCATAGCCACCCTAATAGAGGCGTTCGGATCTGAAAAGCTCTGATATGAATTAAGCCCATTGATATTGCCTTGGTCTCGGAAGTTCTTAGGTTTACACCGTTCTTATTGAGAACATAAAGCCAGCGGGACCAAGATTGCTTCGACATAGCTACCTTCAAACATTAAGGACATCAGCCTTTGATTGGAAAGATATTATTCAAGTAGCTTGTTGTCAGGCAGTGAAAAATGTTAGCCTTTAACTTTCGGGTTACGAAAAGAGGCCTTCAAAATGGGATGCTGCTGAGGCATTCACGATGCTCAAAACCTAATTTAAGCTCTCCCCCGTTCTAGTAGCGCCAGGAGAACCTCACTCTCTTGTTGTTTGGAACTTCTAATGATGTACACAAATTGGGCGGATGGTGCGACAACCAGTCTGTGCGGCGAGGCTGAGGAGGAATGGGAGGAGATATCAGATAGAGAAGTTGATCTGGCATTGGTAACTCGTCAGGAAACTATTCCACAAAAAACCTTAGAACAAGTCCCAGGCTGAATGCGCGTTGACCAGATATTGCATAAACCAAAAACCTCTGAAGCGAGTAAGTGTTCTCTCGCCAGAGTGAAATCTCAATACTGAATCTGAAGCAGGGGTGACATTAAAGCAGGATCTGTGGGTTCTCATCAGAAGTGCCCCGTAGAGCACACTTGAAGCTACCCAATGAATGGCAGGCCTCCCATGCGGGTTGTCAGTGGGCGGGTCACGATGAGCGAGTGCAGTGCAATCCGACTCTCAGATGGGATAGTGTGGAGACCACACCAGGTCGGCTTCGAGCCTCGATAACGAGGCCGAGATATGTTTGTCATCATTTGAGGCTTAACTTTGTAAATCTTGGAAGATAATCGATTGGGAAGTGGCTTGATGACTCTAATTGGTAGTAAAACGGATAGAAGACTCCTCTGAAGCCAAAGGTGAAGATGATCTGTACCTCGAGGGTGGAGACTGTAAAAGTTCATACGAGTTGGTCGACATGTACGAGATGGGAGGAATTCTCAGTTGATGCTTGCATGAAAGCGATAACGACCTCTCATAAGAAGACCTAAAGAGCGGCCCGGTACCCGGTGAGCCTCCCCGGAGACCTCGATAAGCATCGCCAAGCGAAGAAGCCTCCACAACGATGTAGCGAAATTTGGATGGACCCATTGGGATTACTTGTGAGAAGAACGTTGCCAAGCGACCTAGGGGCATCTAAACTCGGAAGCGAGGTCAATGAGATTCAGATTCATCGGGGGACCCTTTATATGAGGCTTCTACACGCCCGTTTCTTAAGTCACTAGAAAAACAGAGTTAGAAATGGCCAAATCCGTTTCTAATTCCGTAGCTATTTGCAAATGCTTGGCGGAATTAAGCGAAAATGTCCGTTTAAAAAATACTCTTTCTAAATTTAAAAACTTGGAGTGTGTAAATTCTAGGCACAACGATGGAACAATTCCGTTTTAAACATAGAGACGGAATAAAAACTCTATCTCCATTTCTAAATGTCTGAAAATAGAGGAATTTAAGTTTCTAATCAGATACTAAAATAGTGACGGAATAGAGCATTTATTTCCTTCTAAATTTGCTTCTAACCCGATCTTTAAATAGCAGGATAGGTTTTTGTGACAAAATTGGAAATGGGTTTTCCGTTCTAAATAGAGATGGATGTTCTAGTTTCAATTTACGACATTAGAAACGAGGAAATAGAAATGGAACATTCCGTTTCTAAAATATCTGGATTGATAATAGAAACGGAACTTTCGTTGCTAAAAATAGAAACAGAAATAATTCCGTCTCTATTTTGTTGGAATTTAAAGCCGATTAGAAACGGAATTTCCGTCGCTATTTACAAAATAGCAATTTTCACCCCCAATTTTTTTCAATAATTTATTAAATTGTTTATTTTTGGTACGGAACAAATATTTTATTAATTACGCTTTTTGGACAAATATTTTCATTTAAAAATAAGTTTAAACCTACACCCATCTTAATATTTTTCATATTACATATATAAATTCCAATAACATACAACAAACTTTAACCATCTGTATTGCATATAGATTACATACAACAAAGTTTAACGCAACAATGTTTAATAAAAAAAAAAAAAAACTATCACTCAGAGTCAATATGAGTAGTCACCTCTGGAGATTTGGATGGATCTCCTCTTTGAGTTGTCATGAGATGAAGCACAGGCTAACTTACATAATTTGCTCCATGTAAAATCTTACATTGCATTTCATCCTCTCTTTTAGGTCTTTCTTATTCTACTTTTTCATCTCTTGATTTGTTTTGCATCTCTTCATTCTTCTGTTGTATCTCTTCATTTTTTTGTACAGAGTTTTCTTGATTTCACTACTGACTCCTCCATGACCTCGTAAGATAAAGTATTGTGTCTTGGAAGAAAGGGGAGGATGAGCTCAAGGCAGAATCTGGGATAATCAAGATGCATGGTACGAATAGTACACTCGCCGCTTTTTTAGAGGCTCCACTCCAACGGCTGAAGGTAAATGAGCAACATTAATCTTTGGAGCCTCTGTGGATTCATCACATCGATTGAGGAAGCAATTGCAACCATATTCTCATGACTTCCTACAATTGTATAATACTATAATATAGTATATTAGTTCAAAAAAAAACATAAAACAAAAAAACAAAAAAAAACAAACACAGAATTCATGCACATATCCTATAATTTTTATTTAAAGGAAAAATACTCTTATAATTCACTTAGGAAGACAACAATTATATTTTTCCATCACATATATTACCAATTGTCATTGTACACCCAAATTCTAAGTAGCTGGTGATTTGAAGTTAAAGTTTTACTTTAAGAGGATTAACGATCACACCTATTCTAATTGACAATCCAATCATTAGTCTAACTTTTCTAATAAATTAACTATATCTAATATGGAATAAATTTATTAAGCTATATTTTCATGTAAGAAATTATTTTTCTTTAAGACCAACCATCATTTATTCTGAGCATTATAAGCCAACCTATTAATTATTTTAATTACCATCTAGAATGACCGGGGAAACAAAAAATTGTAAGGGCGATCACGAGACTGGGAAAAAAGAAAGGGTTGTGATGGTTGCGAAAGAGAAAAAGAGGTTTAGAGAAGCGAGAAAAAGCGACACACAACAAGAGGCCAGAGGAACTTTATATATATGGAGGAGCAATACAAGTGGCATCAACCAGGTTGCTCAGCATTTTCTATGATGTGAAAGAAAAATAACATTTTCTGCAGACAGGCGCCAGTAGGAACAACACTAGATGATGAAGTTTAGAAATTGAGCTTCTGACTATACTAAACCTTGGACTTTGTTTTACATCAAGGGTTAGTGGAATAAACACACATGTAGCTCTAAATTCAAATTTGAAACAGAAAGGCGAGATTAAAAAACCAAGAGTTATATAAAGCTATGTATATGACGGTATTATTTTTACAAGCGACTTTTGAAGAAAAAAACTCTCCCAATGGGCTCTTTAGGCCCAATTGGCCCATGTTGAGCCTAGGCCCCTTATGTGGTAAGACAGTGTTTGGGTATGGGTATTTTCAGAGTTTCAGAACCCTTTAATGATCTAAAATTTATAAAGCCAAACCATGTTTTTTCTTGAAAATTAATCTATTTTGGAAGTAAATGTTTCTTTGTTATATGAAGTATTTTTACATGCAAGTTTGGAAAGAAATATATATATTTTTAAAAGCAGTAAGGAGTATTTTGGATTTTCTAAAACCCTTTTAATGAAATCAAACAACTTTCAAAATAAAAAAAACTACATGAAAATATATTATTATGAAGCGATGGATCAAATCAAATGCACAATTAAGAACTTCATATGAGAATATTCCAGAATCATGAGCATAAACATACATTAATACCCATATAAATATTTAAAATTAAAAATAAATAAATAAAAGGGGGGGAGAAGAGAAGGATTGACGGAGAAGACTTTTGACAACGAGTGTGCAAGAATGATTCAATTGAGGCTTTACTTAAGAGAGTCAAAGATAAATACCCGGCCTTTAGTGAGTGTTGACCTTTTGGTGTCGATCCATCATGACAACAAACACGAAAATAAACTTCAAGCGCTATCACTGAAAAATCTTCACAAGGGTTGAAAAAAAAAATCAACAAAAATGCCAAAAGAAATTGATCACAGAAAGAGAAAAAAAAATTAAGAGTTGGGTAATTATTTTACCATCTAAGTTATATGATTAATTGATGTATATATTATAATTCACACAAAAATAGTGCAAATTAATGAATTACTACAACCATAAACTTCTTAAATGTACCTATTTAGGATTGTCAAAGGAGAAATATTATCTTAATCTCTATTTGATATCATAGTTTGTCGGGATATTAACTATTGCGAAAGAGTGTAATAGACCATAAAAAAAAAAACAATAATTGTTTTTAATATTCATTTTTTAAATAGCCTTTCATGTTTTCAATTATTTTTTCTAGTTTATATTACATTTTTATCTATTTTCCATTTGGCTCATATCTCCTATATTGTACATGACTTAGAATGCATTGGTAGTTTACTTTAAAGATGCAAATCATAGGTTCTTTTTATAAATTGAATAAGTTATGCTGCATTAGAGAGAAAGTCAGCTCAAAATTCTGTGCATCTCTTCTCATTAGAGGGATGACTTGTTTTGATTATTGGGATGGGTTTCCCATGGTTAGTTCACTATTCTATGTATATACATTGTATAAGGCTTATGGTGATTTGTGATGTAGTATGTATTATCGAGTTGCTGTGATTTACTAGCTCATTATAATCGTAGATTGGTTATGTCAAATTGATAGAAGACTTACTGCGTACCTTAGCCATGAGACATAAAGTGGTTATGTATCCGTGCAAAGTGGGTCACTGCGTGGAGGTTAGAGAGAGGCTACAAGTATTCTCGATGAAGATATCAAAGACAAATTACACTTGTAATTGCTAACTTTAACTATCACTAATCCTCGATTCCACGATATTAAATGGAGATTCTAAAATGCGATAAACATACTAACACTAATATACATAATGAAAATAAATATTGAAAAACTTACATTAATATCATTTGGTGCTTGTCTACAAGCGATCCATCCTTAACTGCTTTGTGCATGCGGCAAACACCTCAAGCGAGTGTTAAATTGGATATCCCTAATAACCTACAAAAATAAATAATATTAACAAATTATGTACATGGCATATTTTGATGCGAGATTAATATTCTTTGCATACCTGAAGTTAACAACAAAATTAAATTGGGAAAAGACTTTTGCAAATCCTGAATGTTGGATGGTGGTTTGGAGCCACCAATATGTTTTGAAGGTCTGACCCTTCACCTTTCTGATCGGCGATTTTTAGGACACCTTAAGGATAAGGCCTTGAACTCTTATTTCCAATATTCCCACCATTTGTTCCAAACTTCTTGAGGCACTATTTGACTTTGCATCTTTTAGTACTTCTTTCTCCATTTTCCAAAACTTGTGTTTATATGGACTCTTACACTGTTCCATATATCATTAAGTCAATAGCAGGGATTCCATTATATTTTTATGACTAAAGCAAAAAAAAAAAACATAATTATAATGAGTGCATTATTTTTATTATAGTGTTAATAATTCAACACTTATAAAATAGGCTAAATGCTTTAAATTGTAGCATACAAATTCTTTGATAATATTTCACTATCTTGAAGGCCTTTTATCACCTTGTACCCCTCCTCAAACTAGTTTCTTCTTAAATATCTTCTAGATTCTACGAGAAAATTTGAAGGAATAAATTTATAAATAAAATAACACTAAGCATATACATATACATATAAAAGAAAAAAAGTGGCTTTTATTTAATAATTGATATAATTTTTGTTTTTTTTTATTATTTTTAAAAATAAAAATAATCTGACATAAATTAACATGATATTATTTTTATTATTGTCGTCAATGATAGTGATAAAAGAAAAATTAATTTTAATACATTATACAAGTTATCAACCTAAAACTACATTTACAAGATAATCAACAACTATAAAAAAAATCAATCAAAAACAAATAAAAATAATAATCATGCATATTAAAATAAATTTTTGTAAAATAAATCATTTATTTATTAGAAATTATTTGAATAAGATTTTATCATTAAGTTTTGCATCTTAGGCATGGATTGTGAAATCAGTGAGTGGTGTGATCTTTGCGGTAGCATGGATGTACCTCCTAAGATAGGTGGGATGGGGCTAACATTACCAGTTTGATGAGATGAGATGAAGTCTGGAGTGTGAACATTTGGTGATACCCAGTTGTGTCCCAGGAGGTGGTCATGGCGTGTCCTCTGTGCATGTGAGTGAGATAAGATTAAAGGCTGTTGTAGTATTATTCCTTTGAAAGATTGTTGAATTCCTCATCCCACGAATATTTGAAACCCATTGCACAGACCTCAGGGTTTGAGATCTGTGTGAATGAGTCCTATCATTTAATACAATTTCCACTTAAACATCAGGCATTCAAGAAGACAATTATAGTTAATCAATAATACATACTAACAAAGATCAATACAAACACATTAACAAATACATAAAGTTCATTAATTTGTTATTCAATAAGCGAAATACAACGGAGTTAAAAGAAAAGAAATATAACTTATAACATCGAGTTGATAAGATCCATTATAAGTGGAATATCGACGAATCATCTCATAACTCTTAAATATATAAGATTAGGCTATTAATTCTTGCTCATTATCTTCTTCAGCATTGTATGTCAATGTAAAATAGTTTCATATTCACCAATCATTCTTTTGAGATTAATAAATACCCTTGGATTAGTGGATGAATTTCCACAATATTCTCTTGAAGTAAGTGCAATGCGATGGTGTGACTTTCACAAATCAGTTGGGGCTTCAACCATTTGATCCTTTTATTTTACAAATAGCCCGCGTTTCACCAGAGTTTCTTCACCAAAGTTGGATAAGTGGTATAACACACTTACAATTACCTTGCCACTTTAAGAGAATGAATGGATCGTACTTTGATAAGATTTCTTATAGTTGCACATCCTGAGGTTGTATTGATGATGAATTCTAATTTTAAAGGTGATCAGGATCAAACCATTACTTGGTAAAATTGATCTCTTAATTGGTAAAGCGAGTCATGATTGTACCAATTTTCAACCAATTGACCATAAAGTCTATATTAGATGCACTATAGTTAGACCCCTTAATGCATACACCCCGTATTCATTTGTAACTCTATTTGAACCATGTTTTAGAGTCATTTAATTGTCCCTTATCTTGTCTTGTAAGCTTTGTAATGGCCCTCTTGCAAGATCCTTTATTTGTCTATTAGAGATATTTGATAATGATTGTAAGTTGCCTAATGAAGAGGAAAAAATATATAATCAAACTATCATACTTAGGCAAGTTATTTATTTGAAGGACAAATCAAAAAGTTATTGACAAATTTCTCAAACCCAAGATGCAAAATCTTTGTCAAGCTTAGCATCAATAGAAGACATCATCAATGTGCGGTTCACTTTGCCTTAATTAGTTGCATAAATTCTACAAAAACAATTGAAACTAATTTTTAATATTAAAATTAAAGTATGGCATACCATAGAAACAAAAGCTTATGTAAACTAAAATTAAGTCTTACTCGATACTATGGTTCCTTCTCATGATTCAATAAGATATATGTGTAGAGCATCTATGATATTCCTAGTCATCCAAAATAATATCTTGATTTTGCTCTACCATATGATGAACTGTATTGTAGAAATGGAAAGCATACCTTCTTGATGCAATCCATCCCCCATTACCTGTAATCATAATTTCGTGGCGTTTTTCGATGCCTAGTATAAACTTGTGGCTCAAAGTAGTGCGCACAAATGCGAAGCTATTGACCAAGTGCGCGTGCATATCGATCCAGCCCGACTTTGGCTTTATTTCTAACATTGTTGTTTTCAATTTTGAAGATATCAGAAAAATACTTCATTACAATAATGTTTATTTCAGATACATTGAAATTATGAATGCGAAAATAGAAAATATATAACCTCTCAAATGGATTCATCCATATTACCTGAACGTACTATCATTGATTCATAAGCTAAGTGGATCGAAGATGTTCCATGGAGTCAAAAGAAACTTGGAGGAAAAAATGCATTCGAGTCTTCATAAAATGATGGAGTATATCCTTTTCTAAATGCTCATCTTCCTTTGTTGCTGACAATAGAAGTGAAGTTTTTAAAAAAATGCTTATTTCGATTGAAATTTGCGAACATTTCCTAGAAGTAATTCACGTACCATGGAATGCTCTCTGCATCTTTTATGGCAAATCATGACTTCCTATCCAAATCTTATGCTTCTTCATATCGACACATCTTCCCATGTTAGATGCATATCAGATTCAAGGGAACCTAAACTCTTCATTATTTGCACAAAGCTTTCTTTGTATCTTCTCAATTTATAACAAGCCTTAGGGAATTTATTTGTTGTTTCATTCCTATGTAACTCTAGACGTGAACAGAACTCTTTTAAATCCTCTCTTGATTTAGCATTGTCTTTTGTTTTTCCTTCTACATTCATGATAGTATTAAAAATATTATCAAAAAAGCTCTTCTCAATGTGCATGACATCTAAAGTTGTGCCCTAGTAGGTTTGTTTTCCAATAAGGCCAAATCCCCGAAAAGATGCTTGTTTCTTCCAACCCACGGTAGTGAATTCTTGGAAATTTGTGCGTTATCCCATATTTTTCAATTTACAGTAACCTTTAAACCATAATTTTTCAATGAGCTACAATATTTCTACGACCTAATGGGTGAGGTACACCTTTAAATGTACACTTTTCAATGCCTTCTTATTTCCTCCGAATGGATGTTCCATTAGTAAGAACTTACGATGGATTTATCAAACGAAGATGTCTTTCACCTTTGCTCGGAGAAAATGCATCAGAATTCTCCATGCAGTAAGGACAAGCTAATTTTCCTACAGTACTCATCCTGACAACATATAATATGCTGGAAAATCACTTATAGTCCACATAAGTGTTGCTGCTTATCTGGAAGTTAACTACTAGATTACATCATATGTTTGTACACCCCACCTCCACCACAATGTTTAGCTCGCAATTAGGGGTTGTAGAAAAGATCCAACTTCTCTTTTGGGTTTCTCAGACCATGCACTATAATAGACAAACATGTATTCATCTTTCATGCATCCATGGTGTGAATTATAAGTGTAACTATCATAGGCCATGAAGAGTGTTGTTACTTACTGTTGTTGAATGGCTTCAATCCATACGTAACAAGCCTAATCTAACATTTCGACTTTCATTTGCAAAAGATGGATGAATTTGATCAAGGAAATGTTTCCAAATTTGGAGAATCCTAATGATATCGCATGTGTTTTCCTTGATATTATACTCTTTGTGCCACCTACATTATCATTAGCGGTGGCTTTAGATGCATATAATCTTTACCAAAACAAGAGTGAAGTGAAAAGTAATACATCTTCTTATGAGGGAACATTTGTTTTCTACCTATTAGATGCATGATGTATCTAGGGATGGTTCAAACTTGCAACTAATTAGTTCAATTTGTCTTCTTGATATATCATGCACCCATAAATCACGACAATGAATTTTTCTGAGCAAACCCGAACCTTGCATTAATTTCTTTGTCATAAGCCATGCATGCGTGACATTATTCTCTCACAGTAACAATTCAAATAAGAAGCGGCAAATGTCATCAAAACACCTTCGAGAGAAAAATGATGTTTGGCCTTTAAATTCTGATCGCCGCAAGGGATAACTTTGAGTGGTCATACGGATTACAGACAAACCTCTTGTTAAATTAAGCTGGCATTTCTTGAGATTATTGTGTTGCTAGGTTTGAGATATCTCATTGACAATAGGATTGAAGGACGGACCAATAACATTCATTAACATTCTTGATAATTTGTTGGGTTGGGCATATTCTATTACAACATCAATTAACTTTCTCTTGTACATTTTGGTTTGAAGTTTGTTGCCTGTTTGTTTCCCGATATTTATACCAAACATAGTCTCTGCTCATCCATGAGAGATGGAATCGCACAATGTCTAGCTCTTGAAAACTCGAGTTCGAGCATTTACGGTGTTACATAGGCATCTTATTTTGTTCCATCCATTAATTCAGTTCCTTTGAGCAAAATCAACAAACTCCTCCAATCCCTCTTCAAACTCATCGGTCAAAACCCATCTCTTAATCTAACATTCGTCCATTGTGATCGATTCGATCATGTTTTCCATTCTTATTAAATATTATAAGGACGTATATTTACTAATTACAATGTAAATAAATTGTTATATAAAAAATGAATTTGCATAAGACATGTTGTATATTTAAATAACAAAACCACAAATAAACAAATTAGGACTCACTAGCCTGAAAGACAATTACAAAACTAAACCATGAATCTAAGCCAGTATGGTTATACATCTTCACAACATAGGCAATATCCAAATCTACATCACTATTCCATTTCCTTATAAAAAAAAAATGAAAAATGAGATATACATGTATATAAACAATCTACTTACATATCAAAGCAGCAGTGACAAAAAAACAAGCGCAAACAAATAAGCCCTAAGTACCCCCATCTAGCCTTGTAAGAACCTAAGAGCAAGGTTATGCCCTAAAAAATCTATACCATTTAGCTACAACCCTTATTTATTAATCTTATCAAACTTATACAACTTAAACATGCATGTTTGGTTTTAATTTTGAAAGACAAACTATGGCTTTAGGGATAACTATGGCTTAGCTATAGAGAGAGAGAGAGAAGTGCTGGAGCCAACAACACCCTGTTTAGGAGTCGGGATTCCACCCTTAAAAGACAACCAAATCCTCAATTCCTCTAAATTTTTTTTAAATAGAAGAAGATTCGAGGGGGTGACTTGGCTATATTCTCAAAAGAAAAAAACAAAAATAAGATCACAATTTGCCATAGAATTGGGTTGTCACCACGATGGGCCACCCATCCCATTTGTTCCCAAAGTCATTAAATAATAATAATAATAATAATAAAACAAAGAAACAAACAATCTAAATTCAAAAGAAATTGCTTTTCAGCTAAAAACCGGAAAAATAAACACTCTTGGTAGGAGCGTGCAATTTCAAAGAAGCGTGTTTTTATTGGTATAATGCGGTCATTGGGTATGTCAATCATTCTTGTATTAGTATGGTTATGCTACTCGATAGTTGTTGATCTGGAAATACATCAACATGAAAGATAATCCATTCAAATTCATCAAGCGATTAAAGATGGAAAAACCATCTATTTTGGAACAATGAAATGGACAAATCATACGGTTTGAAAATATATTTTGGTAATACAAACTCTCTGAAAACCTAGGAGTAAGGTATTCAAAAAAATACATATCCAATATTAAATAAACCAACCCTAGACAACCATAAATGATAAAAATAAACCAACACAGGCTCTACTTGGAAGATGATAAAGATTCACGAACCTCGGAGCTTCTACCCCTTGACAACGATGGCGGACAACGATGGCTGGACAATATGCTGACGATTTCTCAATCGAACCATGTACCATTAAAGGTGCAAACATAGGGTTTTTTATTTGTTTCTCCCAATAGAGGCTATGGGCTCATGAAAGGTCTGCACTAGGCCCATTACAAATAGCCATGGTATAAAGTGGTTTTTTTTTAAATGGACGGTAGAGATTAGATTAGGGTTTTTTTTTTAAATTAATATATGGCGGTTGTTTAAAGCAATTAGAGATTTGTATAATTGTTATACGAAGATGTTTAAATGTTAAACAGTTTTATAGATGAAACTGTGATTTGATTATAGTTATAAATCGGCTTTATAATTTTTTTTGTTAAGGAAATATGGCGCGACAACTCATTGAAACACAACCGCCATGAGGCGTGCCCACTGTGGACCCCCACCAGGGGCGCTGTCCCTTGGACCGCCGAGAAGTCGCCCCTGGACCTCGCCAAGGAGGCTGATCCCAGGACCCCATTAATAGCCCATAAATGATTAATTTGATTAATTATAATCATGATAAAAAAGTGATGTTAGATGTATGTTTTGCATGAGATGCGTGGTTATGGCCCTTTACCCCATATGAATGGATTATGTGTGTTATTCTTTGTAAGTCATACGGCACTTGGGTTGAGTGGGTGCCTTTAATCTACAATTGAGTTGTAAGGCTAACTACCGTCTAATTCCCCTCGAATGTAACTTCCGAGAAGTTGTGTATTAATACGATTAGAATAGTATTAGATTGGAGAAATGATTTGGATACTAAAAAGAAGAACGGGCCCAAACTTAAAGCCCAGCGTTTTATCAACACGATGCCAGTTTGCTCATGGTAGGTGATTAGATTTAGTCTCTCCAAAAATCGTTTTATCGAGATATTAAGACTTGGAGGTTAAGTTAGATTCTAACCACGTCTTATTTGATAAGATCGTATTCAGCTGCTTGGATTTAGATAGAAACACATCTTATCATATAAGATCGTGTTGGTTTTGATTAATGACATCTTATTAGATAAGTGTGTGCAAAACCAAAAGGAGATTTACGAGGATCGATTAAATAGCATATCGTCCTTTTACGAAACTAGCACTTCCTAACACTTTGGTTTTGAAGAACACCAATAAGAAAAGGGGTTTCGAGGTTTCGAAAAATAGGGAGAGATAGAAAAGCAACGAATCGGTTTGTGCACGTAAGGCGGTAACAACGAGTCGTTGGTGTGGATACGCACCGCTAGAGGCGCCTGAGACACTTGACGTACTGGGATTCCATACGCGCATGTGTGGCAGAATGGCTCGAAATCAAAAGTTTTACAGCGCTCCTGAGTGGCATCTTGTCAGAGCATTGGTAATTCACTTGAATGGCGGGTGGGTTCCCTAGTCTGCGTATTCCTAATAGTAAATTTACCAATAACCAACCGGTGATCCCAGCTCCAGCGAGGTGGAGTTTTCTTGTGGGAGAAAAGCCCAGAGCACATTATATGGCCGAAAATGGGTGTTGGATGTGAAGAGAGAAGAGGATGGAGTGAGGAAGAGGGTTGGGGGGAGAAAGGGGGATCAAACTTGATTTTTTAAATTAAAAATTTTAAGTACCATTAGATAATAACATATCACAAAAAGAGAAAAAAGAAGCCGACTAAGTATTTTAACTCTTTTAACCTACCATTAGTGATATATATCCGTTTATATGTAAGACCCAAGAAATTCCAATTTCTGGAAAAATGGCAAACTCATAATTTCGATTACAAAATAGTAATTTTGGTTAAAAATCCGAAATTTATTCTCTGGATCTCGGATGACGAAACGAATTTCACCGTTGGAATCGTCTCACAAAATCTAGCTAGCACGTAAAATTTCGTCGAATTCCGAGACAATCGGAATTTACGCATTTTTCGAGGCATCATGTTTCGGTCTTGGTAAAGCGATTTTGATGAGACCAGTCACATATAACAAGTACTCATGTGCCATAGGAGGTGGCATGAGTGAGAAAATGATGAAAATGGAAAGCAGGAATGGTAGAATGTGGCGGGAAAAGAGGGACATAGCGTCATTTTTAGAAAAGTTTGAAGTTACTAAATGACAAAAATTGATAGTGCTCTTCTCCTCCAATTTGAAATAAAGCAAAAGCGTGGCCGAGGAGGGGAGGTTGCCGAATCGAAAAATGGGTTTTTGGTGTGAGATCGAAACTCTCTGAAATGAGGGCGTCACGGCAGTGGGCGGAGTCTTCGGGACAAGAAGGAAACACGCTGCGCGGAGAGGGGCCATGGAATGCCGGTTAGAGGGGTTTCTCATTTCCGAGGTAGGGGTTTCTCCTACTTGGGTTTATTCCTCTTTAGAGACACTTTATGAATGTTTGAGGTAGAATGAGGCGGGTGAGGACCGTTTGATCGATTCACGAAGCCAGCCCAGGACGAATTGATATGGATTTTTGAAACCCACGAGTAGCCGGCGCAGTGATGCCACGGCGCAGTTTGGGGTGTCGAATTGTGCTTTTACATAATAAATCATGTAGTGATTGAAATTAGGCCGGGAATGGACTTGAAATGCGGGTTCACAAAGTGAATCGATGGTGTGATTTTCGGGAATAATGCTTAGGGTTTAGTATTACGAAGCGGTGTTCTCAAAATATATTTTTGTGTGAAATCGTGTATGGTCGAGTGATTCGAGTCGAATTGCTCGTGTTTGATCATTAGCCTAAGTGAGCTAATTTTGATGTATGAATTGATTAATTACATGACATGATTATGTGATTGGATATTATGTGGATATGTGCATGTTTACATATTTGCATGATTAGGCTGTATTGGAATTGGCATACATGCATTCTATATGCAACTGGGAACACCACAGGACTATAGGAGTGAGTGCATGAGATGAGTCAGAAAATGGTTCGGAGGGTTGTCTAAAATATTAAATATCGGAGGGTAGTCCAAATTAAAAAAAATATCGATCGTCGGGAGGCCGACCCGGTGTCATCGGAGGTAGTCCGCAGACAAATAATATATCAATCGTCGGAGGCAGTGATTGATATATATACATCGGAGGGTTGTCCACTAACAAAACAATAATTCTCATCTGAGGCTTAGGCGAGTGTGAGAGAGAGGTCGATGAAAGGACTCGGGATACGAGTTGGTCATGTAGACATTCAAGTAGGATCATCTCTTTTGCTTGAATGTATGTTTATTTACCCAGGCATTGCGCACTTAGGTGGAGAGTGGCGCGGCAGGGCGGTGCTGCGAGCATTGGCTCGCCTGTCGAGGGATATTTTACAAGTACGGGGAGCGCGTGCGGGGGCGGCTCGATCACACAGGGTTGAGGATTAGAAGAAAACGGGTTGTGGCTTTGGTTGATGATACTCATGCATGTATTGAAATGTCTAATTTTTAATATATGTATTGTATAAAATGAAAATATTAACTCTTGTACAGCTTCTTTGGTATATAGTTGGATTCATAGTTAGTATGTATTATGGTATTGTTTGTGGGCCCAGTAGTCGTATTACTCATGTGATTGGATATGTGTGAGGATATATTATGCTTTGTTTGGGACCAGTATATCACCGGGTTTTGTATTTGGGTAGAGCTCCCGTACAAAAGGAGACTCTGCAGTTTACTGCGTCGAGAAAATGTCGGGTCTGGAGCATTCAGTAGGTGGGTTGACGGGTAGTCGGTGGACCCGGAGTTTGGGGCGTCACGGCTTGTGAGGCGCCCGAGCTTGGGTATACGAATACCTAGGGAGCTCGGGTTTGGGTATCCTACATCACCACTTGGGTGGTTTGTTGAAGTTTAGGTATGGGGTACAGGAAATCACGGGACAAAACTTCTGGGACCACGACATGCATGTGTTTGGAGGTGTTTGTGTGATTTGATAAAATTGTGTGTGTAATTGGTGAAATGAAGTGTGATCATGTGGTGTGGTGGTGTGTGCAAATATGCTTGGTTGATAGAATAGGATGAAGTGTGTGGAAAACTTTAGGAGTTTTACAAGTGTAAGCTGGAAGAAGAAAATAAGAAATAAATTTTTAGAAATCTATTGGGTTTTTTTTTTTGGATAATGAAATAAACTTTTAATAAATTTTATTTGATAAATGTGAGAACAGAGGTTTGGGAAATTTTAGAAGAAATGTCCAAAGTTAAAAGGAAAAAAAAATGAGGTGAAGAAATTTTTTTCGAGTGCCTTCTTGTGCCTCGAAAAGGACTGGCCGTTATGTGAAGTCCTTGTGCATTTGGTCACCCTTATATTTATTGTTTTTACTGCTTTGTTTCCAAGCATGTCTAAATGTTGTTATACATTGCATTTGTTATTGGGTTTTGATAAGAAATTCCTGCTGCATTCTTGACTTTGAGAATTAGCTTGATGATTTAAATACACGGGTTAGGCATGGAGTTATTCGCCAGGCTCAAAAACATCATGGCATTTTTGTGTTTAATGTGGTCAAGCTCTTGATAATAGGATGATAGCAGTTGATTGAACATCTGTATTTTGTTTTCATGTACACCTTTGCTGCATCAGCGTGCTCTCGAATCCCTCTTTGCATGCATCTCATTTCATCAATAGTGATGGGGAGTTTTCGAATCCCTTTTCTCACTATTTTCCCCATTACCACACTAGTTAGTCCAAAGGTCACGAAGTCTTTCAATATGGTCATTGTACATGTGGAAAACTATGTATAATTTTCTAAGGTTTTACAGTGTGTAAAACTAAAGAAAATTGATTAAAAAATATTTTTATAAATTTATTTGAGTATTACAGAAAAATGAAAAAAATATAGGTATATATTTTTTTTTTGAGAGTATCTCAGTAGGCTTTGGAAGAATGGAAAAAAAAAATAAAAAAAATTTAAAATATTTAATTAAATCAAAATCAAAATCAAATAAAATTAGGAACCAAAATTTTCGAAAAAAATAAAATTTTGAAAAATGAAATTTTGTTGGTAAAAATGTTTTAAATGTATAATCGATTGTCTTGCATTACACAGTAAATGCAAGGAGCGATAATATACTCGATTTATGTGTATGAATAGTATCTCGAGTACGTGTTTATGCCTTAGAGATATTGTGGTGAGAATTAACTTGCCTGTGACTGTATAGATGGCCAGTCGAGGCCGAAGGGCGTGAGGCTTCCAAGATGTGGTGGTTCTGCAGTGTTTGATCCACGAGCTTTGTGAAACATGCGGTGTCGTGTTTGTATCGCACGGGCTAGCGTAGCGGTAGTCGAGAATCTGGTAACCTCAAGGAAGTTTAGGGCGCGTCATCCATCGACATTCATGGGGAGGAGATCAGATTGTGTGGAGACCATTGGTTCATCTGATTAAGAAAGTGTTGAGGCTATGGAGATTACCGACATACCGAGTTAGACTAGCTGTGTTCGGCTACGAGTGAGGCAAAAACATGGTGGAAAAAGCGAGGACCTCGAAACCTTAGAAGACCTTTATATGTGGAGTTCTATAGGGATTAGGAGGCGAGAATGAGGGATGGTATGTCGTGGTTGCTTGTTTGGAGATCTCGGGGACTCTACTCCCGCGGTGGACTGAGATCATGGACATGTCGAGTTCGATGTCATCACAGGGATGGATTGGCGATAGCTTGGGGTGGATTATCGATTGTGGCGTAAGTGTTACCTCTATCACGCGGGGCGATGCTAGTGTGGTATTCCAGGGGGCCACGATATTTTGCCCCCACGTACGGTATCTGAGTCTAGGTGTGGGGGGACGATTAGCGAGGTTGGCTGCGAGCCTTACCCCAGGGACACAAGGAGAGACCAGGACTTAGTCACACAGGTAGTTCCTGCAGTATGTGGATGTTTTCGGACCGACTACTGGACTACCTCGCGAGAGGGTAGTAGACTTCGAGGTCGAGTTACACCACGGTACTTCACCATCTTATGACTCCGCATAGGATGCACCGGTTGAGTTGCGCGGGAACCGAAGTCGGCTACAGGAAATCTTGGACAAGGGTTCATTAGGCAGAGCACTTCACCATGTAGGCGCTCGGTTACGTTTGCGAAAGAATGAACCAGCCATTTCATTGATTAAGCCGGTTAAGCAGGTTACGATCAAGAATCGGTACCCGATGCAGAGGATCGATTACTTGTTTGTCCGGTTGAGAAGGGCGAGAGTCTACTCCCGAATAGACCTTCGCCTTGGTTACCAATCTGACTAAGAGTTGGACTGCCAAGGTATCTAAGGTATGACATTTAGGGCGCGTTATGGGCACGCTATGAGGTTTGCGGTGATGCCGCTTTGGATTGACGAATGCGCGGCCGGCGTTCCTGGATCATCGTAGGATATTCGACCCATTTTAGATCGGTTTGTCATAGTCTTCGTGGATGACATTTTGATCTACTCTGTCAGAGTGGGAGCATGGTATCACTTTGAGGATCGTTTCTGGAGTTGTTGAAGACCATCGGCTGTATGCCAAAGTTCGATGAGTGCTGATTTTGAGAAACTGCGAGGTGAGATTTTGGGACACGTGGTGTCGGCATCGGGGAAGTGTCGGTCGACCCGAGAGAGGTCGAGGCGCGGTGATGAGTTAGAGAGGCGAAGTGATCTGAGATCACGTAGTTTCTTGGGATTGTTTGGGTATTATAGGAGATTGGATTTCTCGGGATAGCGACACCTATGACTAGGTTGACCGGAAGGAGGTGAGTTTGATTGGGATGACCGATGCGGAGGCATTCGGGAGTTGAAAAAGAGACTTACTTCAGCTCCCATGCGAAATAGTTCGGACGAGGGGGACAAGATTTACCTGGTGTGTTGTGATGCCTCGAGGGCCGGACTGGGATGTGTTTTGATGCAGTCCGGGAGGGTAGTAACATGGTTCCTCGTGGTTGAAGAGATCGTGAGGCGAGTGCACACGCGCGACATGGGTTGGCGGCCGTAGTCTTTACCTTGAATTTGGGCGCCATGCATACGGCGAGGAGTTCGAGGTGTGCTCGGACCGTAAAGTCACAGTATATTTTCGACGGGACCTGATATGAGGCAACACGGATGGATGGAGTTCTAGGGATTATGACTTCACTTTGCATTACCATCGTTAAAAGCCGAATGCGATGGCGATACACTGTCGAAAGTCGAGGCGTTGGCTGGTATAGCTCCGGGAGTGGCGGATGCTCGAGACTGTGGAACAGTTTGGGCTACGATGCAATGGCGAACTCAGGTACGTTGGGGAGTTTAGTGGCTACCGTCTCTATTGAGTAGAGTGATTGAGTCAGTGGCGGGAGCGTGAGGCGGTGTCATCGGGGACCCGAGTACGATCCAGTACGGGTGGCGAGGGGCTGGACCGTTCCATGAGATGGTAGTCTTTGATATAGGGGATGGGTAGTGGTTCCCCCGGTGTGGAATTTGAGGAGATTCGGTGAGTTTCACTGCTCTCGATTTGCCGTGCATCAGGTGTACGAATGTGTCGAGGATCTTCGGTCGCGGTGCTGTGGAGTGGGATGAGAAGAGACACGTAGGGACTTTGTTCGGCGATGTCTCACATGTGTCGGCCGAGGTTGAGCGAGCACGAAGCGGCCGGAGACTGCCGGCCATTGGGGTGGGCGAGTGGAAGTGGGAACGCGTCCGCGATGGATTTTGTGACCCGCGCCCCCGGTAACGAGAGAGCATGGCGCGATGGGTGATGATGGACACACTCTCATGAAGTCGGCACATTTTCTAGTGCGGATGACCTTCTCCTTGGAGAGATGCAGCGATTGTACATTCGAGAATGAATGCGGCTACGCGACAGTATCCATAGTGTCGGATAGGGACCCGAGGTTCTGGCCCAGCACTTTTGGGAAGGATTTCAGGCTATGGGCTGGGCGGCTATGAGTACAGCGTTCCACCCTCAGACAGATGGTCAGTCTGAGAGGACTATATACAGGTGTTAGAGGACAAGCTGCGAGCATACGTCCTGGGTCATAAGGATAGAGGAGCAATTGCCCTTAGTGGGATTCGCCTAGAACAACAGTTACCAAGCGAGTATACAGATGGTACCGTATAAGGCATTGTATGGGAGGCCATGTAGATCATGGATTATGTTGGACCCGGAGGTGGAGAGAGCTCCATCGGCCCGGTCACGATACGATTAGAGACACAAGAGAGGTGAGCTTGATAAGACAACGTCTTCTCACGGCTAAGAGCAGGCAGAAGAGCTATGCAGATGTGCGACGTAGACCCTTAGAGTTCGAGGTTGGGGATCATGTTTTCTTGAAGGTGATGCCTAATAAGGGAGTGGTCGAGGGACCGGCAGCGCGGGGAAGCTATCTCAATTTGTGGACCTTTGAGGATGCTCGAGAGGATAGGCTGGTACGGACCGGTTGGCGTTACCGCCTAGCATGTGGTGCTCCACGGTGTTTCAACGTCTCCATGCTTTCAGAAAATATACTCGGATCCGGCTCATGTGGTGGATTGGGGACGAATGAGGTTGACACATATGGGACCTTCGGAGGGACCGGTGTGCATTACAGATGTGGTCGTGATCGGGTTTTGAAACCTTGGGCCGTGAGGCTAGTGTTGGTGTATGGCATCGTAGCTATGGGGTGGAGAAGTCGACGTGGGAGGCGCGAGGACACGATGCAGGCCACCTATCCCTTCTTGTTTAGAGATGAAGGTACGTGGTTTAGTCGTTTAAGATTTAAATGACTGTTTACATGCATGGTAGAATGCACATTGCATATGAATGTGTTGTGTTGTGTTGTGATTGTCTAGAATTTCGGGACGAAATTCCTTTTAAGGAGGGAGAATGTAAGACCGAGAAATTCCAATTTCTGGAAAAAGGGCAAACTCGTAATTTCGATTACAAAATAGTAATTTCGGTTGCATCAGTATTCTCTGAATCTCGGATGGCGGCTTGATTTCCCAGTTGGAGTCGATCTGCGTGAAAATCTAGCTATAGTAAAATTTCATCGAATTAAGACGGTCGAATTCTGGCGTTTTTCGACGTCGCGTTTGGTCTTAGTAAAGCGAGTTACCGATCTTGACAGAAAGTCACATATAACAAGTACTCATGTACCAGTGGCATGAGTAGAGAAATGATAATGGACAAGCAAGATAGAGCCAAATGTCAAGCGGGAAAAGGGACATAAACGTCATTTAGAAAAGTTTAAGTCATTTAAATGATAAGAGTGAATAAACAGAACTCTTTCTGCTAAATTGAAATAAAGCAAAACATGAAAGCAGGAGGGGGAGGTTGCAGAATCAAAAAATGGAGTTTTTTTAGTGTGAGAAGGATTGACTTCTCTTTAAAAATACGGGCGATCCGACGGTCGGAGTCTTCGGAATGAAGGAAAATTTGCTCTACGAGGGAGAGGAGCTTGGCGTGGATCTGCCGGTTTAGGGGGTTTCCTCAAACTACGAGAGGTAGGGGTTTCTCCTACTTGGGTTTTCCTTCCTCTTTAGTACTTTCACGAATGTTTGAGTAGAATGGTGCGTGAGGCCGTTTGATCGGTCTGAGCAGGGCCAGGAGTGATATGAATTTTGAAACCAGAGTAGCATCGTGACTGCCACGGTGGTTTGGGAGTGTCAGTGTGCTTTTTGCATAATAAATCATGTAGTGATTGAAGTGGAGTCGGGAATGGCCGTGAAATGCGTGTTCACAAGAGAATTAGTCCCGATGGATTGTGATTTTCGGGAATGAAAATGTCGAGGGTTTCACTATTCTAGAAACGATGTTAAAATATATTTTTGTGTGAAATCGTGTGTATGGTCGGTGATTCGAGTCGAATTGCTCGTGTTTGATCGTGTGCTTGAGTGAGCTAATTTTGATGTATCGGAGTGATTAATTACATGACATGATTGTGTGATTGGATATTATGTGGATATGTGCATGTTTACATGTTTGCATGTGATTAGACTGTATTGGAATTGGCATACATGCATTCTATATGCACTGGAACACCCTAGGACTATAGGAGTAAGTGCATGAGATGAGTCTAGAGAAAATGGTTCGGAGGGTTGTCTAAAAATATTAATTATCGGAGGGTAGTCCAAATTAAAAAAAATATGTCGTCGGGCGACGATTGATATTCATTGGAGGGTAGTCCACAAGCGATAATATATCGTGCGTCGGGAGCGGCCTAATTGATATATATACATCGGAGAGTTGTCCACTAACAAAACAATAATTCTCATACTAGGCTTGGCGAGTGTGAGAGAGTCGATGAGGACTCGAGATGCGGGTTGGTCATGTGAACATTCAAAGTAAGATCATGCATTTTCTTGAATGTATGTTTATTTTGGAACATTACCTGCGCACTTAGGTGAAGTAGCCCACTTAGGGCAATTCCACTCTTGAGCATTAGCTATACAATCGAGGATATTATTTTGCAGGTACGGGGAGCGTCGCGAGGGACGGCGGCTCGTCAGGGATTGGGGATTAGAAGAAAGCCGGGTTGTGGCTTTGGTTGATGATATATACATGTGACAATGTCACATTTTAATATATGTATTGTATAAAAGTGAAAATGTGTAACTCTTGTAACTATTTGGTATATAGTTGGATTCATAGTTAGTATGTATTATGAGTATCGTTTGTGGGCCTAGTGGCCGTTACTCATGTGATTGGATATGTGGATATAATGGATATATTAGCATTTAGGACGGGTATATCTGAGATTTTGTATTTGGGTAGAGCTCCCCGTACAAAGGAGACTATGCCAGATTTTTAAATGAGAAATGTCGGGTCACGGAGCATTCCACCGATGTTTCCGGGTTAATGGGTAGTCAACGGACCCCCAAGTTTGGGCGTCCTACACACGTACTAAGCCACCAAAAAATTTATGATTTTTAAGAATACAAAATAGAGATAAATTTATCATATTCTCTTAAATCTTTTAAAAAAATTAATTATTTTTTAAAATAAACATATTTATAACTAAATAAATAATGAAAATTTATGATTTTTAAGAATACAAAATAGAGATATATTATTTATGACATCCCCTAAAGTAAAGATATCAAATTTTATATACAAATATTTTGAGTTTCTCGCGAGCTTTAGAATTCGAGTTACGAGTTCTTTCGACTCGGCCGGTGCATTTGGTCGAGGCTCACTCAGTCGAGTTTTAGTAGGAATTCGAGTTCGAGTAGTTAAATAGTTGTCTCGTCTCATTAGCACCCCTATATATAACATAGCCATGTTACATGTATGTATGTGCATAAATAACCTCAGTCAGCCTCAACTTATGGGATTTTTTTTCTCTTATCTTAATTTTTTAAAATTCTAAAACATCATTTTACATCAATGAACAATAGTTCTAATTTTATTTTATTGTTAATAAATAATTGATAGTTTTTTTTTTTTTTTGGAAATAATAATTGATTGGTTATACTCTCTAAAAAAAACATAAATCATTCTTTAAGATTTATAAGTATTATTTTAGATTAAAAAAATATTATAAATTATCCATCATGTCTACTTCATATAATAAGTGCTTAATATTACAAAAAAACAAAACATAAGAAGAGATGGTCTAGAGAGTTTTCAAATTTAGCAAACACCTGAGGGCGGGTTTTCTCAAAAAATAGCAACGAATTGAATTCAGCTTCTATTTTTAAGCGAATTCCCTTTCTATTTTTTAAACATAACAAGATTAATATTTATACTTTATAACGAAATATTCAAATAATTTTAAATTTTAATATCAAAAAATATTATATAATTCACTTAAATTGAACATATATATATATATCTTTGAAGGTTTAATATTTAAAAATCCATTTTAAAAAATAATTCATATCTGTATTTAAATTGAACTTTAATAATTTTTAATAAATTCATTTTTCAACTATTTTACATTAAAATAATCAATGTTATCAAAAATCAAAATTTCACTTATTTTTAATAATGGTAATAATTATAAAAATAACTTATTAGTTAATTTTACATTCGCATTAACATTGTAAAAAAATACGTTTCTAAAATTAGCGAATTTTGTTTCTAAAAATAGCAGCGGAATTGAATTTTGTTTCTAATTTTTGAAAGCGGGAATGTCGTTTCTAATTTTAGAAGCGATTTATCCCTTCTTGTTTTTACACATAACAAATTAATATTTATACTTTATAACGAAATATTCAAATAAATTTAATTTTTAATATCAAAAAAATATTAATATATTCACTTATTGAACATATATATATATATATATATATATATATGATGAGGGTTTTTTAATATATTTAAAAATCCATTTTTAAAATATTCATATGTAATATTTAGAAATTGAACTTTAATAATTTTTAATAAATTCATTTTCGACCCTATTACATACGTTAAAATAATCAATGTTAATAAAATCAGAATTTCACTTGTTTCAATATGAAAATTAATGATTATAAAAATAATTTATTAGTTAATTTTTACATTAGCATTAGCATTACAAAATCTGGTTCTAAAATTAGCGGAATTTTGTTTCTAAAAATATAAACGAAAATAGAAACAGAATACATTCCGTTTCTAAAAATAGCGACGGAATTGAATTCCGTTTCTAATTTTAGAAACGGAATTGAAATCCGTTTCTATTTTAGAAACGGAATCGAAATCCGTTTCTAATTTTAGAACGAAATTTATTCTCTTTCTGTTTTTACACATAACAAATTAATATTTATACTTTATAGCAGAGAAATATTCAAATAATTTTAATTTTTAATATATATAATTCACTTAAAGTGAACATATATATATATATATATATATATATATATATATATATATATATATATATATGAAGGTTTTTAATATTTAAAATTCATTTTAAAAATAATTCATATGTAATATTTAAATTGAACTTAATAATTTTTTAATAAATTCATTTTCGGCCTATTTTTACGTTAAAATAACCAAGTAATTATCGAAATCAAAATTTCACTTATTTTAATAATGAAAATTAATAATTCACAAAATAACTTATTAATTAATTTTTACATTCGCAATAACATTTATAAAAATCTTTGTTTCTAAAATTAGCGAAATTTTGTTTACATAAATATAAATGAAAATAGAAGCCGGAATGTGCGTTTCTATTTTAGAAACGGAATTCAGTATGTTTCTAATTTTGAAACGAGGGAATTCAGACCTCCGTTTATAGTTTTACACAACAATTAATATTTATACTTTATATTTTTAGAAATGGAATTTGTATTCAAGCAGCTCTATTTTATACGTGTGTTCCGATAAAGTTGCAACGAAAAGTCGGCCAGTTTGATTTTTAAGTCTCTAATTAGTTTCTAATTCCGTTTCTATCCTCACAGCCGTTTACTCCCCCAACAATTAGCGACAGAGTTTTCTTCCGTTTCAAATTTTTGTAGCAATATTTGCTTTCCGTTTCTATTCCATTTCTAACTTTAGAAATGGAAATGGCCGTTTCTATTTTCCATTTTTATATCGTTATTTTTTTTGTATTAAAGTCACGTAGGGAAGGAAGAGCATGATTACATACTCGAGGAGAATTACGGCGTCTGCGGAAACCACATCGAAGTTCGGACCTTAGCAAGAAAAGCAGGCGAAGGGGTATTCTTGCGGCCCGCAATGCTCAAAACGTAACCTAGCGGTTAGAAAATGCAAAGCTTGTTAGAACATGCAGAATCTCTCATCTCCCATCCCCGAGCCACGGCGTCAATCACAAGCCTGGCCTTTCCGCGATAAGAGGTGTTTGTGCAATGATTATATAGACTAAAGCCTTGAATTAACATAATTCACGAGCCCGCTCTCTTGCATCCTTTTGTCAACTTGAATTACTTGGATATAACTGATAAAATGAATTTATATGCTTGATTTGAAAATGGTTTTAGTCTAAGACACTACAAGTGCACAGATCATACAAGTAGTAAAATGGATATAAGTCCAGATATCATTCCCACAGGGATTGACAAAAATATGAAATTCAATTATCCCAACTACTCAAGATCCATACTATCTGAATCTCTTAACAAGTATAAATGAATCATTATCCTAGAAATATCTTTTAAAATCTAATTTAACAAAATAATGAACAAACCAAAAATTATAAAAATAAATAAAGCCCGGACTTAATCGGCTCTGCGTATGAACATAAAAAGGGAATGCGTGAAGCAGTCTACCTGATAAAACATGATACTGCGTTGCGCCACGGATATAGATTTTTTTCGAAGATCCTATGAATGCAAGTGGGTCTCTCCATACTTCATGATTAGATAGTACCACTTCTTTCGAAGAGCAAAGATCTAACCGACTACTTGTAATTTTGCGCATTCTTCTAAGATCACGGGTATTTTTCTTTCTCAATACTTCATACCAGTTTTGGCTGCGAGATGTTTGCCAGCAAAGGCAGGTCATTGCAAACTCTACAACTTGATTGATAACTCAGCCATGTAATCTAATGGTTATTTCCCTTTCCTTGATTAGATCTCTACTAACACAGGTTCAGGAATTTTTTTCCAAAAGATTAATGGTGAAATCTCTAATCATTCAAATTGATAATTGGTCCCTTCCTACTTCAATTATGAGTGAAATTGTAACGTGCAGTTTCAAAGATAAGTGTCTGATGCAGCAGAAAGCGTAAGGAGCGTACACAAATATCAAGTATCACTGTCATTGATATTTGGGGGATGAAATTAGGAGATGATAAAATTTCGAACTAGGGATTTATGTATGAGAATAAGGATAAATTAGTAATTGTGACAAGGGGATATGAAAATCAAAAGTGTAGAGATGGGCTATAGCATAATTAACAAGAGTTACAATTGTAATATTAAAGTGTTTAGGACTTAAGTGCAATTATGAGAAATATGGGAGTATAAATAGAGGGTGAGACAAACAAAAGCCATTTTTTGTCTCATTTTGTTAGGAGTTTCACGTATGAGGAGGAGAAAGAATAGAAAGAAGAGGAAGAAGAGGAAGAAGGAGGAGAAGGAGAAGAAGTCCAAATCGGGTATGTTCTTGCCTTGGAATCATGGGTCTTTTGATGTCTAGGGTTTTGGTATGGATGTGGTTTAAATTGCAAGGAATTGAGGTTATGGTTTAGAACAAACCCTAACAAACATCTTTGTGTTTGGGTTGTGTATGGGTTATAACATATTTGAGTTGTTGGAAATAATTTGAGGAAAGTTTTGAAGATAACATGTAATGAAAGATGAATTGAGTAAAAATTGAGATTTACAGATGCATAGTAAATGGTTTTGAAGTGTATATGGACTATAGAGTTGAATTGGATGGAAAAATATGGAAAAAAAAATGCAGAAAAGCCCACATTATGGGCAAAATTCGAGCACATGTACTGGTACATGTAATGCTCTGTTTTCCAATTTCGACCAGTTTTCGTATTTCAGCCATAACTTGCTCATTTCTTATCAGGTTGAGTGATTTCAAGTGGCAAATTAAAATAGGCACCAGTAAGAGCCGAAACATACGAAATAGGAATCGTCCAGAAGTGACTCTAAGTGACCCGTAAATTATTTCCAAAGTGGGGCATGTGCAAGCAAATTCCTGCATCGGTTTGAACATAGATTGGCAGGTTGTTTGGACGATAAAGTGAGTTTCGGTCTTTCAGATTTGGGTGATTCCCGATTGGAGGAGTAACACCTTAACCAAGGGTATAAAGAACCGGTGTCCAAATATGGAGTTAAAACATTGAAAAATGGGTATTTCAAACAGTCCCGAGTGTAAAATCGGTAGAGGGCATTAAGGTCATTTTGTAAAGAAAATGGGTAATTTGGTCATTTCCTTGGTTACGTATTTTTAAGTGTGGTTAAATCAGATTTAAGTGAATGTGATGTGGTTGGTGAAAAGCAGATATTATGGTGGATTAAATGGAAGTTATGGTTAATGGTTAGTTGTGGTTTTCTTGAAAAATGTGAAAAGGACTATCGGACGGGAAACGGGAATTCGACGAGAAGCAAGCGGGATTGAGGGGTAAACGGTGAGTGTAAAACTAATATTTTGAAAATTGAGTTTTAAAGGTAAATGATTTAAATGTGAAAAAGGAAAAGATTAATATAAATGTTTATATATGGATATCCATAAGAGAATAATAGTAATGTATAAATGTTTACTTTGCCTAAATATATGTATTTATATTAAATGTTTATATATGTATGCATATGTTAAGGCATTATGGAAGTTTAAAAATGTGTAAAAAGAATGCATAGGTATATTTGCATATATATGTGTTTTTAATAGTAAAGTAAATGATTTAAATGGATTTATAAATGTATTTTGAAGAAAGTAGTGAATGATTTTAATGTTAAAATGAAAAGTTTAATGTAAATGTTTATATATGTATGCATATGTTAAGGCATTATGGAAGTTTAAAAATGTGTAAAGAAGAATGCAAAAATGTATAAATGATAAAGTAAAGGTTTAAATGGATTTATAAATGTATTTGGGAAGAAATGTTTAGCGATGGTTACCTAACTTTATATGACATTATGGCGATATCGGCCGGGAATGCTTTAAGCGTGTAAGGGTTTAGAGAGGGTAAAGTTAAAGATTCTTAGCGAGGGAGGGAAATAAGTGTCACAGAGTAATATCCTTACACGTGATAAAGTCTTATCAGTGGGAACACATGCAAGCGTAGGATGCTCCCGCGACGTAGTGGTTATGGCGGAATAAGGCTGTCGCCAGCGCCGGTACCGAAGCGTTCGGTGTGTGTTTTATCCCTAGGTTCCATCGAGAAAGGTTTGAAGGCATAAATGGATTTTAAATTGTATAAGTATTTATTATCGAAAGAAAGAAAGTTTGAGAGGCATAAATGTTTAAGGCATAAATGAATTTTAATTGTATAAGTATTTATTATAAAAGAAAGAAAGAAAGTTTGAGGCATAAATGTTTAAGGCATAAATTGATTTTAATTGTATAAGTATTTATTAACTTTGATATATCTTTTGAAAATGTTATGTCTTGTGAAAATGTACGCTCATTTAGAACTGCTTTGTTTCATTAACTTTTCCATATGTTTCAAACATTTTTCGAGGAACGGGCAGAATCTTGGCCGTAGAGTACCCTCACGTGTAGTGAGTTGAGCCATCGAGGAGGCGGCGCATGTGAAGCGCATTGTATATGGATTTGCATATTTTATATGTCCAAATGTTTGTCGTAATATATGCATATATGGAAATATTTTGAAATGAACTACTTAGACGGTCGGCTTATGTCCGGCTCGAGAAGCCCAGGCTTTTATAAAGCGTGCATGGAATTGAAGAAGTTTTGAATGTTTTGATTATTGAAATGAATAAATGTATATGGTATATATATTGTGTTGATTGAGTTGTGGACGAGGAGTCACAACGGAAGTTAGGTGAAGATTAAAGTGTTTTAAATGCTTATACAGGTATTTTTAGAATTTGGGAAAGTCCCGCAGAAAAGCTGGAAACTGCAGCGATTTTACGAAAATCAAGTGTTTGAAAAAGAAAGAAAAAAAAATTTCATACGGCTTTGCGCATTATTTTCTAAAGATATGTTAAGGATTACCAAGGGGGTTCGCTCCATGGATTTTATTTGATGGTTTTGAGAAAAGTTTCTATATCCATTGGAGTGTCGAGGGCTGGAGGTCCCCTCGGGTTCATGAGGTTAATCCGGGTCGGGATCTTTGAGAAATGGGTATTATCAGATGAACTCTTAAGGGAGGCTCATTAGTTCGTCAATGATAGTCCTAACACATACACACCGGTGGAATGTTCTAACTGCGGGGAAATTCTATCTGCCGTGTCACTCGGAGGGCCTCTGGAAATCGAGTAGGTTCTTAACACTTTAAAGTGTGACCCAGGTCCTTATCATGTGGAGGAAACATGAAGTAGATTTACGCATAATATCAACCAAATAAATCTCAACCCATATAATTTCTTTTGATTTGTGCAGGAAAGATTGTAGCTGACAATAATCCGAATTAGCAGAAGTTGTGTTTCTGGCAAGTTGCTTTACAAACTACAATGGAGCATCGATCAATTACACCCACTGCAATTATAAGAAATTGAAAAGAAACAAAATCTAGAAATTGTCTAAATTTCATTTCCGTCAGGCAGTTGTTGCAAGAGAATAAGGAAAATTTTAATCCAGCTTCAACATTCCAACAGATTGCTGGTTCAGATCCAGAAAAAGAAAAGAAAAAGAAAAGAAAAATCTACTCTAAAATATACAATGGGTTTCTTCTTCCCCAAGTTCTGGACTCCCAAAAAATGGAAACGTTCAAAAGTAAAAAATTCCCTTTACCAAAGTTGCGTGTGTTTATTTATAAGCTCCAAAATTGGGCCTAAATTCCAAAGCTCCAGGTGAAATTCCTTAAAGAAAGGCCTAGTCTACTGTTTCAGGTCGCGACCTCAAAATGGAGTCGCCGACACCGGATCCCATATCTCATCTAATGCGATAAGCTAGTCGTGACCTTAGATCTTGAGTCTTAGCGTCTATTCTTTTTGTTCCTGTACTTGTTGAGTTGTTCAATTGAGATTAGATTTCTTGCAGCTGCCTTGATTAGTGGTCGCGACCTTAGAATGGAGTTGCGACCTCGTTGACTCGGTGTTTTCGAGTTGACATGGCGACCCACCGGTCCCATGTCCGCGACCCTGGCTCTTTGTCGCCTGGCGTGCATTAATGGCCTTAATTTCGGGTTGCGACCACATTTACATTGCCACCTCTTGGTTCTAAGGTCATGACTTCTTTTTTACGGTTTGTTTGATCTTACGTCCTCATGCGGGTTGCTTATGCATTGACCGATAACAAGTTGCGACTAAGTAATTTCTCTTATCACAGCATTTCGGTCGCGACCTCAAAAGCATGTCGCGACCTTGAATTTTTTACATTCAACCTCTATTCCAAATCGCGACCTCAAAATGGCGTCGCGACCTCATGGTTGCTCTTTTTCTGATTAGTTTATGTCCCAGTTGCTTAAATGTAGTTGAGACCTAAATTTTGACTATTCAACACTTCTTGATCGCGGCTTTGAATGATTGGTCGCGACCTCAGAGGTCTTTGACTAATATGGAGTGGTCGCTTGAACTTCTTAAGCGAGGGACCGTTGGTTCAATTTCATGTCGCGACACGAAAAGCACATTGCGACCACCGGTCAGGTCTTCCGTTGAAACAATCATAACCACCGGGTTTTCCTACCATGGAGCCTCATACATTGGCTTCATCAGGCCCGATCCGCGTCGCGACCTTAAGTTTATGTTCTGTTTATTGTCGTCTTCATTTGGCGTCACGACCTCAGATTGGTGTTGCGACCTCAGATTCTTCCTTGAATGTTCCTTATGTCTCAGCAACTCTTCCTTGGTCGCAATGTCTCTTGCTAAGTGCTTTGGTATTTATGGTCGCAACCTCAATTTCCTATCACGACTTAGCTTGACGCAACCTTCCATTTCTCCCTCAAGACTAGTCTTGGTGGTGTCGTGACCTGGAAATAACTGAATTGAAGAGTTTCTTGTCGCGACTTCATTTATGCTATTAGACTGGTTTCTTCTGGTTCTTGCTAGGGCTTTTAATTTTGTTGTAATTTCCTGCAAAATAAAATTTGAGTAAAATATCCATGTTTCTGCATATTAATCAACATTCATATTGTAATATAAATTAGAAAAATGGATTAAAAATCCAATGAGTTTTTGACTCATCAAATTCCCCCAAACTTAAAATTTTGCTTGCCCCGAGCAAGAAAAGAATATTGTTTGTCCTCAAACAATTGAGCTTTATTTTTAAGGACATTTTTTCTAATTTAAACCACAGTCTTTCTTATTCTGCCATTTGACTTGAACAAGAAGGTTGCAGTATTATCTCAAATTTAGTCATTAATTGAGAAAAAGGGAATGTTTTCAACCTCCATCACAAATAAGCTGATGAAATTTGCATGTAAACAGACCAGTCAATAAATCTTGTTCTATGAGTGTGTGTAGGTCTTCTTTCCTATTTATCTTTTTGTGAAATTAGTTAATCTTTTGGAAATCTCCTTATAAACTAATTTAAGTCTCATAGGCTTGTTTTTCATATTGATCTCCACTAATGTAAGCAAACTCAACCTTGAGATCAAGGTCTTTCGAGGCTTGTAATGTTGAAGCAGGTAGTGGGTAGATAAATGGAAAATTTTAGGATGCAAATTACCGATTCCATTCTTTCTTTACGTATAATGGCCTTCATTTTTTCATCCTTTTCTTTCCTCTTAATGTAAACTCTCCCGCCTTCAACTTATCATTTCAGTTCCTTTTTGCGGAACTTCAGTTCAAAAAGGTGGAATAGTGCGATATTTTTGTCTTCTTAGGCTTTCTATCACTCTTAGAGAACTTTGGGCTAACGACTCCCACTTCACCGGTTGGCATTAGGGTACTAGGTGTTGCGAAACACCCCTACGAACTAATTGTTCAAGAAATTAGGCCACAAGACAAGAAACTTATTCCTTTTCAATTTCTTCTTTTAACTTTATCACTAGTTCTTGATTTATTTTCCTCATTCATCTTTGTAATCGAAAATATATTCCCCCGAAACTGTTCCTTTACGCACGATGTAAACCTTTATGTTACGAAAGGCGGGTAATTTTGGGTTCTTTCCGTGGTATTAATTCTAAGAAGAAATTAGGATCTTCAATTTACGCTATTTGAAGAAGTGGAAACTATTCCAATCATGGAACTAGAGTGTGCCTTTGCATATAATGATGGTAGGCTTGAAAAGGTTCAAACTTCCAAGGACTAGCCTCCATCATTTCTTGTTAGTTGTTTACACAGGATTTGCTTTCAACGATAATCTAACAAGTTCTAGGACCTTATGCTTTTGAGTTTGGATCATTCCAGAAGATGTTCCTAATCCCTCTTAAAGTATTAAGGATTTTCCAGACCTTGTGCATAGTTTTTCCAAGATTTATGTGGACTTAGTGGTTTACACTCCACTTTCAATTATTATTATTTTTTCACTGGTCTGCAATTTTTAACTCAATTCAAACTAATACCTTAACTTTATTCAGGTTCCATGACTTATGCTCTAACCTTTCTCAAAGCATTTTTCTGGACCTAATTATTGTTTGTTGTGCCAATTTACAAATTAAACTTGAATGTTTAACTCATTTCTTTCATAACAGCATGTAATTACACTACCAACATAATCCAATCAATTCAGTCCATGAACATTTTACATTCCCACCTTCAGGTCCCAATCAACAATATTCACACTGCAACATTATTCAAAACAGAAAAGCCAATTATCAGCAATTAGCTACTATTACTTATGCAACACACAAAACACTTTCAATGAATCAAAAGAGTATTTATTAATGCTAAGGAAAGATGACAATTAAGGAGATTACAAAAGGGTGCTTATTTCCTTCTTTTATAGGCCTTGGGAGGTATGATGTTGGGAGGATCTACATCAAGGCAAGCTAGACTAGGATCAAATTTTGGGAAGGTCATCTAGATCTTTTTTCTCATAAAGCGAGGTATTTCCTTCTGTTAAATATATATCGCTTGTCAACTCTACTGTAGTTATCAGAGTGTCTTGCTTTAACCCCATCTTATTAACTGTGCTTTCCAATTCTGAGATACACTCCAGCAGTTTTGACAAGTTCTGGTTGATCAAGTCTAGGCTCTCCAGCCAGATCTTCTTTCTGTAGGCATCATTGTCTTCAAGATGTTTATCTCTCTCCTTCATCAACCTCTCAAACTCTTTGAACTACTCCTTGTACAGATATTTGAAGGCCTGTTTTCTTCCACTTATATTCCTTCCATCTGCTTCTCTGCTTATAATATGGTAGCAGTTCTGCATCTCTTTTGAATTAGTTGTGAGGCTTCAAACTTGCCTTCATTCTCTCATTTACTTTTCTTCTCTTAACTTTTAATTCTTCCTTCTCTTATCTCTTTGTTCAAATTTTGTTCCCACGTCTGTTCCTTTCCTTCCTAAATTCGGCTTCCCTGGCAAAATTCTCCCTAATTTCTTTGTTAAATTTTCCCATTTTTGCTCCTCTCTTCCATGTCTTTCTTCATGGTTGAGCATTTCCATTATCTCCACTTAATCCACTTCATTCCTTCTTGAGCACTACGCTTGCTCACTGGATAGTTCTCTGTTAACTCTACGGATAGGAGTGGCTCGATGGGCTCGTGCGGATGGTATCACTTACGCTGCTGGCTGGGAGGGATATCTTCTGGAATTGCTTCCATTTCTCTTACTCATTTCTCATAACATTCGGACATTCACCCGAATCTTTATAATAATGCAACGGTTAAATTGAATGAGAAATTATAATTTCCCCTGAGGAGTCGGTCATGCTTTATACGAAACAAATATATTAATCGAGAGAAAAATGCGCGCCCCTTTTCTCGTGTGTGCGACGGAAGTTTGGATGCAGAATTCCTCAGCTTGTATACACTTTTATTGTCTACCTGTGAAAGGTACCTCTGTCAACTTAAGCAGTAATAATAAAATCACACAAAGCTACTAAAAAAAATCAAAAATTCTAGCACAAAACTCAAAACTTAAAACAAATTGTAGTGCGGGTTGCCTCCCATAACATCCGATTTTGAGTCCTTATCTTGGACTTCTTTGCTAATAAATCCTTATTTAACTGCAATTTTTCTCACTCAAAACTGGAATGTTTTGCAATCTGAATTTCTCGAGTAGTGCTTCAATCTCGACCATTGACTTTGAATTCTCTCAGTGCGGTTCTGAGTGTCCATATAAAGGTTGTACTTGATACTTGTAAGACAGAAATTCCAATTTACGAAAAAGAGGCAAAATCGTAATTCGGTTCTGAAATTGTAATTCGGTTAAAAATCCGAAATTTATTCTCACGGATGCCCTACGATGTGAAAGCAGTTTCCATAGTTGGAATCGTCTACGCCCAATCTATGGCAGCGTGAATTTGAGTACAGTCAGAGATCGTCGGGTGCGTTTCGAGACATACATTTCGGGTCTTGAAGTAAGCGATTTTACGATGCTACGAAGGTCACATATAAAAGAAATGCTCATGTGTCATAAGTGGCATGAGTAGAGAAAATATGAAAATGGACGTAGAGATAGTCTTTGAATGTCAGTATTTAGGAAAGAATGACATAAAAATGTCGTTTTGGAGTGTTTAAGTTAGAAAAGACAAAATAGAGACAAGTGCTTGTCTTTCAAATATCAAGAACGTGAATTGGAGAGGGAGGAGATGGAGAAGATGGAAATGGAGGTTTAGAGTGAGAAGGTTGAAACTACTGCAGGAATAAATGGAATCGATCGTCGGCGGTCGTCGGAAACGAAGGGAAGGCTGGTGCGCGAGGAAACCCGGCGTGGAGTGCAGTTGGGAGTTTGAGCCAGCTCCAGCTTGAGGTAGGGGTTTTCTCCCTACTTGGGTTTTGATAACTAGTTTAGGTATTTTGTGAATGTTTGAGTTGAATGGTAAGGTGGTGGTAGTTTGATCGGTCTGAATCTTTGGAGCAGTGTTGTTGTAAATTTTTGAAACCAAAAATGGGTAGGCCGTGACAGTGTGTGCACTGTGTGGGTTGTTTGGGTTGTTAATTGTGTAATTTGTGAAATAAATCATTTATTGGTTTGTTTTGGTAAAGAATGGCGTAGAATACAGGTTCACAAAGTGAGTAGATGATTTAACAATTTATTAGGGAATAGTAGCAGGGTTTCACTATTCTTGAGAATGAGTGTTCACAAAAAAATAATTTTGTAAATTATGTGTTTGGTGTCGGGTAATTGAAGTAGAATTGCTCGTGTTTGATCTAGCACATAAGCTAATTTTAAGTGTGATGAAATAAGGAAGTACATGCGTGATTGTGTGATTTACAATTTTTATGTGTGAATATATGCACGTTTATATATTTGCGTGTGTTATATTGTAATGGAATTGGCATCATGCATTGCTATCTTGTTGCAGGACCTGGGACGGTAGAAGTGAGGAGTGCGTGAGATGAGTGCAGAAAATGGTTTTTTTTTTTCGGAGGATTGTCTAAAACCAAAATGATCGGAGGGTAGTCCATGCTAAAAATATCAATCGTCGGAGACGGCCGATTGATATACGTCGGAGGTGATCGTAAATAATATCAGTCGTGGGAGGCGGCTGAATTGATATATATACGTCGGAGAGTTGATACGAATAAACATAATGAATTCTCATGCGAGGCTTAGGCGGAGTGAGGAGGTCGGTGGACTTCAGTGCGAGATGATCGGTTAGACGTGGTAGGATCATGCATTTGCTTGAGATGTGTTTATTTACAGGGCATTGCATATGCATAGGTGGAGGGTGGCCGCCAGGGTGATTCCACTACACGAGCATTAGCTCACTGATAGAGAATATATTTACTGAATGCCGGGGAGCGCACGAGGAAACGACTGGAGTCTGGGAAGTAGAGCTTTAGAAAAGAAGAAAAGCAGGAAATTATTGGCTTTGAGGGTTCTTACGATGTATACATATATTAAAATTTCTGATTTTATTATATGTTTGTATAAGGAAATGGCAGCTGCTTCTTGGCTGCTTGATATATGTTGATGTATGATGATGGATATTGTAAGTATGGGCCCGAGGCCGTTTTATCATATTTGTATCAGTGATTGATATTGGGACGGAGTTTTGTATCTGGGGTAAAACCCATGGCTACAAAGGAGACTGCCGATTTTAAATGATAAATCATCGAGGTCACTTCGACGTTATTTAATGTTTGCGGTTGGCGGGTAGTCAAGCGGACCCGAGTTTGGAAAAGTCCGCGGAAGCCACTCGTATGCATGATTCCTCCATTTTAGCTTCATGAAAGGTTTGATCTGGAATTGAATAATACAGGGCTTGATCTCTCGCCTTGAAATTCTCTCAGTCTTTGATCATGTCGTTTCTTTGTTTATCTTTGTAAATTTTGGCATTATCATGGGCTTCGTTCCTCAAACTCTTCGATTCATTCGGTTAAGTAGCCTTTCTTCTTTAAACATTGAATTCAAAGTTCGACTTCTTTGATAATAGCCCGCATAGCTTTGTATTCCAATTAGGAAGGTGTGGTTTACCATAGACAATCACAGCCCTTAAACAGGGTTCTAATGGGAGTTTTATAAGCAGTCTTGTATGCCCACAGTGCATCATCAAGTTTCAAAGACCAATCTCTTCTACTGGAGCTTACAGTATTTTCGAAAATTTTCTTTATCTCCCTATTAGAAATCTCAGCTTGCCCATTTGTTTGAGGATGATAAGCGAAGCTAATAATGTGTTTGATTCCATATCTGCTCATGAGTCTATCAAACACCTTATTTGCAAAGTGGCTTCCTCCATCACTAATGATAGTTCTAGGTGCCCCAAATCTGCTCAAAATATTCCTTTGTAAAAACCCCACAACTATATTAGCATCATTTTTGGGACAAGCTGCTGCCTCAACCCATTTGGATGCATAATCCACAGCTAGGAGTATGTATAGATTTCCAACTGAAGGTGTAAAGGGCCCCATAAAGTCTGTTCTCGGCTTATCAAATAAACGCACCACCCGAGATACCTTCTTGGGGAGCATTTCATGTCATTTTGCTAACATTTCCCATTCTTTGGCATTGATCACAAAGTTTCACCCATTCAAAACCGTCCTTGAAAATGGTAGGCGATAAATTTAATTGGAGAATTTTATGGGTTGTTTGTCTCTATAAAAAGTGTCCTGCATATGGTGATGCATGACATTCATGTAAGATATTGCCTTGTTCACTTTCGATACACACCTCCCCCGATTATCATCATTTCACTCTTTTAAGCAAATAGTGGGTCATCGGATGTAAACCTGTTTGCCAGTCCCTTAATCTTTTCTTTGTTGGTAGGCGGGATTACGGGTGGCATAACCCATGCTAAGAAGTTCTAATATCGGCATACGAGGTGATTGGGTGACAATTGGAATAGCGCTCATCTAGAAAATGTTACATTTCTTTTTTCTTCTTGTTGTACAGCAGACTTTTCAACTCTTGACAAGTGATCAGCTATCACATTGTCACAACCTTTCTTGTCTTTGAACTCTATATCAAATTCCTGTAATAACAATACCCACCTTATTAGTCTTTGCTTTGCTTCTTTCTTTGCCATCAGATACTTAATTGTAGCATGATCAGTATGGATAATGACAGCGAGGCGATATGTATGACCCTAAATTTTTCTGCATCAAATACTATGTGACATATCTCCTTTTCAGTAGTTGAAGCGATTCTCGCGACTTCAGTAGGTTTCTTTGGCATAATATATGGCACTTAAACATGCTTTGTCGGTCTACTGTCACGTCTGACTCCATTGCATAGTCACTAGCATCGCACATGATTTCAAACTCCTTGTTCGGTCTGGTTTTTGCCATGATGGGGTTTCAACTAATCTTGATACGATCTCTTCAAAAAGACCTACGTGGGGACTCATCAAACTTAAACTTTGCATTTTCGACAATCATAATGGCCTAACAATTTTAGAAGTCTATGATAAATCTTACGTAAAAACCGGCATGTCCCGAAGAAGCTTCTTATTCCCTTATTGTTGATGGCATACAAGATTTTTATAGTGAAACCTTTATACAGTGTAACACACGGTATATGTTTTGTTATATTCAAGTAAGGATTTTGGGAACAAATGCAACTTATGTCCTATGATATTTTAAATTGTGATTAAATAGCCATCTTAATGGTTGGTTTAATTAAGAGGATTAGTAAAGTGTGTTAGATTGCATTTTATGGCATGTGGGTCCGATTATGCAATTAGGTAAAGTTTATAGTTTTGTTAGAGTTTGAAATTAAGTATGTCTTGAAGGACCACTTTGAAAAACTTGTTAGTGGAGAGGACTAAAAGTGCAATATCGCGTGAGCTATGTGGCATCATGAGGGCATGACACCTCATATATGCATGGTAGGAAATCTTGACACATAGCAAGTGCATGAAGAGCTTGCCATGTGCGAAGCAAGCCAATTCCTCTTGGTTTTGGATGCTAGACCAACTTCTTGCTAGGAAGTGAAAATTCTATGAAATTTAGAAGTGAGAGAGTTCTAAGAGAAGCTGAAGAAGGAGGAGAAAAAAGGCTTGAAGGAGAGAGCTTAGTTTTGGTGGAAAAAGTTCACTGGGTATGTAAACGCGATCTTTGGTATAAGTTGTATTTCTTATGGACTTTGGTTATATTCTTGGGTTTTCTGTTGGGATTACATCCTAACATAAGATTTGATGAAAGGTGTGTTGATGAACCTAAATTGCTAAAAGGCCGGTTTGTAGCCCAAGTGCATGTGTGTGTGTGTCGAGGAGGTGCTGTCCAGCTTTCCCTGACCCGTGACGATTCGTTTTGGCCACATAGTTTATTAAAGACTAATTTGGATGATTCAGTTGGAAGAAACGAGACTAAATCTTAGATATAAGCGATAAGACTAGGCTAACCATAAAATTGCCCCGGGCGGGGGTTGAAGTCCAGGTACGGATTCCTGTCCTATGCGGGCAGTTCTGTTTTGATCATAGTTGATTATATTGATCAGATAGATGATTGAAATCCTTGCCAATAAGCCATAGGGACGTAACTTCATGAAGAAAGTATGGCCCGAAATTATGGCTCATTTGTTCCATGAATTTAAGTCAAGTAAAATTGAAGTGAGGACAGATTACGTCCCTAAGAAATAGTCTCGGGAGGTGAGTGTAGAAACCATAACTCTTGATTCGGAGATAAGATATTTGATTTAAGAGGCTATGGAAAGGCCCAGAGATAGGGGGGAACTTTTGGTCGAGAGGAACCATAGTGAACAAAAAAACATGTATGGCTGGTCAAAATGGTAGTTAAGAAAAAAAAAAGAAAAAAAAAAGAAGGTCTTGAGATATGAAAAACAAAGTACAGTCTTGTAATCTTTGTTTGTATTACCCCCTAATAAGGGGTGTTAAATGTTGATATTAGTAAGTGTAAAAGAGATTGCTCTTGAAGGATCGAGGTTTATGTTGGTAGGTATAAGAATATGTGTGATTCAGTGGGTGAGTAGTAATAAACCAGATTGGGTAATTTTATGGCAGGATTGTTTGAGGCTAAGAAATCTTATGACTTGTTAATTACGGATCATTTGGAGTAGCCTCGATTTTGACTTCCTTTGGAGACTTGTGGATTTTGAATCCAAAGGAAGGTAAAGTCTTATAACCATCTCTTATTGCACCATATGGTTTGTGAAATTATGTACCATTCCATGCCTTGGCTGTGTGATTTTCTAATGATATATATAAATGTGTATATTTTATATATTGGAATTCTTTGGATCGCGGTATATGATGTTTTAAATATCCATGTGGTGAATGCTTTGTGAAATTGTTTTAAAGCATGACATGGGTATGGAGCGTGTGAGAGTCAGGATTGATGCCAATTGGACACGGGACTATGACTAGTCCTGGGTTGTAGTCCCGAGAAGGTCACGGATATGCGGGATGTGGGTATATCCACTTGGGTGGTAAGTCCAGAGCCAATTTGTCGTTATACGGGATGTGAAACATCATGGGTAGTAAGTCGGCAATTTGTCATTGTTCGGGGATGATCGGCTAGTCCCTGGGTGAAAGCCCAAAAGAGTCACTTATGAGGGGTCGAGATGGTGGTAGTATTGCATCATTTGTTTCCACATCAACCTATTAATTGAAAATGCTCATGTTTTGAGATGTGTTGAATTATTTGTATTTTGAAATGTTTTTATAAGCATACCCAAGCTTGTTATGGGATTCACTCGAGTTCATTGAACTCACCCCCATTATTCCCTCCGCGCCCAAGATGCGGTCACGGGGCCAGGGTACATGACTTGAGAGTTTGACTTGCAGGGTTTTGGAGGTTGAGGAATTGTCGCGTCGGCCTTAGCATCTTGGTGGTTGGGCATGCATTTGAGAACATCTAGTGTTGTGTGGAGGTTCCTGCGCTTTGTATATTTTAGACCCCCCGAGTTCATCGATCATAGGTCATTGTATATTTTGTATTTGATAGTTTAGGACACTTTGTAGAAAGTTTTGGGATTTTATTGTAAATATTATTTTGATCAAGTGTAAGTGTATAATCTTGGGTGCATTGAGGACTTACCTCAATACAGATATGTGTATATATGTTTTGAGATCTGGAATTGAGTTTTAATTACGTTTCTAGGCGATTACTCGAGTGGAGTTTGGGCTCGGGTTTGAAAATCTGAGGTTGATATATATGGTGTAGAAATTAGTGGTAGCCCCTTTTACAAAGTGTTGGATTTTGAAAGAGTCTATGTTAGGGACTCATGATGAAAAAAAAAAAAAAAAAAAAAAAGATGGTAAAATAACATAAATCACGAGTGGAAATCGGGGTGTGACGAAACCAGTCTACTTCGGCCTGCGAAATCATGTGCCCAAGGGCAAATGTCACTGTTGAATAGCATTTTTCCCGATCGGGGCTAGATTCTTGTCCTGGCACCATGGCTCTGTCCCAATTATGCGGGGCAATTTTCAAAGCGGGATTATACGTTTGCGTCATTGTGAAGATCACCAGTGCTTCCTTTGCGAATGCGAGAATATGGACATCATATGACTGGAATGTAGCGAGCATTACCTGAGCCAAATGGCATTCTTTAGCAAAGTACCAAATGGACATGTAAAGTGGTTTTCTCTTGGTCCTCCGTCTGATAGCAGATTTAGATTATATCGAGAATATCCATCGAAAACGAGAAATGAGGTGTCTGTAGCTTTATATAACATCGATCGATGAAAGTCGGGAGAAAATTGATTCGTGCCACGATAGAGTGCGAGATCAACAAAATTCTCTAAGTTGCTCACTCTTTGTCGTAACACCATAACTGCCCGATTATAGCGGCTCTAAGTTGAACACGAGATAGTTTTAGATCTTCTGAATGACTTGTATAATGATTCAAATGGTGAGGCTTTCATTTGGATTTTAGATTTGCACCAAAAAGTGTGGTTGTTATTTGTCGCTAAGCTAAGCTGACGGTTTAAAATAAGATGTAAAAGAAAACAGCGAAGTTTTGGGTCACTAGTTTGGCATGATGGGGTTGTAGAGGTGTCTGAAATTTATTTCCTCGCATTAGGGCAAATGACATATAGTCATTTCCAAAACGGATCTTTGTTTAACTTTAAAAACCAACCCTTAGTAACATTCCTATTTGAACCGTAGCATTCTTGAGCATTTAATGTTTCTGGGTTAGAAAACAAAAGCATTTAACCTACCTTCGAGTGGCTCGTAAATGACATCTAATGGATGTCGATTATCATGATAAATACTTGAACCTAAAACATATAAGTATTGACCAAGAAAATACATTAAATAGCATTTAAACCTAGTTTTGAAAGTTTGAAACACAAACCGCGCAGTACTGCTTCATGAAAACAAGACACGCAAGCCCACATCAACCAACCTACTTGACCCTCCTCTTCAGGTTTTGGGGGGCCAGAACATGTTTGAGTTGTCATCCTCAAAGGGTGTTTGGCGACTAGAAAATGAGGAAAGAGGAGAAGAGAGAAAATGGGCGGCCAGTAAATGGCTTGTGTTCAATTAAAAGTGGGTTAAAAAATTCATAACATAGCTTATACTTAGCCCCACAAACATCTTGAAAATACCAAAGCATCTAAATAATATAGATTACATTGAGGAAAAGAGATTAATCAAAAAATAGAGTGGATTTAGATCACAAAAACACGTTGCGAGAGAATTTGCTTTGCCTGAAATTTTAGCTATATGAAATTTTAGCTATATAGCGAAAATTTCACCTTTATCAATAAAATTTTCTCTATCATTGTAGAAAATTTAAGCTATGTAATTGCCATTCTCCTCACCTTTGCTTCACAGTTCCTCTAGCATATTGCCATCTTCATTCTTGTTTCTTCATCGAAGCTTGGTGATGTTGAGAATTCATACGAACTCGGCATAACTTCGACCTGACTTCAATGCAAGCTTGATATGATGAGCCAAAGGTTTCTGAAACTACAAAACTACCAAGAAAACAACCTCGAAACAAAATCGATGAGTACTAATTGGACCTACACATGTATCAATTGAAACTTAAATAGGTATGATTAGTACTTGGCACTCAAAATCTATTTTAATGGGACTCAAGAAATAGCACTTTTTAAGTTACTAATCACACCCAAATAGAGCATTTGCTAGTCCCTTAGCATTCTTTAAAAATAATAAAGGACATGCAGCTATGCTTTTGTAAAAGGTACCGTCTAAAAAGTGTGTGTACAAGTGAGGCTCTACTCCCGTATGAATACCTGACTCGCACAAAACCATCATGAGAGAACAATTGCCATATAGGAACAAGTTTCAAGGTAGCATCAATTCCAAGGAAGCCAACATGAACTTCCACCAAAATCTAAGTGTTTTTAGGTAACCAGTTTGAACCAATAAGCTACTAAGCTATTCCCTCCCCCCAACCAAGCTACTGCCAGGACCTTAAACTAATGACCAACCTAAATAGATTCAGTTACACTCTTATTTTTTTACTTCGATTGTATTATAGGGTGCAATGCTGAAAACTCGACTTCACCAAAGTCCGCGGGTAACTGGCCCACCGATGACTCTAACCAATTAAGGTTTAGGGCATCAAGTCAAAAGGATCTGTCGACCACTAACTCTTCAGGCTTCACCCTGGACTTCGAATGATTTCAAGAATCCAGCACCTACAACTTGCTAAACTCCACCCATCCACCCGTGTAGTGAACACTAAGTCGGCGACTCCAACCGTTGAAGGCTTAGGTACGGTTTTAAAGGCTTTCGCCATATACCCCTGACCGTGTTCGGGTTTCAAGGCAAAGTGTCACGGCCTATCTCTTTTTCTTCTTTCTTTTCTTTTGCTTTTCTTTTCATTTGAAGACCTAATGTCTTCTTTTGTGGGTAACATAAACCTATTATAGTCGCCAAAGAATCTAAGGCCTGCTTTTGGCAAAGTAAAAGAGGTATGCACTCTTCTCAACCTATTGATGAAACTGATGTGGGTAATTATGTGTGATTAGTTAAAGGCGATGAACAAGGTTGAATACTTTGAAATCCTGTCCAACAAAACCAATCACATGGAACTATTCTAGCATTATGGCAGCATACAGTGCTTCAATTTTTCAACTCAAAGTAAGACAAAACCACCACAACAAAGGGTCAAAAATGGTTTGCAAAAGTGTAGAAAAATGTAGATACTGCTATAAAGCTTTTGATATAACCAAAGTGGCTAGTACAAGCTTAATATAGCTAAACACGATACATACTTAATCATTAACAAAAGATCGCTACTATCACAATACATACATGCGCCCAAAACAATCCTATACAAAACAAGTAGGCGCTGATAAAGCCAAACAAAACAAAATATGATAGATGACACTTCCAATCCCAACCTTTCCCCCAACCAAAGTATAACCGCAGTTCCACCGGGTGTGGACTCCAGTTAAGAAGGAGTGCGACCACCTCACTCTCGTGGTGGTGCAGATGCCTATGGATCCGAACCGGCCATGTGGCTGCCGCACATCCAAGGAGGCCGCGAAACAGATAATGCGGATCGATCACGAGTAATAGGTCAGGTAGGCTCACTACGCCGACCGGCTGAGACCGAGGTGGCTTCAATCCGAAGAAGCATGGCGTGATTCGCGCGAGGGTGACCCGCCGGCCATCCGCTTGCCAGTCAATGTCGTGACTGCATCCAAAACAGCTCAAGAAAACCTCGAAGTACCTCAGTGGATGCTCCGTGGCTCCCGCGATGTGGAGGATGGTCAGCAGCCTCATAGATCTCTGGCGCATAGGAGGTGGAACTAGAGGAGATAAATCTAGAACTAAGGTCCTCTCTACCTCCAATTTCTAGAACAGTCGCCACCTCTACAGTCCTCTACATAATCATCCACTTAATTCTCCCCGGCCGTTGTAGAACAAAGGAGAGTGGTATAGATGTGAGACCGCCGAGCGGATAAAAACCCAGCACACTCAGCCGCCCATGCGTGGCTCCTAGGGAATCCCAGATGCTCTAAGACCCAAAGGCTGAACTCAAGATCAGGGGAATAGCCTCCCGCCCTAGCCAGTCCCAGGACCTTTCCAAAGTGTAGCAACGCTAGCTCATGACGAGCCTTCCGGAGGGATCCAACCCGTAATCCCCTGATATCCCAAGATGTGAGCCCGAGTATAGCTCCCCTGCTGCTGTACATACGTCGAAGTGGTAAGATGGTCCGAAGTACGTGGTCCACGAGGAGCATCTGCGAGGAAAGTCACGCATGGAAGAGTATAGGCCCGGGCCGTGTATCCGCAAGAGATGAACCGAACCATCTCTAGGTGATGGCCGAGGCCACCGCCGATAGTTTGTGGAATTCGCCAGAACCATCGGTGTGCCCAAAGCAACCGTATCCGCAGCCGGAGTACCCCAAGGCGGCCGCCTATGCCGAACCGGGGGCCAATCGATCGGGCGCCCGGATGTCACAAAGGTGATAAAACTCAAGCACCACCCAGGGATAGAAAAACTGCCTCGGAGTCATGAATTGCAGTAGTGAATATCGCTAGATCAACCGCATTGAATCTCTGAATCGCTGGTCTGCTATCAATGCCAGTATATCGTAGTATGACTCGCCATGGAAGTCTCTGGCACGAAGATTGACGTTCCCTGGAATCGGATCGCAGCTGAACATCGGATGCGTGATCCTCGTATGTGGGGATAACTGGGGTGACGAACTCCGATACCGGGAGGAGGCCACGCCGGCCTAGACTCGCGAAGACCACTCAGCCAGATGTCCCGTAGCCCGTCGGAAGGCTGGGCCCTCCGCGTGGTCTCGATGCACAGAGGCTGGGGCCGAGGTCCCACCGTCCGTATCTCCCAAATGGGGGGGCTCTGTGGGCTTCTCTAAGCCTCCTTCAAATGTGGCTGTGGGCGTGGACCTCAGATTACAGTTGTGGCAGGCCAATGCAGAGGTGTTCAGAATCTTCGTCCGAGAGTGAGCAACGCAGCTGATGCCAAAGACTCGTGGGTACCGACCGACCCCGGGTCAGAATTTAAGGGTTCGCTGCACGAACCATGGCTGAAGACTCGTGCACAAAGAAGAGCGGACGGCCGCAGCTGTTTCAGTGGAAAGCGCAAGGTAAGGATCGTGGGTGCGTGGCTCGGCCTGCGCGCGCAGCCGACGGTGGACTCGTAAGGCAGGGCGTGATCTCGCATTACGCCTCGCGCAGGCGCCGCAGTAAAGGTGCGTGTGGTGGCTCGAGTCCATTCGTCGGCTTAGGTGGAAAGCGCAGCGGAATGAGGCATGCGTCTGACCATTGGTAACGGCAAGAGCGCACTTGGCCAAATAGGAAGTTGTGGAGGGCTTATGCGCCATACAGGGGAAGGCTTGGTGCGGAATGTGAACAAAATGAAAAAGGAGGGGGAGCTTTTAATGGAGATACTGGGCAATGAAAGTGATGAGCTTAAAAGTCATCTCTTTAGTCCATTTTTCGTTCGGTTTTAAGCAAATTGAATATTTAATATACGTAATTATGAAGAAACTCACCAATTTGTCATTAGCTGAAGGAAGCAAGAAAGATGAAAATGCAAGAATAAATGGATAAAATGCAAATAATGACAGAAAGCAGAATGGAAGCAACTGACCGAGTCATTGATGTAAAGGGTGGGCTCCATACTCTGGCCCAGCTTCGAGGTCGCGGCCATCGTGAAGACAAGTGCGAAGCTTGATGCGTGTCGCGGATACAATCGGTTTGTGTACCAAGAAGGAGCGGTAAATTTTAAAAGAATGGATGTCGCGAACAGAAGTCCGTCGCACGCATCATAAACAAATCAATGCAACTTCAAAGAATAGCTGCGATGTCGCTGACAAGAAGAATTTGATGTCGCGACACCAAGAACAACCGCCGTCACGCATAAACTTAATGCGGAAGTCGCGGACATCAAGAGGCGACTAAATCCGCGTCAAATCATGAGGTCGGGAGTGTCACGACATCGTGAATCGCTCAAGGAAATAAGAGCAGAGCCGATGTCGTATGGCTACAAATTGAAGTCGCTACATCATGACAACCAAATCCGCAGGAAAGGCGTAGGAGACTAGAACCCATGTCACGACATCAGAACAAACTATCAAGATCGCACGTAATTAGAATGGATACCGCGATACGTTGCGATACGCAACATCACAAGCGATCAACTGAAACCTGCAAAGGCATGAGATTGATGTCGACAACATGAACAAACTACCATAAGATGCGTAACTTTAAGCCTATGTCGCGACAAGAGAACTCGAGGGGCCACAATCGAGCAAGAATTTTGGGCATGTGTACTCTAAATCCACAAAGATGTCACATTGGGTTTAGGGCCCAACTAAGAAACCCTACGGCAAATATATACCTGTGACGAAACGCAAGTCGCAGCGCACGTAAGAGAGATCTCGGCAGCCTGGGCTTCACTTTTATTTTCTTTATTCTCTTTTCTTTCTTTTATTTTCTTTCTGGCCATTTTAGAATAGATTGTTCTCGTGATTTTTTTCTTTTTTTTTTCATGGTTTGATCTCTTAATGTTATCGCTGAGTCGGGGTCGTCGTCGAAATCAATTTCTTTTCAATTACTAATTGGACCGTATGGAATTTCGCATACCAAATTCGATTGTTCAGCTTCATTTGCAATGCTCTATTGATCGTTGGAATGTCAGAGGTGCGCACCAAGAATAATTAAGGAACCTGTACTTCCATTTAGAGAACGCTCTAGTTAGAATTCACCTTTCCGTAGTATTTTCCCAAAGATCTGTTCATTCCTTAATTTCTATGAATTTACTTCGATTATGGGTTTATTGATTTTGGATCTCGACATCGCTTCTATACCCGCTAAGGAATCGGGTCATTACCCCGATTTCAAGGAAGTCCTCTGAGGACACAGGAAGACAATCTCGGGGTAACGTCACTCTTTCAAGGTATACTAACTCGCTATTAGGACCTTGCGTTTGTAAGTTCTACTCAGATAAATCCTTCTCACTTGAAGTCAAGAACGAGTTGAAACGACTTATCGCTAACAAGCAGATTTCACTTCCAATTGATAGTGAAGCCAATCCCGTGTTAGCCGAGATCTAATCAAGGAAAGGTTTATCTATCTCTAATTTCAGGAAGAGTAATTTGAAGTCAGGATATCCTGTTTTGACCGATAACTGAAGCTAAGGTGTACAATTCCATAAAATGGGTATGAAGTAGTAAAAGAAAAATACCCGTATCTCGTGGTGTTCTTAGCAAAGTAGTTATCTAAATCCTCAGAATCTCGAGAATCAGAAAATGAGATAAATTTAAATGTGGAGTGTGGCAACCAAATTGCACTACATTTGCTCTGGGATGATTTTGAAATTGAGATAATCAAGAAATTCAACCAATACTACTACAGAATTGGATCGCTCATCATGCCAAATGTTTCTCTTTTATGTGTCTTTTTATTGGATAATTATTCATTCATTTCTTGTTATAGAATTTAGTTTTACTTTCATTCATTTATTTCGCTTATTCCTAATTTTCATTTTCTTGCGATTAGTTTTAATTCCCAATAAGAGCCAATAATCGTTATCAACCTGATGGTCCAAATAGTATGAATCTCAAGTAGTCCGTAGTTGATGGAAAATTCGTGAGATCCCTGTGGGATCGATATCCTGGACTTAAATCCATTTTATTACTTGTCGATCCGTGCACTCTCATAGCATCTTGCCGAAACCAACATTGGAAATGATAGATTATGGAGGATCCCTGGGTCTCAACAAGTTTTATGGCTGGGTTGCAAGGATTAGATAATAGTCCTCTGTAATAACGATATATAAATTTGTAAAGGTGGTTAGGTGGAGAGTCAACAAAAGGCCTCCCCAGGTCGGGGCTATCGTAGGGCCCAAATTTCGCACATACAAAAATTTATGCCCTGCACTAGCATATTCCCTGCAAAATAAAAATAAAATAAAATAAAATAAATTAAAATAAAATAAATAAAAATAAAATAAACTAAAATAAATAAAAACTAAAATAAAAATAAAAAATAAAAAATACTAAAAATAAAATAAACTAAAAATTGACTTTAATTGAACTAAAATCAAAATTTTGAATGTGGTTTGGTCTCGAACAACCAAATTTAAGGTCGGAATTTCACTCATGGAGGATCAAGGAGGAGGAGCTCCTTCACGCCTATAGTGAGGTGTGCCGCAGTTGCCTTCATGCTCAGCTCCTCAGGTCGGCTTCTTTCACTCGTGGTATTAAATCATTGCTCCTTTAGAGTGGATCGATGCAAGCCAATTCTCCATCAACTGCTCCACTTTTCTTCATCAATTCTTCCTGCAGTTTGTGAGCATTTGGTTTCCCTGCACTTGGACCAATCAAGCAAACTTCATCTGAATCTTGCCTCTCATCTTCTGATGGCTTGTGCTTGTTGCTCAGGTGAAAAATGTTGAGCTCCAGTGTTATGTTGCCAAATGTGAGCTGCATGACTCCATTCTCGATTGGCTGATTATCGCATTGGAAGTGGCCAAAAATGGCCTTCCTAGGATGATTGGCACATGATTAGGCCCAACTGCGATCGGTTCGGTATCGAGCACTACAAAATCCACTGGATAGTAGAATTTGTCCACCTTCACCAACACATCCTCAACTATGCCCTTAGGAATTTTTATCGATCGATCAGCTAAGGATAAAGTGATGTTGGTAGGCTTAAGCTCCCCCAAACCCAACTACTTATATACTGAGTATGGCAATAGGTTTACACTGGCCCCCAAGTCCATCAGTTGCTTTTATCTATGCAAGTCCCTCCTACCGTCGACTGATATCGTGGGGATCCCCGATCCTTGTATTTCACCGGTTCTGCTCGTAATGATGGCACTCACTTGTTCTGTTAGGGAAGGCTTTTCAATTTTCCAACCCTCTCGACTATGCAATGTGTCCTTCAAAAATTTTGTATATGTCGGGACCTCATGACCATGTCATGAATGATATTTACCTTCATTCGCTTTAGCACTCCCAAATTTCGCCGGCTTTCATGATTTTTTTCGCTCTCTAAGTGCTTCGAGAAATGGATAGGGGCATGTTTTTCTTCATTGAATCTTCTCGACATATTCTCTAAGGCCCAGCCTTTCTCTGGTTTCTTCTCGCACCTCAGCACCGTTTACCAATTTCTTTCCACTCCTCAAAGTGATAATAGCCTTTACTTCATCCATCCTCGTGCTGTCGGAAGAACCTATTTCATGGACTCCCTTGATCAAGTGCAAAGGTTCGGGAAGGGAATCTTCCTTTCTCTTGTACCTCCAGCAGATTGGTAATCCTAGTGATGGAATACTGTAGATTACCAATCTTTCTGACATACACAAGCCCATCTATCCTCTTGTCGTGTGCTTTCCACACACAATTCTTTGAGCCAATTGTACATTGATCCCCTTGCTCTTCCACAAAATCGCTTAACACCTTGCTCAAATTTATACAGATTGTTCATCAGGGATGAGGATGGTGATGGTCAGGGTTGAGATGAGGAACCAAATTGTTGTTTGGCACCAAGGGGCACATAAGGTGGGATTTGTCTCTCCAAGAGAGATTCGTGGTTCCTCCCATCGATTATATGTATTACCATATAAAGGTATCGGGTCAGAATATTGGCCCACAAGATTGGCATGCTCTGCCACCACCTCTCACCGAGGGGAGCAAATGACGTTGTTCTTCCGGGGTGACCAATGGATCGGGCAATCGATGCATGGGTTAGCCTCGTGTGGATTTCGCCACCTGAACTTATAGCCTTTTTCCTTCCAAATTCTTCCACCTTCCTTGCTAAGGTTGATATCTTTGCTTTCATCTCCATATTATCCTCAAAAGTGCAAAATGCCTCCTTCGTGGGTCAAGGCCTCATTTTCTCCACCTCCTCGGGTTTCGCTCATCCCATCCCCTTGGAAGTTTCACCCACATAATTCAAAAGTCCATGGTTTCATCCGGTGCTTGCCTGTAAAGTCCCCTCCACACATCAAGCCTGCGAGTTGCTTCATGGTCGGAGACATACCACTCATGAAGTGATTCATTAAGCATCCAAGTATTGAAACCATGATGTGGACATGCACTGATGGTTTCCATGAACCTCTCCCAGCATTGGTAAAACCTTTCATTGTCATGGGCTGCAAACGTGTAGATTTGCCTCTTCAAATTATTGGTCTTATGAGCACTGAAGAATTTTTTAAAAACTCGTCAAGCAGCCTCCGCCAGCCTTCTAATGGTTCTGTTCTAAGGAATTAAGCCATATTTTGGCTTTGTCTTCGAGGGTTAATGGGGAATGCCTTCAACTTCAACAAATCCATATCGGTTACACCTCCTTAAAAGTTATGCATACTTCCTCAAAACTCGGATGTGTGTGTGTATGGATTCTCATTTTCCATACCATGAAAAGTCAGAGAAGGGTACCAGATAAGGTCTCACCGCCACATCCTCGCCATGGTATGATGCGTGAAGGCACTAAGTCTGGAGGGTATGTGGTCCTCATCGACCAGATGTTGCTGGATTCATGTGGAGCCAGCTTGCCGATGGCTCGTTGTTGCTCGTGCAGAGGATCCATTCGCCACCGTGCACTCCGACTTCACAACTTTGCTCAATTGGTGCACTAATCCCCTTGCGCAACACCCATATTCTATCCTGGTACATAAACACCGCTTAATAATAAAAAGAGATACAGAAAGAAAGAATAACAAAGAAACTTGCCAAAAAGGATCAATGTTAATAAAAATAAAGATCAGAATGATAAAAACAAATTTGAAGAATTAATGCTAAGTAAAAACTTGATATTCTAAACAATGAAATTCAAAAAGGGGTTTGTAAGAAATACCAATACTGTGAATGAGGATTACAAGTACTTATCAACTCATCCGTAGTTCGCACTATCGTCCCCCTATATCCGCGCCATTTGATTCGTGGCCACGTTAGGGTGCCTCTAATCAACAAAATTTATAATTTGAGCATTCTATCGCCGTAGCGTAACTACTGCAATATAGCGTTTGTGGATCGAACATGTGGATGGGTTGCCTTACAAATGACTTCGTATAATTATTCAAAATGGTGAGGCTTTCATTTGGATTTTCGGATTTGCATAAAAAGTGTGGTTGCTTTGTCACTAAGCTAATCAAAGCAGCTTTTAAAAATAAGATGTAAAAGAAGACCTTGAAGTTTCAGTCACTAGTCAGGGGCATGATCGCCTGTAGAGGTGTCCTCAAGTTTCTCAGACAGGTAAATGAAGCATATAGTCATTTCCCCAAAACCGGATCTTTGTTTAACTTTAAAACCAACCCTTAGTAACATTCCTATTTTGAACCATAGCATTTAATGAGCATTTAATGCTCCCAAGTAGCTTGAAAATAAAGCATTTAACCTTACTTTCAAGTGGTCAGAATGATGATCATGAATGGATGTCATGTATCTAGCAAATAAGAATACACTCAACCCTAAAGCATGCTAAGTATCAATTCAAAGAAAATACATTAGCCAGCATTTAAACCTAGTTTCTGGTTTGAAACACAAACACTAGCAAGACCGCTTCATGAAAAACAAAGGAACACCTCGCAAACCCACATCAACCAACCTAAAGAACCCTCCTCTTCATGTTTTGAGGCTAATAACATCCTTTGAGCCTTGTCATCCTCAGCTGCTTCAAGTGTACCCTAAAACGATGGAAAGAGGAGAGAGAAGATAAAAAATGGGAACGGTCGTAAATGAAATTGTGTTCAATGAAAAATTAGGTTATAAAAAATTCATAACATGGCTTATATAGCCCCCACAAACATGCGAAAATACCAAACTATCCTAAATAATATGATTACATTGAGGGCAAAAGAGGAATTAATCAAAACGGAAATGCTTGAATCACAAAAACACGTTATAGAATTCTATGCACGTAAAGGCTATATAGCGACTATATATAGCGAAATTGAAAATTTCGCTATGTCTGCAAAATTGCCATTCTCCTCCTGCTTGCTTCCTGGTTCCTCTAGCCTGCATTATGCATCTTCCAGCTTGCTATTTCTTCATCCCAAACTTGATGAAATCGACGAGAATTCATACGAACTCGGCATAACTCAAAGACAATTTCATGCTGTTTGATATGATGGTAAAGGTTTACGAAACCTTACAAAACTACTCAAAACCTCGAAACAAAATCGCAGTACTAATTTGACCTACACATGTCAACTCCACAAATAAGATGATTAGTATGCAAAAGCACTCAAAACCTATTTTAAATAGGACCCAAAATATCACTCGGGTACTAATAAAAATGATCCTTTCTACCAAACATTCGCCTCGTAATCTATGCACAATCTCTTCATCCCCGTTTGCAGCTTCAGAGGAATTAATTCATTGTCCTCATTTCTCATCATGAATCCAATTCTTTGGGAACCATGGACCGGCTCACCCAAGAGCTGTCTAATATTGCATATATAAAACCTGCATTCAACCATTTCAGCACCTCCTTTATGACAACATCTTTCATCATAGGATTCAACCTCCTTTGGAGTTTAATAGAAGTCTTTGCATCATCATTCAAAGAATATCTGTGCATGCAAATGAGGGACTGATACCCTTGGGGATCCTCAATCAATTAAGCAATAGCTTCCTTGTACTTCCCTCGTAATTTGGTGCCACTGTTTCTTCAATTTCGCCAATGCACTCGATATTATTACTTAAGCCTCTTTTCCGGGTTCTAAGAAAGCATATTTCAAATGACTCAAGCAATTCTTTCAATATTAAATCCTCTCGCACTAGTCTCTTGTTCAATAGCTTTCTATTCCTGTCGTATACATGTTCTTGATTGTTTTCTTATCTAAGCTCAAGATCAGCTTTGTTTGGCTAACTAGAAGGTAAATAATTCATAATCAATATTACTCAAGATACTGAAATTCATCTCAATTTCATTGATAGAATGGTGAAGATTACAACTTAATTCATTCAACACCGATAGGACTACTGTTTTCTACAGCCATACAAATCTCTACATCAACATCAGGTTGTTCCAAGCTCTTGTTAAGGTTAAAGTGCATTGTTTCATCTCCTACCTTAAGGTCAGCTCACCCTTTTGCACATCTATCAAGGCAACTCCAATTGCTAAGAAGGGTCTTCCTGTTACCAGAGGAACTCGGGGTATCCCCTTCCATCATCATGATCACAAAGTCCACAGAAAGATAAATTTCCCACCTCGACAAGCACATCTTCAAGAACACCTTCCGTCGTGCTGTTGATCTATCGTGCATCTATAATGTAATTGCTGCTGGGATGAGTCTTCCAAACTCAATATCTCCTGACCACGATCGAGGCATCAAGTCGATATTGGCACCGCAGTCACATAAGGCCTTCAATTCATATTTCCTATGGAGCAAGAAATTGTAAACTCCGCCTCGGGTCCTTCATTTTTGCCGGGAGGTTTCTAGGATAACCCGCACCGCAAGTGCAAAGCAGTTCACTATTCCTTCTCAACAATCTTCTTTTTCTTACTTCCAAGATCTCCTTAAATTTTGCATAATCTTAAGATTTGATTGATTGCTTTACAATGGGGATATTGATTTCTACTTTCTTGGAATATTTCCAAGAATTTAGAAACCCGCCTTCCTCCGCTCGAACTCGAGGAAATGGCACCGCAAGGGTGTAAGCTTGCATTTTCTCCTTCGGTTTAGCCACAACTCTTCTCGTGCTGCTCAGCTAGCTTTGCTTTTCTCGCATCTAATGCCTTTCTCGACATATTCTTCTCTTCTTCCAATGGCTTCTTCTCTTCATCGGTCTTTTCCTTCTTTCCTTTTCTGCTGCCGCTGCTCACTTCCTTCCCACTTCTCAACCGAACCGCCATGCAAATTCCTGGGGGTTCTTTTCAGTAAACTAGGAATGCACCACCTGCCTCAGATATTCGTGGCTGTACGCCTACTTGTGTTTCCTGGTGTTCTTGCTGAGGCACTGCGGTTTGCTCAAACATATGAGTATTGATTTGTAAATTTTCTAACTCAAGAATTGCTCATGGAGGTTTAGCAACCTCGTTATCCCCATGACCTGCAGATCATCTCGGCTTTTCAAAAGACTGGCCCTTTCACTCCCACGCTGCAATAGATATTCACATTTCGCTCTCTCCCTCGGCCGCATTAGAACCTTATCGCTGATACCTCACGGTAATTCGCCCATGTCTTAGGCCCTCGTGTCGTCCCTCCACCATAAGGAGAAGTTCCCTGGTGGTTCCTAAGTGCCGGATTATAGTGTGTATGTAAGTTGAGATTAGGCTTGAAATGATACCCTTTGTTCATCCGGGCATTCTCCGCCTCCTTAACTTGGTAGGGATCCTCTTCAGCTAGTCCCTCAGCACTTCTTCTCATTCCTTCTCTTTCTACTGCTCCTATCTCATGAGTAGAATGCAATCTCTTCTCTTGTCTATCCATCATGTGCATGATTGCATCTAGCTTGGCTTCCATGGTCAGCTATCTTGTTAAGTTCAATGACCTCACCCCTGGGCTCACAAGCATTCGAAGATCTCGCATGGATTCTTCATATCAGACCCCGCCGCCCTCTATCAAGTCCCTCGCCTCATCTCGCACTTTCTTTTTCTTTCAATGCCCACATCAAGAAGCATCAATAATACCCTCGAGTAATTATTCTATCAGTGGTAGAAGATGTCCATTTGTGTCTTAAGATCTATGCCATGCATAGGGACATCTCTTCACGCCTTTTCAACCTTCCAAGTCGTATATAGGCTTTCATCTTCCTCCTGATTGAACAATTGATCTCCTTCCTTTTCTCAAAGGTGAGAGAAGGGGGGAAGAATCTACCAAGATAAGCTTCTAACAGCTCTTCCCAAGTATTCATTGAGCCATATGGTAGGGAATCAAACCAGGTGGATGCAATGTCTCTCAAGGAAAAGGGGAAGATTTGCAGCTTGATCACTTCCGGGTCTTACATTCATTCAACTTAAAGTATCACATCCCGAGAATCTACCCAAGTGCTCATTAAGGTCCTCAATAGGGTGGCTTGTAAATTGATGTTGTTGAACCATTGTGATCAAAGATGTTTCAAAATAAGTTGTTGGTTTCCACAAATGTCGTTTAATCGCCGAGTATTCTCGCTTCGATGACGTGTCCCGTAAATCCTCCATAGTATCATGCCTTTGAAGTTTCTCCGCCACGTCGGTTCAACCGTCTCGATCACCTCTCATCCGCTACAGTTGCCTCCCGCTTCTTTTTACTTTCCTCAAATTCCTCGTTGTTCTTCCAAACAAGATCAAGAGTAGATTGCAGATCCGACTGCCTGCATGAAATACCTTCAAAATGGAAATACACTAAGACATAAGAAGTCATATGTTAGTAAAATAATCTTTCGATTAAGCTTAAAATATCGTTGGCCTAGCAACCACTACCGTTATGAAAACTATTTTTGTGTTTCTTTTATAAAAATTCAAAGAAAATGTCCAGATTAGCATTTCTTCAATTTAACATTGATTTGTCAAATTCTTTCAACTCTGAATCTGGTTATAAAACTTGTTTAACTGGTAATATATAGACTAAAACCTTCAAATTAACATAGCCACAAGAGCCTTACAACTCTCTCAGATCTTGTCAACTTCAATACTTGATATAACTCCGAGCAAATGAATTTTTGGTATGCTTGATTTGAAATGGTTTTAGTCTAAGATGGTTCCAAGTGTATGTGATCATACAAGTAGTAAATGGATGTGGGTGTCCATATCATTCCTGTTGTGGATTACAAACTGAAATTCAATTACTTCAACTACTAAGATCCGTACTATCCGAATCTCTTAAGTATAAATGAATCATTATCCTGAAAATATTTTAAAATCAATTAACAAAATAATGAACAAACCAAAAATTATAAAAATAAATAAATTGGACTGAATCAGCTCTCTGTTGAAGAATGAACACTAAAAAGGGAATACTGTGAAACAGTCAATTTCTGCACAATAAAACATGATACTCTGTTCTGCTTCTGGATATAGATTTGTCGAAGATCCTTATGAATGCAAGTGATCTTCCATACTTCACTGATTAGATGTCCTACTTCTTCGAAGACAAAGACTAACCAAATACTTGTACTTTGCTTTCACCCTTCCTGGGCGATCTGTGCTTTTTCTTTCAATACACCTGCTTTAAGACTCAGATGTTTTGCCAACCTAAGACAGTATTGCAAAACTCTACAACTTGATTGATAACTCACCATGTAATCTATATCGTATATTTCCTTTCCTTGATTAGATCTCTCATGAATAAACACTGTTGTTCACTGTCAACACAACGATCCCAATAGTCTATCAAGATAACTTCGAGCTCATTAGTCTGGGTTGGCGATAGTCTACCATACAATACTCAAAGGGAATGTTCCTAACTCAGAAATTCCATCTCTCGTGTCACCCGTAGGCCTCCCGGAAATCGCAGGTTCTAACACTGAAGCACTTGACGCCGGGGGCTGAGAACAGCAGATGACAAGACAACATCAACCAATAAATCTCAACCTTATACTTTTTGATTTGTGCAGAGGAGTGTAGTCAATAATATCCAATTAGCTTTCAAGTCGTGCTTCCGCAAGCCGTTTACAACCACGCAGATCGACTAATTACACCTAATCGCATTCAGTAAGAAATTGAAAAGAAAAACAAAATCTGAAATTGCTTAAATTTCGCATTTCCGTCAGCAAGTTGTAAGAGAATAAGGAAAATTAATCCAGCTTAAAATTCAAACATTGTTAGTTCGCATCCAAAAGAAAATAAAAGAAAAGAAAAATCTATTTAAAATATACAATGGGTTTTTCTTCCTAAGTTCTGACCTCAAAAATGGAACGTTCAAAAGTAAAGTTCCTCATCAAAAGCTACATTTGGGTCTATTTATAAGCCCAAAATCAGTCAAATCTAAAGCTCCGTGAAATTCTTAAAGAAAGGCCCAAGATTTTGTGCCACTTCAAATGGAGTCGCGACTTACTATCTTATCCGTCTGTTGTTGGCCGTGACCTTGGGACATCACTGTAACGCCTATTCTTTTGTTCCTCAGACTTGTTTGAAGGCGACCTAACATCTTCATTGGGATCAGATTTCTTGCAGCCTTGCTCTTGATTTAGTGGTCGCTTAATCTCGTAATGGAGTCGCGACCGCTAATTCAATTGTTTTCGTGATTTACGCTCGACCACAATCCCATGTCAACAAATTCACTTTTGTCTTCCTCAATACAGATTCTGTCGCGACTCCACTCTGTGCCGCGTATCACATTTCTTCAGCGCAAGCACCCTTCGGGCCTTGTAGTCATGACATCTTTCTCGTTGCGACCTCTTTGTTTGATCTTCCACCCATGCAAAGGCGACTAAGTAATTTCATCAAGATTCTGCCACACTGTGTGCTATGTCGCGACCTCGACCCTTTACATTCAAATTTCTATTCCAAATCGCGACCAAAATGGCTGTCATGACTTCATGAAGGCCTTTTCTTATAGTTTATGTCCCAATTGCTTAAAATGTAGTTTAATCTAAATTTGATCGTTTCAACACTTCTTCGTGTCGCGGACTACCGATCGGGTCGCGACCTCCTTTGCGGTCTTTGACGAAGGGCATTGGTCAGAATCTCGAATCCTGTGGACTTTGTTGGATCTGGGCCATGTCGAACCCGAAAAGCATCGCGGAGACCTCGAAAGTTGAGTCTTCCATTTAAGAACTAGTCGCAACCTCGCTTCTGGCTAAGACCATCTCGTGGTTTATCAACTAACAACGCTGCGACCTCAAGTTTACGTCGCAATACGCATTGTCTTCTATTCGCGTCGACCTCGTGATTGGTGTCGCAACCTCGATTCTTCCTTGAATGTTCCTTCGTCTCAAAGAATCCTTCCTTGGTCGCAATGTCTCTTGGTCGCTCGTATTTACTGGGCCGCAACCTCACTCTCTGGTTGCCACTTTCTAGCTGGACGCAGCTCTTCCATTTCTCCCCTTCAAGACTAGCCTCGTGGTGTCGTGGACTGGAAATAACGGACAGAAGAGCTTCTTGTCGCGACTTCATTTATGCTATTGCACTCCGCTTCTGTCTACGGGCTTTAATTTTGCTACTTCCTACAAAATAAAATTTGAGTAAAATATCCATGTTTCTACATATTAATCAACATTCATATTGTAATATAAATTAGAAAATTGGATTAAAAATTCAATGAGTTTTTGACTTATCAAGGGGCTAGACATATTGGGACCCCTACCCATTGGAAAGGGCCAATGCAAATTTATCATTGTGGTCGTGGACTACTATACCAAATGGGCCGAGGCCAAACCCTAGCAACAATCAGAATGTATGCGCGTAACTCGTCCCATGCCTCTATACTATGCGTGCGTTCAAGATCCTGAGGTCCCTTGTGTCTAATGATAGGAAAAAGTTCGACAATCCTAAGTTCAGGAATTTCTACGCTGAACTCGGAATCAAGAACTACTACTCATCCCCAGCTCATCCACAAATTCAATCGGGCAAGCTGAGGTCACTATATGAATTTACGGCAAGGTCAAGACTAAATTAGAAGATTCTTAAAGGGAAATGGGTAGAGTACCTCCCCCGAGGTGTTGCGGGCAATACAGGACTACGCAAGAGTCAACAACTCAGAGACCCTGACTTGCTCCTGCCTTTGGCACCTGCAAGAGCCCTGCCGAGGCCTGGATTAAAGTCACCAAGGATTGAATTCAAGCACTTCAACACAACGAAGAGGTTCTTCGCCCAAACCCGATCCTATACGAGCACAGCAAGTCCCGTATATTGAGGACTACTGGCGTAAAGACAAAGAAGATACTATGACCGAAGGGTTAAACCTAGGGATTACAAGCCTGGCGACCTAGTACTAAAATAATTTCTGCCAGCGAGGAAAGACCCCACACATGGGAAGCTGGACCAAATTCAAGGTCCTAAATCAGATTCCGCATAGTTCGACCCGCAAACTACGAACTCCAAACAAAAGAAGGCAAACTCACTCACCATGAACTAAACACCCTCAAATCCGCTCTACCAATGAGACCTCGGAATGTAGTCTTTAATAAAGTATCCAACGTTTCAATTTTAAATAACAGTCTCTACATTCATTCTTAGGTTGCTTAATATTACGATGAATCAAAAAATAAACTATAATGATAAAGCAAGGAGCTCGGCTCGAAAAGATCTGGGTGCAAAAAGCGCATGTTTCACAAAAAAATGTTCTTAATTTCAAAGGGGTTACAGTTAATACAAAGAATTATAGCCAACTGAGTCAGTTCCCTACAATCCAGAGATGCTTCGGCACAAAATGCAGCTTCCTCTACTCCTCGAAAGAAAAACCCGCCAGAAAAGAAGAGCAAGGAGCCTGGGCTTGGTAAGCTCAAAAACAACATAACACAAATACAAAATTTCATTTCTGGGGAAGTTACAATCACCTCTGCAGGATTACAAAATCTTTCACATCTCACAAAATAAAATAAAATAAAATATTATTACACCGCAGTCGTTTCTTCACAATCCGCCAACACCCAATCGAGGCAAAAACCACAAGAAAGAAAAAGAGAAGGAAAAGGAGAAGGAGAAAGAAAATGAAAAGAAGAAAGAGAAGAGGAAGGAGAAGGAGAAAGAGAAAAGGGGGATAGGGAGAAAAGAGGGGAGGAAAGAATAACGGAGAAAGCGAGATTCTAAAATTTTTTCCCTCACATACCGGCCTCATCATTGCTCCTACCCAGCCTGATCACTTACATCAGAACACAACTCCCACATGGGAAACTAGGGAAAAACACAACTCCCACAAACAGCAAAGCAGAGAAACCAAGAGCCGGTCCATGGCCGCCAAACTGATGTCGCGTAGCAGTGATCAAATCCTGAAGCTCCATCGCTTATGAACCCAAGGACTATCGAATGTAGGAAGAGAAATAAGAGCAGAGTATAACACACCCCGTCAAAGGAAGGCAATTATTTATAAAGAAGCCCGAACGCCTGGTAAATTATTTCCACCGCTTCACTCCCCACAAACCCACATTAAAGTCAGGCGCGCTTTCTCCCAAGGGAAGGGATATTGAAGAGCCAAATAGCCTGCTTAAGAGTTATAATCAAAAGGCGAAGAGCCCAAGACCCAAGAAGCTCGGGCCAGAGCTTAACCGCCAAGGAAGGCCTCAGGAGACCACGAGCTGGGTTAGCTCGCCAGAGAGCTTAACCGCCTCAAGGAGGGCCTCGAGCCCAGAGCCTAGTAGCTTAGTTTTCGTGAGCTTAATCGTCAAGGAGGGCCTCAGAACTCCGTGAGCCTAGTAGCTCGCCTTCGTGAGCTTAATCAAGCCAAGGAAGGCCTCAGAGCCCAAGAGCCCAAGAACTCCGCCAAAGCTAATCGCTGGTTAAGGTCTTGTAACCCCTGAGCCAAGTAGCTTGGGCTTGCGTGTTCTAACCACTCAAAAAGGCGTACAGCCCAAGAGCCAAGCAAATTTCGCTTCAAGGCTTAACCGCTCAAGGAAGGCTTTGTAGCCCATGAGCCAAATAGCTCGCTTGCGCAGCCTAATCAAGCCAAAAAGGCACAGCCCAAAGTAGCCCGGCTCGAGCTTAACTACCAAGGAAGGCCTCAGAGCCTAGGAGCCCGTTAAATTAGCTCAGCAGAGCTTAACTACTCAAGGAGGTCTGTGAGTCTGTGATCCTAAAGGCAGCTCGCCTTCGAGTTTAATCAAGCCGAAGGTAGCCTCAGAGCCCAGAGCTAAGTAGCCTGGGCCAGGTACTTAATCAGCAAAAATGCGCACAGCCCAGGAGCTGCGCCTCGCTGTGGCTTAACCGCTCAAGGAAGGCCTTGTAGCCCAATAGCCAAGTATTCCGCCTTGCGGCTTAATCAAGCCAAGGGAGGGCCTCAGAGCTCAAGAGCTGGTAGTTCGCTTTATGAGCCTAATCGCCAAAAAAGGCGCAATAGCCCAAGAGCCAAGAACTCGCTCAAGGCTTAACCGCCTCACAGCCTTATGCCTTTGTACCCAGCAGCTTCGCCAGAGCCTTGACCCAAGCCACGAGAGCCCTAGCCTGGGGGCGCCCAGTACTGCTTGCAGAGCGAACCAAGCATGGGTAGGCCTCTACAGAAATTTCAGAGCCAAGTGCATGTTTTGTGAGCGAATCGCCAAGGAGGGCCTCGTAGCCCAGGGGCCAAGTAGCTCAGTTTGCAGAGCCTAACTGCTCAAAAAAGGCGTAATAGCCTAGGAGCCAAGCAACCCTGCTTTTCCTGGCTTAACTCATGACTCAGAATTATGGTTTCAGTGAAATTTCGCTTTACGTAGCTTAACCGTCATGGACGGCTCAGAGTCTACAAGAGAGCAACCGCCAACAGTATGAACTGCCAGATGTCTATACTGAGCCAAGCTATTTGGCTGATGTCCACCATCAGTATAAGAATATCATAAGAGCCAAGTACTACGTCAGATAACAACTGCTTATGCATGTCCTTGATTCAGAGTCAGTTGAACTAATATAAAGAGTGATTCATCATGAGTATCTGAGCTTCGAAGATCACAGCCACTGAAGAAACGAATCGTTTAAGACAGTCAGAAGAAACAGCAACTGGGGCTTAAGGTCAAACCACTATTATCAGAACAGCAGAGAGATTGGTGAATTTAATTTCATAGAGTTTAATCGGCTTCGGCGAGGGCCTCAGAGCCTAGGAGCCTGGGTAAGAGAAATGGGCCAGAGCGATCCAAGCCAAGGAAGGCCTTATAGCCTAGGAGCTAAGTAACGCTTTGTAGAGCTTAATCGCTTCGCGAGCTCAGAAACTCTCGTGTTCTCTAAGAGCTCGCTCAGAGCTTAACCGTTTCAATGAAGGCCTTGTGGCCCAGAGCCAAGTAGCCTGGCCATAGAGCCTAATCAGCTTCAAAAGGCGCAGTGAGTCTGCAGACAAGCGTACCGCTCAGCTAACTACTCAAGGAAAGCCTTGTAGCCCAAGAGCTAAGTAGCTCAATTCGCAGAGCTCAACTGCTAAAAAAAAGCATAATAAATTGTATAGTGCCTATAAAGCAAAATGTACTCAGAGCTAAATATCACAACTAGGCTAAACAAATTTCAGACAAACCAGAGCCAAGCAAACAATTTGGCAAAACGATACTAATCAATAAATCTATGTATATCAGCAAAAAGTCAATGTCGAAAGCAATACAAAATCCCAAGCTCAGCGCTCGGAAATAGCAAGGCTAAAATAAAAAGCTCCGAAACCTAAGGACGTGCCCCAATCCACGCTGTGGGGGTCAGCGCGAGCCCATCAAAAAGGGTAGAGAACTGCTTCCGAGGGACCCTGAAGATCATCAGGTAAGGGAGCACGATCAGGGGCCCCAGAAGGCACCTCGACGCCCGCGACAGCCATAGCCTTGGAAGCAGATTCTTCAACCTCCTATCCAAAGCCGATGTCAAATCTAAGCCTAGGAAAGCCTCGAAACCTCGCTATAGCTAGAAGGCAAGCCACCCTGAGGCCCACTGGGTGTGCCTGCCTCTCGAGCTCGCGATCACCCGCCTCCGGGGTTAGCCAAAGCCTCCCGCCTTCAAGGTCCATCCGGCTTGCCGAAAGCCCTCCGTCAAGCGCCCAGCGTCCAAATTCTCCAAGGCCTCTTAGCGAACCCGGTCCAACATCGTCACTTTAATGCGCAGGTCATCCTTGACAGCCTACAACTCCTCTCTAACCAACCGCGCACTTCGCTCTAATTGACTCAAGTCCTTCCCGGCCTTTCTTTATCCTCTACTCCGCGCCCCACTACGCATGTTCAGTCGACTGCGGCTCTCACAAGCTTCTCGGCCGGGCCTCTTTGATTCAGCCTCGAATAGTCTAATTCCTCCTGAGGTTGTGAGGCAACCTTAGCCTTATAAGACTTCATTGCTCAAGTGAGCCCTCTGGGAAGGCCGCCTCTGTCAAGCCCTTCGTAAGTAGCCACCTACAAAAGAACAAGCAAAGAAACAATTAACAATCCTCAAACAATAAGGAAATGGATCGACGAAGGCGCCTGACGTACATAAGCGGTCTCTGCTGCAAGCCAGCCTCCTCACGCTGTGGCGTCCACCTCTCAGGCCGAATGGCGAATGGACGGAGAAACAAACTCCTGCCAGCTGAGCTCCACATGAGAAGTAGAGTCCTCATCCCCACAAAGACCAAGCGACCCCCTACCCACGCTATCCGGCGGCTGAGGAGGGGGCTTGGGTGCCCCGCACAGACTGCAGATCAGAAGAACCTCCAAGGGGAGCTCAACCGCCCTCCCCGAAGAATCTCTAAACGACAAAGAAACTAGGATAAGAAAAGACCCCCACCTTTAAGATCTCACTCAAGTGTGGCAACCCTCGTGCTTTGAGTTTTCCGCTTTATGCTCCTTTTGTTCTTCTACAAGACCTCCAAGTGTTCAAAGCTCTCCTGGGCTTCTTCATGATAAAGAGGCTCCAAAGCAAAAGACAAAGAAGACTTTAAGACAAGGGGTGTAGAAGTGCTTCATTTACCTAAGAAGGGAAGACTTGGGGAAAGCAAGAAGTCGTAATGGGCTGCGACCAGACGACCAGGAATATCCGACCTTTATGAGCCGAGTACTCGTGGGTGCCACTTAACCAACCGCCACTTCACCTCTTCATCCTCAGGACTAAGACCGGGTCGCGCACTTGAAAACCACACAACCAAACCAAAGTTGGGAGACACCAAGGATCTCAAAAATTGCACCACTGAGCAAGGAGAACTCACGAAGGTTCTCAAAGTGTCCAAGAGGCCTGAACGCCTGCCGTGTCTTTGATCAACCCGGATTATATTCCCACTCATGCCACTAACAAAAATAAAGATTCCTTCCAAAATTTTGATGAGGATGGTGCATGTCTAAATAATCACTGTGAGTCGGACCGCTTAGGAAAATGTATAAAAACTCCTTCCGCGAACTCTTTACACTAAAGTGTCTTAGTAATAGCTAAGCTGGAACCCCAAGCCTTTATCTCCTCGAAATGTCATGAGGTACAACTAAAACGCCTTAAGTTTGGGAAAGCTCGGCGGGCACATCGCTGAAGTGCTAAAGGACGACTTCAAGAAGCAGAATGGTTTGGAGACCATTTTCTGTGCCGCCAAAAAAGAAAATCATCTTAGTGACATGGATCGACTTAAGAGGTGAGAAAGCCAGACTTCAAACATGGTTACCACCGGTCTATAGCGAAGCAAAAGCCTCCACACAGAAGGCTCAACCGACTAGGCCCACAAGATCCCGAACACCTCACTAAGAACCCAAGATACTCTGATCCTAGTACCTGATTCCGCGATCCCTCTCTTTACCCTTGCCAGCAAAGGGGATGACCTAATTAGTGGCTCTAACGCCGCACTGGAGACCACTGCACCCACCACCTACCTATTCAGACATTCGACCTCCCCAAAGACTCCTTATATGTGCCAAGAGTAGCTAAAACCCAAGAAGCACTCCAGGATCGACAAAGATAAAGAAAGGCAAAAGAACGATAAAAAGGATTCCAAAACACGTCCAAATAGTCCGAAGACCAAGACGGGGAAATCTAAAAGAAGTTAAGAAGGGAAGACGATCAATCACTTAAGAAACAAAGAAAACCCATCCTGTGGAGGGCAGACGACCTCGAGCAATGGATGAAAAGATGCAGCCAAAAGTGGGAAAGTCCAAACCAGTAGAGGAAGAGGATTCAAGAACAGAGGAATATTAAGTAATCACGAGATAAACCTAAAGGCAATGCGAGGCGATAGCCAACGGCGCCGAAATCGAAAGTCGCCATTATCACAAGATCGCCACCGGCGACATAACCCCAATCAAACCATCCCGAGTAGCCACGTGGAAATCAAGCACCGATCCATGAAACAATACAGCCTCGCCTACGCCCGCTTAGCCGAAGGGTCAAACCGATGGGTTTTAAATAATAGGCGCTACAGAGCCCAACACAAGCCCAAATGTCAAGCAGAAAAGAAATAAAGAAGTAGGCCCAATAAAAAAGAGCTCGGCCCACCACATATGCCCAAACACGAAGGCCTAGGCCGAGAACCCGGTCCACCCCGTCTGAAAAGCAAGTGACGTAAACATCCAAAGAGCTCAACTTCCCTAACTAAATTAGGGAAATAGAATATTTCCTAATATTTGTTCATCAATTATCTCTTATTAATTGTTAACGATAAGGAAAGAAAATCTCTCACCCAATGGGAGAAATATCTGTATCATCACCCAACTAGAAGGCTAATACATCATCCATTATAAATATCGTGCCACAATTCCATCTGCGGAAAGGTAATGACAAGAAATTCATTCCTAAGGTGCTTGATTTTTTTCTTCCACCGGAAAGAACTGACTTAGGCATCGGAGAGGCAACGGGCGAACCCCCGTCGATCCTTTTTTGCTTCTTATTTTCACAAGGGAGCCGGACATTCAGAGTCAATGGACCGGCTCGCTAATTCCAAATGAGTCTGCCCTCAGCTTTCTTGCTAAAAAACATCATCAATCACCATCTAATTTATCAATAGCTGGATAATTTCCAATTACCGTAAATCTTCTCATTTCATCCAAATCTTCATCTTCATAAATTGGTGATAAATTGAAATCCTTTGCCTTTGCCTAATTCTGAACTCACATAAAGTATTAAAATATAACATTATAAGTTCATTATTAAATTGAGAATTACGGCTAGTTTTAATACTACTTATAATTCATTATGTTTTCATGATTGTGAAGAAACCATGTTATCAGGTGATGCTTGAGTCTCTTAGTATTTGAATGACATAACTCTAATAGCATCTACATTGAATAACACATTATCTTCAAGCCAACAAAGATCAAGCGAGAGGAGGCGATCTTCTTTCTTTGTAATCCATTCATCATCTAAATCAAGCTCATCCACCAAAATCGGATCAACATTTTGTTTCCATTGTAGACTTTACTCTCTCAATCTATCAGCGCATCTTTACATACACACTCCAAATAAGATTCAACCTTTATGTTTAAAGCTCTATTTCTCTTTGCATGTATGAATCTACAAATAATAAAATAAATAAATTTATGTGCTAAGATGAAAATGAAATCTAATATTAGAATAAATACATACATACATACATATATATATATATATATATATATATATATATATATATATATATATATATATATATATATATATAAATTTACAAAATAAAGATATTATCGATTCAAATGTACTCACTTTCATTATCCCGGCCACTCAAGTAAGGCTAAGACCTCGAACAACAAACTTCGCAGAACTCCGGTGTTGAACTCCCAAAACGCATCCACCAACTCTCAGAGTCTTCTTAATTTTCTAGGATCTGCACTGTACATGGCTTCCAAAATCACCATTTGCTCGGGTCATATGAGTCAAACTGAATGTTAGCTTTTAAACGATCTTCAAAAAACCCAAATGATCCTATCCATGTGTTCATATAATTCTTTTCTCACCTCATCCACATTAAAGAACTTATCTTCATACCCCAATTAAGGATTAAGATAATAACTTGCTGCATGTAAAGGTCGATGAAGTTTGCAAAGTCCATCTTGCATCTATTTTTCTCCTAATTGGGCTATATTTTCTCTTAAAGCCCCCACAATTAAATGCAATCTTCTTTTTAGTTGAGTCCATTAACTCATAAATATAACTCATGGTTGGTCTTTCCTCTAAATCAACCTCTCTCATAACACAAACTAATGGAATAGTGGTCTTTATGCAAAAAGCAACATGAGGCCAAAAGTTTGAATCAAACAACACTGTACTTCGAGCTTTAACACCTTTAGGCTTTTGGCCCATGTACTTAAACACCATTTTCCCGAGGAGAACATTGCAACAATAGCTTGCTTTTGCTTATAAATGCTTTGAAGAGTAAGAAATGAAGTACCAAACCGTAATTTTGGACCTAATAAGTTCAAGGATTTTAGTAAATGTTCTCATCATGCTAAGAATCCAAGAATGTCCATACATAAACTTCACAACTTGTCTAGCTTTAGCAAGTGGGATAGCATGAATGACGTAGCTCCTCAACATTCTCTGAAGTATTAACTGAGATACATGAATGAGTATATAAAGTGTCCACCACAATCCGGGCTCCACATCTCCATAAGCCCCATCCCGCTTCTCCAACCCCCTTGGTTAGCCCCATTTATGCTTTTTCTTTAAGTACTATCTCAAACCCATGAAAAATTTAACTTAAATTTTTCGAAAAATGGCAAAACTATGAATTCTCTCTGGTCGTAAAATAGTCCCCAGAGAAAAGGTGTGATTTTCTGCATCTCGACGACAAAACTGGACAGACCGTTAGAATCATCTCGTGAAATCTACCACCCCAAATGAGCCCATCGAATCTAGACTGTCGAATTTCACGCTTCAAAAAATTGCGTAATCAGTACGAGGACCACGTGGCACCAGTGGTAGCATACCCGGTCCTGCACATGAGGAAGGCACTGCAGTCGCATGGGAGGCGAGCTGGGCACTTTTACCCCACGCCCAAACAAAAAAAAAAAAAAAGAATTAAGAGAAAGGAGAAAAAACCAAAAAAAAAAAAAAAGGGGTCACAAGTGGGGAGGAGGATAAAGGAAGAAGGAGGAAAAAGAAAAAAAAAAAGCCAAAGTGGAAGGTGTGTGTGGGGAGAGAGGAGAGGAAATCAGAATAGGAGAGAAATAGGAAGAAACGGAAAGGAAGAAGAAAAGAAAAGAAAGAAATGAGGAAGAAAGAAAAGGAAGATAGGGAAAGGAAAGAAGAAAAGCAAGGAGTGTCACGCAGTGAGCAGGACTAGACGGCAAAGGACCTGGAACTAAGCTACAAGAGGTAGGTTTCCTCCTATTCCGGTTATTTTACGCCTAGGGGCCACGTAATGGCCTAACGGTTTTGCCCCATTTCAAGGCGAATTTAAGATATGTGTGGTTTGATTATGTGTGACGGTTAAAGACCGATTTCACGAGGTAGTTTCGTGGATCACCCGAGACCGAACACAGTGTTCCGGACGACAAAACTCGAGCGTAATGGCAAACGGGGTGTAGCCCAAATTCTCTCGCGACACTCATAAAGTTAGAACCGCTGGCTAACTTCGACGACCATAATTTTCATCCGAACCCGATTCGCATGTTCTGACTGCGGAAATCTCGCGAGTCTAGAATTTAATAAGATAAAGTGCTCACCCATAAACCGCGGTCAATGATTACCGGGTCAAGGACAAATTTGAGGAATGGTCCTTTCCGGCTCTAACTTCGCTTTCGTGAACCGGTTTGCATCTTAAATGTCGGTATATAGCGGCCCGAGCAAGGAATTGCGTATTGGATGTTTTGTGCGGTATCGACAAAAGCTAGACTTTTTGGACTAAGTCTAGATTATTTCCGAGGCCAAGCATGGTCGGATTTATGGCCAAGAATGGCTAATGTGTGTTATTGATGTAAATTGAATAAGATGTTGAATGTGTGAAATTATGTGATATATATGTGATAAAAATGGAAACAATTATATGTATTAAATATAATTTATCCATGACACTTGACATGTAGTGTAATAGATATGTTGCATGTGACACGTAATAAGTACATGTAAAACACGTAGCGACATGCAATGACATTTGCATTGCATTTATGCACCAATATCACGCTGAGTCGTGAGTGTATCAGAAATCGATTAATCGCTAAGCCGGGTGGTTCGAAGCGTATGCCGAGAACACTGCAGAAATCGACACCGTGGTGTTTGATGTAAGGTCGAGGACATGGTTAATCGACACCGTGTTTGTGTTCAATGGTAGTCAAGAAATGGGACAACGTCCAAATTGAGGCCTACTTCGCTGCATGGCATGAAAAGTACGCGGTAAATGATTTGAAGCAAAAGTGGGATGTGACACCCCTCATATGAAAAACCTAGTATATGGTTAGACATGAAACCGTCGGTGAAAGCCCATAAAAAATGTTTTATAGGCGTGCAACATCCTGCAATGAGAACCCGGAAATCCGTGGCCCACAAATGCATAACACACAGTACTGAGTAAGGAAATAAGTAGGCATTTGGGGTATCCAATGTGTCTAGAATTACAAACGTAGTAGTTTTTGTTTTGGAAAAGGGCCGGTATGGACGCCGACGGTTTTTTCACACTTGGCATATGCAGTGTGAGGGAGCCGCGAAGACTCGTGGATTCAGTCAGAGGCATACCGCATTCATGACATGTAGACATTCGTGTACACAGAAAGTATAGGTACTTGAATGCTTGTGATTACATGTGGCATTGTATGTGGAGAGTAGCCTTGTACGGTATATATCTACTCTGGCTTGTTCAATTCGTCGCAGCAGACTACCCTCTTTCTGTGCACATAAGAAGACAAGGTCTCTTCCGTCGCGAAGCATGAAGAAGCGTCGAAAGTTGTACTCGGTAAGATTTTTGTAAAATATATTGAACAATCTAAGATTTATATATTTTAACATGTAAAAGTATAGTAAAAGAGTTATACATCAAACTCTTGTAAAATATTATAAGAATTTCAGATATTTGTAAGAAAAATATACAAAAAACGACTACAAATATTCCGCAGTCGACAAGTTGTCGCTAAAACCCCGACCCTTTGAGTCACAAAGATAATATCTAAGTATACTGACTCTTCTTTGAGCGCTACACTATCTTAATCAACTTATCGTAGATACTACCATAGTGCTACTCCAAATACTACTATAATAGTTTAAGGTACTACCTTGATGAAAAGTCGCCAAACCCCTTTTTTCCCTCCCACATGCATGTCCTTAAAGTAGTCCTTTATTCCATTATTAGATACTGAAGGCATAATCTATATTACACCCCTCAATAATGAAACCATATATAGTAGTTGGGGGAATATTTGGAGATACTCATTTTGCGTTTGGATGAGGTGCTTTTTGGTTATGGAAAAAGCCATGGTAAAATTGTGGCAACTAATCACGTTCATGTGTGGATTAGTGTGTTGTAGCTTAATACATAACCCAACCCTTTTGGTTAACCTCTTTTATGCCTAGGTACTGTCTTAATATATCGTAGGTAATATCATAATATATTCTAGGTACTACCTCAATGAGAAGTCCCCGAACCCAATTTTTCCCCCCCTAAGTAGTTGTTATAAGCTTAGTCATATATATATATATATATATGAACAAGGAGGCTAGAGTCGCAGACATCTGGGAGAGCGGCGATGGGGCTGGAGGCTGGTCACCAACCTTCCAAAGATCTCTCAATGATTGGGAGATTGAAGAGATGGTAAAATTCCTACAAATTCTCCATGACCAAAATTTCAGGCCAACGAGTGAAGATATGCTCTTATCAATAAAGCAGCAAAAAGTTTTCGCTTAAGGCTATGTATAGCGTTACGATATCTCCCCCCGTCTTTGATTTTAATACTGATTTTTGAATTGGCCAGACTCAAAAAATTGGCATCTTTATCGGGAAGTCAGATATGGCAAAGTGTTCATGCCGGATAATCTCAAACGCCAGGAATGGCTTTGCAAACAGATTTCGTGAGGAGGATGAGGAGACCATAAACCATTTACTGATCCACTGCAGAAGTGCTAAAATGCTGTGGGACTTGCTTTGTCAATTGGTGGGGTTAATGGGTGTTTCCACCGATCATTCACACCTTTTAGCTCGGGCAAGGTGTTGCCGTGGAAAAAGAAGCGGAAAAAAATTTGACAGCGCACTCCATGCCTGCTTTTAGACTCTCTCGTGTGCTAGAAACAGCCGACGCTCGAGGAACAAGGTCACCTCACTCTAAAGGATTAAAAATTAATTTTGTTTCCACTTCATGGAAATACTAACCTCGCTTTCTAAGAATGACACTACAAACTCGCTTTTAGATTTTCATACGTGTCAGTGTAGGTAGTTTTTTCGGGTTTCTTTTCTTTGTCTTCAGGTGTTTGATTCATTCATTTCGTACTCTTCTAAGTTTCCTTTTATAATACTTGCTTTTTATCGATCAATATATATATATATATATATATATATATATATATATATATATATATATATATATATATATATATATATATATATATATTTGCTTCATACTTATACGTGATTTTTTTGGCTTTTTTGTTTATGCTAAGTAGATATATATGCCATCATAACTTGGTTTATCCACTTCAATTATACGATTTTGACGTTCCTTCTAATTTCAGTTTGTATCAACTTATAGTGGCACTACCTTTCAAATTGGACTCTTAGGCCCAATGTTGTAAAAACCGGACTTTACCGGCCGTCGATAGTTGACCAAAGAATCTTTTCGATCTCGATGAATCCGATTCGATCAGACCACCATCGGTTCAACCCCTAAACCGTCAATTGATAACTTTTTCGATTCAATCATCGGTCCGATTTTTTAAACATTGCTCTTATGAACATCCCAAACTCCATGCTCCCAATGATGAGAAAAGAAAGGCCTCTTAATCATCTAAATTTGCTCAAATTGTCAAAAGAAGCAGTTACAAAAGGTCCTTATGATAAGGTAATCTGCAGAGTCCAAGAATGAGAGTACCTAAGAAGGAAGACTCGTACCAACTAGGTTTCCAACGGTCTCTAAAATGATCCGTAGGAGCTAATTAAATAAAAACATATATGTTTTAAAATTTTTATTTAAAATATTTATTGTTTCAAAATTTAGATAAAAATTAGAGGTAATTGACATAAATAGTCTACAGTTTAGTTTGCCATTACTAAATTTCGTAAAATTTACAAATCATGCAACTAAATTTGCCCTAATTTTGCCTTAATTATGCCCTAATTAAATTTTCCTTGACTAAATTTGCCCTAACAAAAATCGAAAATGATCTCAAATCAAACTATATATGCAAAGAAAAACAAAAAATTTCCCAAATCAAAACAAAATTTGCACTTAAACTTGTCCTAATCTCCACAAAAACAACAATTTTTTCCCGCTTACAGGTCATAAGGAGGATCCATAGAAATTTTTCCCACAGTTTGAGCCATTTTTGACAATTCTAAGCCTTGAATCAATATTGTGATGACATTTCACTTCCGTTTCACTACAACTTCTCATAGAATTTGAAGAAGCACCAAAGCAAGACAACGATTGTTGCATTCAAACAACCATTGCCACTCTACCCTTTGTGTCATGTACCACGTAGGACAAGATTATCTCTTAAGCAGGTCGCTTCCGGTTGTGGACCAATAGGATACGTGACCCCCAAATTCTTAGTTAAAAGGTAGGTGAGACTAATCAAAGAAAATCGATCAAACTATGGATTATTCATGTCAATTACCCCTAAAAATTAAAAAATTGATTCTTTTTAGAAAAAGAAACTACTAAATACTTAATCCCATTAAACACTATTCTCAAGAAAATTTATTTCTGGAAGATTTAAGTAAAAACCAAACACTACCTAATCATTGTAAACGGATCATGTGAGAGCTCAAAGATCCATATATCAAAAGTTTTCGTATAGTCAATAATGGTCTCAATTTTATCATCTTAAAACATTGTTAACTAAGATGTCAATTTTAGCATTTTGAATTATGCAATTAGACAGAAGCTTCGTAAAAAGGTGAATTGGAACATCCCTCTATCTTTGAATACTTCCTTACGTTTGTTGCATCAAAGTCCTTCCTTTTAATACTTTTTTGCATATTAGTATGTTGAAGAATATTAATGTGAAGGAGAAAAAAAATATAATAATATCTTTTTGACTTGTCCAAATTATTTGGTTTTGATAATTTAAATAAATAATATGTTTATTCAATTGGTAAATCAAATTTTAAATTCAAATTTGTTTCCTTTTATATAGCTCTTTACCAAGTCACTCTATGTGAAAAGTTTTATGACTTTTTCAATTGCTTAATTAATTCCTTTTAATTATTTTAGTACCTTCTCTCTCTCAAAATTTGGAGAGGTCCGTTGGGGAGCTTCACCTATAAATAGGTTCTCTCATCTCTCTCAAAGCTATCTAAGTTCTCTCTCTCAAGTGCTTCAAGCACATTCTCTCTTTCTCTCTCTAAAAGTGCTTCAAGCACATCCTAGCACCTTCTCTCTCAAGTGCTTTAAGCACTCTTGCTCAAGTGCTTACATACTATACACAACTTTCTTAGAGGAATATTTTTATATTCGAGTTGTACTACATCTCACTAAATGAGTGCACCCGAGGTGAGATCTGGATGTTGAATCCTAGAAGTAGAGCGCCAGTTCCCAACTGTACCGAGGTTTCAAATCGGAGGAGGGCGAATCTATTTTAAGAACAGCTAACGCACGCCTTAGCCATCCTTTCAAATAAGTTCATCTTACTTCCAATTGTTCTCGTTTTGTTTGTTTTGGGCTAAGTTGAATTTTCTAATCTCTTACCTAAAGGCCTTCTAATAGTAATATCAGAGCTCATGACAATATGTGTAAACTTGTTAATATATGTCTAGGAAATGCACGTCAACAAGGTGATAAGAGCTTAAGGCAAGGGGGGTATAAGGATGGCAATGGGGTGGGTTCGGGACGGGTCACCCCTTTCCCATTCTTGTCATAAATTTTTTTATGATTTCCCATACTCATCCCAAACCCGAGACGAGGCAGATATCCCAATCCCATACTCGGCATAAATAAAATCTTAAAATCCCAACCCTGCCCCACCCCACCGCATTTTATGAAAAATTCATACAACAGCTTGAATTTACAATCAAAAGCTTGTAAGAACAAAGCTTGAAACTCATTCACTTTTAATAAAGATCAAACATAACACATATGTGAAACTAAGCTTCAATTCTTACTATTTTACACTCAAACCCAACATTCAATTACAAAGAAAAAAAAACATTGACACATAAACCCAACACACACACCACCCGTCATCTTCATTACTTGTAAGAGGAGACTTTAGTTCACTAAGGACCTTCAACTGATGCAACCCAAAAGCTAAAAATAAGTTAAAATTGAAAATCAGTTCTTAGATGAATTTTATCGAACAAGTAGTGAGCACCAATTTTTTTGGAGCCTTTCACACCAAAAATGGTTTTTATTCATGCCCTTAAATGGGGCTTACAAGAGAAACACCAAAAAAAGAATGAGATCTCAACAACACTAACCCAAATACTCTCATTACTAACAATAAATAACTTGAAAAATAACAAAAAGAAAAATGAATTGAAGACAAACAAAAAATGCATAACTAAAGGTCGTTTTGCTTCCAACACCATGTCCATATCCACCTTACCCATTTCCATTTGCCATTACACCCACCAACAAAGGAGTCGATTGAGTTTGTTGAAAGATATGTATGAACAAGGAGGAAAAGGAAGAGGATGATGATTGCAGTGGTGCCAAAACCTAAGTTGAGATGAATCAAAGTGACTGGATTTGTTGGAAGAGATTTACAAACGAGGATGAGGCAGTGAATTGTTAGGGTTTGCTAAATGATGCCTTTAAATACCTAAAGGACAATTTTGTAAATATATAACCGAGGCGGGGCGGGGCGGGGCAAGACAAGCCGAAGCAAAATCCATTCCCACTTCAACCCGACCGTTTTAAAACCTAAATCGTAAAATAATTCCTATAAATTGCCCCATTAGGAGCAGCATGCATCAAAAACCCGCCCCATTGTCATCCCTAATGAGGTATAGAATACCATTGTGGCCCGTCCACTTACCATTGTCTTGGTTTCTGTTCATCCAAAAGACCAAGTTCAACCAATAATTTTAAAGTAAATTCTCAATTCCTTGAATTGATGGAGACCTTCATAGTTCCCACTGCTCGACACTTCCAAGATTAACCCTTTAATGGGACATTTTAATAGATGGCAAGAAAGGATTTATTCTACTATTGATGTTGAGAAGCTAAGGCATATCTTGACAGACCCAAAACCTAAGAGTGACTCTAAAGATTTATCTAAATGGGAAAATGGGAACAAACAAGTTAGGCATGTCATTCTTAGCACACTCACAAATGAACTTATTTGATGTCTATTGGTCAATATAAAAGTTAAACAAATTTGAGATGCTATGACTAAGAAATACATATTAGAAGATGTCAGAACACAAAATATGCCATGGGAAATTTTAGAAAGTTTCAAATGACTAAGGATAGAGATGTATCAGCTCAAATCCATGACTACCACATGTTGATCAATGACTTAGTCATTGAAGAAATAATATTACTTGAACCTTTTGTAGCTAACTACCTAATAGAGACCATTTCATATTCTTTGAACGACTACAAAAATAGCATGAAACACAAAAGGAAACAAATGTGCCTACAATCTTTTTCAAGTCATTCTAAGTAGAAAGTTTTATGACTTTTTCAATTAGTTAAACAATTCATTTTAATTAATTTAATTACATTCTCTCTCTCAAAATTTGGAGAGATCCATTGGGGAGCTTCACTTATAAATAGGTGCCCCCCTCTCCTTTCATTCCATCTTACTTGAGCTTCGTCTCTCAAAGCTCTAAGTTCTCTCTTTCAAGTGCTTCAAGCACATTTTCTCTCTCTAAAAGTTCTTCAAGCACATTATCTCCCAAGTGCTTTAAGCACGCTCTTGCTCAAGTGCTTACATACTAAACACAAATTTCTTGGAAGAATATTTTTATTTTTGAATTGTATTGCATCTCATTAAGGAAGTGCACCCAAGGTGAGATCTGGATGTTGAATCCTAGAGATAAAGCGCCGGTTCCCAACTGCACCAAGGTTACAAACCGAAGGAGGGCGAATCTTCTTTAAGGACAGTGCAATTGCACACCTTAGCCATCCTTTCAAATAAGTTTGCCTCACCCAATTGTTCCTTGTTTGTTTGTTTTGGGCTAAGTTAAATTTTCTAATCCTTCTAATAGTAAAATCAGAGCTTAAGACAATAGGTGTAAACTTGTTAGTACATGTTTAAAAAATGCATGACAAAAAGGAGATAAAAGCTTAAGGTAAATGAGGCATAGCGGACCATTATGACCTTCCACTTACCTAGGAACTTTCTTGATGTACTTCACATAACTCTTACTGTTGTCTTGGTTTTTGTTCACCCAAAAGGCCAAGTTCAACCAACATAATAACTTTGAACTTTGCACAACCAGCTCTGCCGGAAAGGATGTCAGACACTTCAATTCAGTTCGCCTATATCCTTGCTCATAAGCAAAAAGAAAAAAAAAACAAAACAAAAACAAAAAACAAATTAAAAATTAGTATTAAAATCCTACACTTTCATGACATTTACATTTAAATCCTGAAAAAAAAAGTTTTTTTTTTCAAATATAACTTTCATAAATTCTGTTTTTATATCCCCAACAAAACTCCGCCAACCTCTATCACGCCCACGCGGCACGAAGAAACAACGTTGTTCCCGAATACAAGTTAGAACTGTTGAATTAAAATGAAAATTTTGATATAAAAACAAAATTTTTTATGTTTATGTTAAAAGAACACATGATGTATCACGAGGTACACATTCTTCTGCCGCAGTCTTTCTTCCTAGTCTTATTCATAGCCTCAATTAGGAAGTCAGGGTTTCATTTTTTATACTAAACCTGCAATTAGAAACTACGGTTTCATCTTTAAATTAAAGTCGTAATTTCTAACTACAGCTTCTAAATTAAATTTAAAAAAAAAAAACTAAACATCTCTTCTACACTATTTAGAACAAAAATTTCAAAAGTATCATGAATATTTTTTTCATAAAATTGTCATTTTGAACCCAAACTCCATTTTCCCATTGCATTGAGACATTAAAGAGCCAAGTTTGGTATTCTATTCTCTCTACATCAGCTTACCTTTAACCATCATATCATCTTTCAGTTCCTTCAAGTCAATGTCAAAATGGCAAAGTAACCATCTTAATAACACTCCATCTGGCATCAGAGAGTCTGCTGCTGCTGCTGTTGTTGTTGTTGCTGAATTTCCCTATGGCGGCCTTCCTTGACCCGGCCACTGAGAATTGGCAAACATATTTGAAGGCGCTCCTTGTCCCATTGAATTACCTTCTACTGAGTCCTGTGGAATGCCAAAGATGTTCTGCATGCCAAAGTTCTGGCCAGCAACATTCGGCATGGGAAGAGTCTGGTTCAAACTAGTAACAGATGCTATTGTGTTAGTTTGAATATTCTGGGGCAGCAATTGTTGGCTCGTTTGAGACTGATTAAGTACCACAAATGCTGAGTTCTGTGGAATATCAAAGATGTTCTTGCATGCCAAAGTTCTGGCCAGCAACATTCGGCATGGGGAGGAGTCTGGTTCAAACTAGTAACAGATGCTATTGTGTTAGTTTGAAATTCGTAAGGTGCAATTGCTGCCTGTTTGAGACTGATTGGGCACCACAAATGCTGAGTTCTGTGGAATATCGTAGGTTCTGCATGCCAAAGTTCTGGCCAGCAACATTCGCATGGAGGAGTCTGGTTCAAACTACTTCAACAGATGCTATTGTGTCAGTTTGAATATTCTGGGGCAGCAATTGTTGCCTGTTTGAGACCGATTGGGCACCACAAATGCTGAGTTCTGTGGAATATCAAAGATGTTCTTGCATGCCAAAGTTCTGGCCAGCAACATTCGCATGGGAGGAGTCTGCTCCAAAACTAGTAACAGATGCTATTGTGTTAGTTTGAATATCTGGGCAGCAATTGTTGGCTCTGTTTGAGACTGATTGGCACCGCAAATGCTGAGTTCTGTGGAATATCAAAGAAGTTCTTGTATGCCAAAGTTCTGGCCAGCAACATTCGGCATGGGAGTCTGTCTTCAAATTAGTAAAAGATGCTATTGTGTTAGTTTGAATATTCTGGGGCAGAAATTGTTGGCTCGTTTGAGACTGATTGGGCACCGCAAATGCTGAGTTCTGTGGAATATCAAAGATGTTCTGCATGCCAAAGTTCTGGCCAGCAACATTCGGCATGGGAGGTGAGTCTGCCCAAACTAAATAACAGATGCTATTGTGTCAGTTTGAATATTCTGGGGCAGAAATTGTTGGCTCATTTGAGACTGATTGGGCGCCACAAATGCTGAGTTCTGTGGAATATCAAAGATGTTCTGCATGCCAAAGTTCTGGCCAGCAACATTCGGCATGGGAGTCTGGTTCAAACTACTAACAGATGCTATTGTGTCAGTTTGAATATTCTGGGGCAGCAATTGTTGGCTCATTTGAGACTGATTGGGTGCCACCAATGGGCCAGGGAGCAGTTGCCCTTGGGATTGCATACTGTGAGAGGCTATTCGAGATAAAAGGACATTTAATTAGAAAAATACATGTTTGAGACAGGCAAACAAAGACTCATTTTAACACTGCCATGAACACACGGTATTCTATCTCAAATCAATCTAATTCAAAGCAAAGAGTCCATATCCAGAGTGTCATCAAATTCAATTCAACTGGTTTTCAGTTTTCCCATCAGACTGGTATGGATCAATCAGGATTTCTGCTTCTGAAAAACAGCAAAATAAATCTCCCATCCCCTACACTAGGAGGGGAAATATATTAAAGAACGTCAAAGTACATGGATGTATACAAAAAAGAACACCTCAAGGCAACACAAAAACAAGGGGGAACAACAACATCAACCTCCCTAGCTCAAACCCAAACACTCCATAAAGTCTATCAAAGAAAAAGAATTAGGAAAGATGCACAACTTGTGCCACCACGCCCACAGATTACAAATAAAAAGGATTTCAGCACTGGCAATGAATTACCCTCATTATCCAACACCTACTACTTTTCCCTCCAAATAGTCCGGGAAAAAAAAATGTGTTTTGCCTCTTCTTACCCACAAAACAACTATGTCATCCAAGCAAAGCCTCTTTTTTACTGAAGGAAATAACACCCACATCATACAAGAAAGGGAGAACATAATTTTTTTTTATTAAGTAAATTTTTGTTCCTATTAGGGGCTTGAACCCTTAGACTACCACAAACCCTTCCATCCATAAAACTATTGCACTACCTCAATGAAGGAGGATGTGATCAATGTTTCCTCCTGAGGCATAGGAAGGATCTATTAGCCTAACACCCACCTCCTACAATTGATTCAAAGGTTAGAAGCATACCTCAAGAGGAGGCCTCATGCAAAGCGAAACAACCCCTGGCAACACCCACAATTTCCAAATACCTCCTTTTGAAGGAACTTGCTTCACCTTTGTGGCTCCAACACCTTATACAGGACTGACATAGAAAACCCCATCCTTGACAGAGTCCAAAAGGATCTCATCATCCTTGTGTCAAAGATTATTACAACCGCCAAATATTATTACAGTTGTAATTTGAAGCTATGGAATAATCATTGCTGCAACGTACAGTCATATGTGTAATTGTGTGTGTGCGCTATATTAGAATTATTTCTATGTATAATCCCTAATTTTTAGGATTCTTCCTGTTTATAGTGAATGGTCCTAGGACCCTTGTAGAGTTCATTGGTTGGGTGGGATGTAAATGAGCTTGGGGATTTTTTTTTGGTACATCATGCTGTTTTTTATGCAGCTGAGGGCTGGTTTGCCTTTTTTTTCTCTCCAGTTGCTATTTTAGTTACTTTTTCCTAATGCATTGACTTTTACTAATCAATATATATATGATTCTTCCTAATTCTTTCCTTCTTGCTTATTCTTTTTTTCTCGTTGTTATGTATTTCATGGTCGTGAAACCTAAGAGATATGAAAGAAAAGCAATTTTTCCCGGGAAGTGCTATCAAAGTCAAATATACTTGCTTAGGGTTTCTAATTCTTCATATCCTTCAGCTGATTTTTAAAATGATAATTTTTATATTACTTTCTATTTTTTGTTTAGGTTTTTATTCAGAGGCGTGTTTGAATTCTTGTTTTAGCTTGTAGGAACTCAGTTTCCTTCTGACATTAGTTTTTGTTTGTTTCTTTAGGTGTTCCGATTTGCAGCTATAAAAGGGGGTCTGCTCTCTGCATAGGCATCAGAAAATTTTATTTGTTTAAAAAGTTTAAATTTCAGTTTGGGGTTTGTGTCTTCTTTCCAGGCTGTTACAATGGTATCAGAGCGGCAACCTAGTATCCAGGAATGGTGGATGGGACTAAAGCACAAGAAATTTAGAGGTTGGAGGATTCCTACAAGCAAGAAACTTCGGAACACCATTCAACTGAATTAAAAGAGTTGATTCATATGGTGACAGCCCTCAACCTCAAGTTCGATCAATCGATAGAAAAATTGAAGGCCATCTAGGTTTCTACAAAAGTTGGTGGTTTAGTCCCTACTAAGTCGAGAACAGGTTTGTCCCGGGTTCGTTGCATACCCAGCCCAGGTACTCTAAATTGAATTTTCAAACTTTCCAAGGAGAAATTCGGATGGGTCAATGTACAAGTGCTAAAATTTTCAAGTACAAATGAAGTGCTAGAACCAGAGGAAACACTGGGATCGCCTCAATATATTTAGAAGGAAAGGCCTAGATTGGTTCTGTGGATATGAAGCATCACCAAAGGCTTGAATCGGGAGACATTTGCCACCGAAATAACCACATGATTTGGCAAGTATGACAACCCAATTGGCTAGATCACAAAATTGGTAAACCTCATCCGCATAATATCTATCAGAACCATTTGAAGCACTAATGGTAAGAACTAGCGCTTGTGTAAAAGACTTTTTTTTTTGTACAATGTTTCATTAATGGTTTGAGGGATTCAATCAAGTCCAAGTGATGATGTTTTTGTTCATGTTGAGTATCAGGAATATTCCCATTATGGTTTGACTCTTTCCTTTCTCAGATATTATTCTTTTTCCTTTGTTCTGAGTATCAAGCCTTTAGTGTCTTCCTTTTGTATATAAATAGGTAGGACCTATATTGTATTACTTATTCATTCAATAAGAAAAGTTGCATCTTTTCTTCTATCCTTTCACATGGTATCAAAGTCTTGAAAGGTTTGGGTTAGGGTTTTGTTGTGTCTTATTTTCCGACAATCCATCAAGTAGTTTGGTCTCATTCCAGCCACTCCACATTCATCGCGGAGTAGCTTGTAACCCTCTATCGCTGCCATAATCTTCTCCTTATCTGAGAAATTTTCCTCGGCTATTGTTCCAACTTTGATAGCGACCCCACCTCATCAAGTTTGTCGAGACCTAATTCAATTCGATGGAAGCAACTTTGGCACTAACCAAAGGATTGACTCACCATTACGCGATCTACTCTCTTACTGCTCTCCACGCTGCTGACACATGAGGGCACGTGGGCCACTTCCCGACGATGCGCTTCCATGACCAGGCTTGCCAACCACCGACGAGCACTACTGTCACCCTGTTTCCCCACTTTGCTGCCTACAACTATGTGTTTTGACAATTTTTCTCTCCGAAGCCCTAGTTTTCTGCTTATATCTCCTTTGATTTTTCCGAGGATCTATGGCATCTTCAGACTCTCGGGAGTTGTCCAATGCTCTCTGAAAGGTGTGTTTTTTCCCACATATCACTAAAACTGTGAATTCTAATTTTTTCTAGCTTCATGGCTGACAAAGGACCAAGTATTTCTTCGTATTTGTCTGGAACTCCTATGATCACTATGAATAAACTCAAAGGGTCTCATCCATAGCTTCGAGAGTTATTCTTACACCCAACGAGTATAAGGAGACCTCCACCTCACTCAGGCAGCCAAATCTACATCCATTCCATCTGTTGCCCAGACCGGTATTGCTTCTACTTGCCTTTCACATTCATCTGGACCCTAGACTTTTTATTTTGGAGCCTGTTATCATCTTCCGTATCATGACATTTCTTTTTTTTCTTTCCTCGTACTTTTACTTCTCCTTTACCCATGGTTAGTTTAGCTAATGGATCTCAAACCATAGCTAAAGGAATCGGCATGCCCTCTTCCTTCCTTGCCCCTTACTTTTGTCCTTTATGTTCCTGATTCTCCTTTCAATCCGATTTCCATCAGGAAGTTGACTCGTGACCTTAATTGTTTGATTACCTTTTCTGATAACTCTGTCACATTATAGGACCAAAGTATGGGGAGGACGATTGGCATAGGACGTGAGTTTCAAGACCTCTTTCATCTCAACTTGCCTTCATCTTCCACTACTTACACTTCCATGGATACTCCTCTCCGTATTCATAGTCGCCTTAGTCACCCGAACATTTCCAAGGTTCAGAAAATGGTTCCTCGTTTTTCTAGTTTGTCCTCAATTAAGTGTGAGTCATGTCAACTTGGAAAACATACTTGTGTCCCATTCCTAAAGCACCTGGATCAACGAACAAAGTCTCCTTTTAAGCTTGTCCACACAGATGTTTAGGGTCCTTCTCGGACTGAGTTTACTTTAGGGTTCCGATCATTTGTTACTTTTATAGATGATTATTCTCGATGTACTTGGCTATTTTTAATAAAAACTCGTGTTGAGTTATTTTCTATTTTCCAAAAGTTTCATGTTAAAGTTCGAACTCAATTTAATACTTCAATTCGTATTCTACGAAGTGATAATGCCAAAGAATATCGTTCTGCACCATTCTCCTCCTTTTTGTCCACACATGGAATTCTTCATCAATTCTCTTATGCTTACACTCCTTAACATAATAGAGTGGTTGAGCGCAAGAACTATCATTTAGTTGAAACTATTCGCACTCTTACTCCATCATAAGGTTCCTCAACGTTTTTGGATGGATGCAATCTTAGCCGGTTGTTATTTGATTAATCGTATGCCATCGTCCATGATTAGATCCCTCATGCCATCCTTTTTCCTAACCAGCCTATCTTTTGTCTTCCCCCTCGTGTCTTTGCCATATCTATTTCATTCATATTCTTACTCTTAGACAAGACAAGCTCTCAGCCAAAGCCACGAAATGTATCTTCCTCGGATATTCCCACCTTCAACGACATTGATACTTTGTTTTTGCCCAGGTCATGTTTTTTGAGCATTCTTCTATGTTCCCTACCACCTACTCTCCTAGCTCTAATGCCCTATCTCCAAGGATAAAAATATATGTTTTGACGGATATATCAGTACTTAGATTTTATAGATATATCGGATATATCAGTGGATATTTTTACATAAATATATATAAAACGAAAATTATATAAAATTATGAAAATACTTTGAAAAAGTTTAAAATATTTTTATTTTCTCAAAAAAGATAATGCTTATCTTTTAAAAGATTATCATGAAAATAATTATAATATTAAAATTTAAATATATATTATTAGAATTTAGCCAATTATTATTATAATTACATTGTCAAAAAATTATTATAATTACATTTTATTTAAAAGATTATCTTTAAAAAATTATCACAAATATAATTGTAATCTTAAAAATTTAAATATATATTATTGGATTTATCCATCAAAAATAAATTATTGTTATTATTGTTATTTTTATATTTTATTGTTATTAATTTATAATTAAAATATATATTAATACTTTATCTTGTCAATTCATAATAATTTTGATATATATTATTATTTTGAAATTTTCAAACTTAATTTTTGAAAATAATATTAAATAAAAAAGTAAGATAATTTATTTCTAATATATATTTGCTTCAACGCCTTTAATTATAAAAAGCTTTGATAGCTTGGGGGACAAGGGCTTGCTTTACACAAATTTAGACCGGGTTCAACTCTCTTAAGTGTATATTTTGTTAAATTTGACTAAGTCGACTGGACTAAGTTTCACCACCGAAAAATCTAGCTAAAATATCGGTCAGGAATGTGAAATATCGAGAAAATCCGAAATACCACCGATATTTTGGCGATATTCCCGAAAAAATCTCGAAATTTCATTCAAACAATAATCGATCGATGATATCGTGTCGACAGTTATCGATACTCAATATATCGGCAAAATATCACAGATATTTCCAAATATTTCAAACATTGCCTATCGCTACCCCTCCTTTGTCCTGTTCCGGATACCTCATCTATACCTCCAGCAACTCCACCTCGACCATTGCAGGTTTATACCCACCGCCCATGTACTGACACCGGGCCTCCTACTAACTCATCTCCTATGGCGGCCTCCTTCATGACGTTGGTCTTACCATCTCCCACTGATCTTCCCATTGTCTTTCAAAAAGGTATCCATTCCTCTTGTAACCTTCATCCTATTTATATCCATTAAAAAAATATATATCTTCATCCTATTTATAATTCCCTGACTTATCACTGTTTATCTTCTTTTATTTCCACCCAAAACTGTGCATGAGACCCTCTCTCATCCGAACTAGAAAATAGACAATAGTTGAAGAAATGGCCACTCTCCATTCTACTGGCACATGGAACCTAGTCACCTTACCTACTGGCAAGTCTCTTATTGGTTGTCATTGGGTTTATACAGTTAAAATTGGTCTAGATGACCGGGGTAGACCGTCTTAAGGCTTGTTTAGTTGCCAAGAGGTATGCTTAGATATATGGCTCCAACTACTATGACACTTTTTCTCCAGTTACCAAGATGGCTTCGATTCGTCTTTTCCTATCTATGGTCGCTTGGTGAGATCTAGCCTAGTGATCAATCGACAATAAGAATGTCTTTTCCATGGTGACCTCGTGAGAAGAGATATATATGGAGCAAACCACCGGGCTTTGTTGCTCGGGTGGGGAGTCCGTTTGCATGCAGGCCACGCCGGCTCCTTATATAGCTTAAAGCCCCCTCGAGCCTGGTCACAATTTAGCTCCAAGGTATAGGAGCTCGTATGACTCCTGAGTACATCAAACCACTATGTTTTCTATCATCATACATCCTCAAGGCAGAGCATCTATCTGATTGTTTATGTGAACGAAATTGTTATAACAGTAAATGATCTGATGGTATTCGAAAGCTTAAACAACAGCTCTTTAGCCACTTTCAAAACAAAAGACTCGGGGAAGTCACTTTTCAAGGATCATAACTCAACCTAATCATGTGTGATTGGTGCCTCGTAGAAAGTACATCTCGATATATCGAGGAAACCGATATGCTAGATTGTAAACTTGTAGACACTCCTAGGGATCCGAATATCAAGCTTGTACCTAGACAAGGGGAGCCTCTACAAGATCCAAGGAGGTATTGATAACTTGTGGGGAGATTGAACTACCTTACCATCACTCGACCGAACATTTCATTTCCTGTGAGTATAGTTAGTCGGCTTCAGAGTCACCACGATAGCCACCGGGATGCCAGAGCCCCGATCATCCGTTATATCAAATGAACACTAGGCCAAGGGTTATACGAAAACAGAGGTCATACCCAAATTATATTGTGATGTAGACTGGGCAGGCTCGCCCATAGATTGACGCCCTACTTTAGGATTTTGTGTATTTTCTGGAGATAATCTAATATCCCGGAAGAGTAAGAAATAGAATGTAGTAGCTGCATCTAGTGTCAAGCCGAGTACCGAAGCGGCTTTTTGGCAACTTATGGAACCATATGGCTCAAACAATTTTCTTCATAAGTTAAGATTCGGGGAAGAATGAACAAAATGAAACTTGTATGTGATAACCAAGCACCTTACATTGTCACCTAACTCATTCTTTCAAGAGTGACCAAAATATCAAGCAGATTGTCACTATCTTGGAGAAGATCATTATGATGCATTTAATTACTAGCTTCACAAATCATGACCAACTAGCAGACATTTTCACCCAGTCTCTTTGAGGTCCTAGGATTAAGTACATTCAGAATGTGCCTGGCGCATATTTATCTATATCTTTGTGAAACCATCCTCTCATGGTGTGTCTTTCAGGAGGAAGAGATGGAAGAAGGGTCGGATGGCGACTCCTTAACTTTGTTTCTGACTATCAGTTAAAAAAGAAACAACAACTTGCTTTTAAAGAACCAAACTGGTGAAAGAGAATGAGATTTATTGTTGGGCACTTAAGACTAGGATAAGGTTTGGCTCGGATCTCCATGGTGGAACCATTCCTCTTAGACACTCCTTTCCTATTATTTTTTATTTAGCAATCAACAAGTTTAGACTCGTGGCGATAATTGGGGATCAAACCGTGGGAAACTAAGAAATGAAACTTAATTTATAGAGACTTTAATGTCCGAAGTGCTCCTGGGCCGTGGCTCTTCCTTTCAACCCCCTACGTAAAGAAAGGGTCCTCCGAGCCAAACAATATCTCGAAGGGCCTAATAGTGGTGTTCTTTTCGGGCCAAGAAGGCCGTAAAGTGCTAAGTCCGAGGGGCAATTCCTCCTGCTCCCCGCCAAGGCATTCGTTCATCAGGTTCCCACCAAAACAACCTTTGCGTGGAAGCAACCTATGGTAAGATTTAACTTTAGACAGCCCAAAGAAGGGGGGTGGTACATTCCCAAATCGCAGTATCTCCGTGGTCATCCACCACCATATTTTGTCAGACTATCCAGCTGGTCACCACCTCAAGTTCTTTTTCTCTCCTTAATCTGACACCCGGGGTCTTTCCCAAAACGGTTAAGGAGGCTGCCTCTCGCTTGAAGGCCTTTGTTGGAAAAAAAAGAAGAAAACATGTAAAATCTGCTCCATCTTCAGATCTGACAAGGTATGAGCTGCAATCGCATAGCTAGAGACGGGATTGTTGATGTACAAAAGCTAAAGCATTCTTTTGTTTATAACTCAGGAGTTAGAATAGTTTGTACATAGGTGAAGAGATATAGGTCACTTATAGGTTTCAGAAAGGTGGTTTCTGCTAAGGGGCCGATGTGGTTTTTTGTTGGCTCGGTCCCTTTAGTTTTCCAGTTGGTAGGTTTGCCTGTTAGATTGCTAATGCACTTTTTTGTCTTTTCTACCCTCAGGGTTTCTTTTTGTATACCCCCGTGCAATTGGGGAGCCTTGTTTCCTTGCTCAATATGCTCCTCGATTAAAAGAAGAAATAATAGGAGCTCTAGCCAAAAGATGTCTTATTCCTTTGTAATTATCAGGGTCTTGGACAAATATGTTCACGGCCGATAGCCTAGATCTTTAGTTGATTTTTTCACTCTGGGCCGGTGTAATTACGAGCTAGCGGGTTTTCTGTTTCCTTGTTTCGCTCTGGTTCCCGTTGAGGGACCCTCTCAGACACTCGTATAATCGGTGGCCTTCCGGGTCATTTTCGTGATATTTATATATTGCTTTACTCATAAAAATATCTATATGCTTCACTGAGGGAGTGTTAAGTATCATAGGAATATTCCATAGAATATCCTATTGTTTGACTCTTTCCTTTCTTGTATATTATTCTCTTTCCTTTCAGACTTTTATATTATTTCTTTAGTGTCTTCCTTTTGTATATAAATAGGTAGGACCAATATTGTATTACTCATTCATTCAATAAGAAAAGTAGCATCTTTTCTTCTATCCAATATTGTATTACTCATTCATCCTTTCTTCTATCCTTTCACATAGCCCACTACTCTAAGTCGGGCTATAGGAGTGGCATTACTACAAAAAAACAACATGGAGGCGATGGTCAAGGAAGTCAAGTCCTCATCTCGAACCACTACCAATCTAGCGCCACATATACAAGAAAGTAGAACGAGGAAATTCCGGAAAAATCCCTCCAATAAAAAAATATCACAGGCAAAGATGCAAGCTAGAAGAGATGAGAGGTTATGTTACTATTGTGACGAAAAGTTTGAATCAGGGTTTAAGTGCAAGAGGAGATAGATTTATTTGCTAGAGGGGGAAGAGGAAGGTGAAACGAATGAAGAAAAGCACAAGCTCAAGAAGAGGGAGGAAGAGGCCCTAGTGTCGGGTCCATGTTATCGCAAGAGCCACATCTCATCAAACCATGCGGATTATGGGTGTGGGAAATTATTTAAATCACATTTTTTAGGAAAAAATCAAGGTCAATAATCTAATTATAGAATTAGGTATGGGAAGTGAATAATCATATCCCAAATTTTAGAAAATTGGTTATGGGAAATTCCTTTTTCAACGTACAAAATATGTGTATATAAGTGCGTAATATAGGTTGTACAAAGCCATTCAAGAATTAATGTAACTTCCACTCACCAGCCTGCTTTCATGGTATCGGGGCTTCAAGGTTCTAGGATTTTTCTGTATGTACCTCCATTGTCGTAATTCGCTTGTGGGAATTTTTCAGTAGCAGCCTTCATTGTCAGACCGATTTTTCAGCATTCTGCTTCTATTCCAGATTTTCGCTTCTTTTTCTAGCCTTCATCACGAATCGGCCTCTCCGATCTCACTTTAATTGTTGGTGAAATTCTCAGCTTTTCTACCATTACTTCTTGATCTCATTTATCCTTTACTACTATTCTTCATCAACATCAATCATGTCGATCTACTCAATTGTTGAAGAAGAAAAGGTCACAGTAACCCAACTTTACTTCAAAATATCTAACCACCTTCCATTTCTCAAGCATCAACTCCGAGTATGTGTTCATTCACTGGCCGAAACTCAAATTTCGATTAAATGCTTCAATAATGAGTTTAGGAATGCTTGATCCTTGATTCGAATGCTACTAACTATATGACCCATAATCCAAACTATTTGAAACTTACCCACTTTGTCCAAGCAATAGA